>BSBN01000203.1:0-573107 GCA_027924645.1 Cunninghamia lanceolata | reverse complement strand
GTCATGGATTGAGAAAGTTGTAGGAAATTAGAAAGGAAATAATATGCTACCACATAATTTACATGACTCATGATATCAAGTTCTAGGCAGTCGATGCCAATAACTTCCTTAATGGCCACCTTTATCTTGTCTGAGGGACAATTGAAGATAATGTTTAAGAATCTTTGCTTGACTAGTCCGTAGAAATTCAGTTCTCTACAAAAAAAAGCAAGAAGAAAAGTGGATCCAAGATCTCATAGGCCAAGATTTGTAGAGCACAATGGGATTTCCACAAAATTAAGAGAGTGGAAAAAGATTAGAATGGTTGGCCAAGTGTGCAATTAGATACCTTTTCATTTATGTAATTTAAAGCTAAATTAAATGAATGTTTTCTTTAAATTGAATAAAAATGAATAAGAACACAATAATCAAATTACACATGGACAGAAAATATTTTTGCATAGGCCTATCTTAAATGACATCTGTGTGATACTTTGAGTGAAAGGATGATCTTTGACACAATTTTTATTTTCATTTAATTCATTAAACATTAATTAGATTATAGATGTCTAGATAATACTTTTGCATATCTCAAAAATAATTTAGACAGATAGTTCCAATGTGTTGAATTAAATGCATATGTTATTGATAACAATCATATAGATACTACATCTTTTCACTAAAGTATCACTAAATTAAATAAAAATCTTAATGATTTCCTAGGCTATCTTTTCACATAAAGCATCACACAAATGTGATGCAAGATATGCATAAATAATTGCATTTATAATATGTCACATCCCTCATAATAGGTAGTTCTCAAATCATGGGCTGAAATAAAAGGGTCGAAGAAGGTAAACTAATGAGGCATGGGTAGTAGACAACACTAAAAGTGATTTAATATGAGTTTGGTGGAAGGAGAGGGGTCACCGACATTCCATAGAGGAAGGAAGGGCATCCATTTGCTACGACTTGTAGGAATTGATCCTAGAAATATGCATGCACTTGAGCTCTCTAGAAAAGGATTGACGATTTGACAACATACTCGTTCACCATGATTTTCCATCCAATGGAGAGATGCTATGTTTGCATAACTTATTTGTCAATGACTCAACTCCATGTCATGGCCCAAGGGTTAGTGTATGATGCAGAACATATGAAATATAGAATGGAAATAATACATAGTGAAAGCTCCTATTTTACACCTACATCACCTCAGATCGAGCAAAGGACTAAATAAATCAAATGAAAATAACAAAACAATGTTACCACAATAGTCCTTGTTGCATCATGATGAATGGTGGATGTGATCTAATGATGCTTAATAATAATATTTGATGTTGATAATGTTGATTACTCACACTAGCAGCATAACAATACTTGATTACTCATGTGATAGCCAAGTGTTCTCTAGTTCTAGATCTAGGAGAAAATGACTTGATTGATAGTGATATTTATATGACCTTGGATGTGGGAAGGACATGACCTATTCTTATGAGGTCGGCTAAGACTAATAGGTTAAAGTGTATAAGGATTAGAATAAGTGAAAAACAATTAATTAAATAATAAAAATATTTAATTAATTATAGGACAAGGTGGGAGAAATAAATAAATTAAATAAATAAATTTAATTAATTAGTTAATGTGGCTACAAGAAAGAATGGATGAAAAGGACTAAATTAATTAACTAAATATAATTTATTTAATCAATTTAGGAAATGGATAAAATGGACTAAAATTAATTAAATAAATAAAGATAATTTATTTAATTAGTTAGCTAATGAATGGGGCCTAGGATGAAAGATGTCATAAGAATGGATGTCTAGGTGATGC
Organism: Cunninghamia lanceolata; assembly: GCA_027924645.1. Classification (NCBI taxonomy): domain Eukaryota; kingdom Viridiplantae; phylum Streptophyta; class Pinopsida; order Cupressales; family Cupressaceae; genus Cunninghamia; species Cunninghamia lanceolata. Next base: position 571,295 of record BSBN01000203.1, on the reverse strand, counting down.
TAGGAAATTTGTCGAAAGGATAAGGTCGACTTTAGGTGTCTACATTTTGTCCCTCTTTGAGATGATGTTGGGACTAAAAGTAACATCATTTTAAAGAAGATAGGATATCCAGATGAAAAGGGAATGGATACTCCAACCACTTAGATGAGTGACAAGGAGGAATGGATGTAAGGATGGGATGCCCCCTCGAGAGGATAGGTAGGTTGGAAGAACACGAGTAGGATCTCAAAATGGATGCGACTAATTGGATGAGGGAAAATGAAGGACAAAATAAAAAAATATGATGAATAATAAGCTATGTTGCATTAGGTGTGAGTAATCATTATTTATAATATAACACTAGACATTATGCACCAAGGTATAAAGACCAGGGTGACGATGTGTCCCGTGCATAAAAGGACTGACTCAAAAGACAAAAGTCACAAGCAACCCTATGTTGTATAGCACCATGATACTATTGTGGCAGATAGGTTACAAGAACTGATGCAGATGCAAGATAAAATGATGATGCAAATACAAGATAAAATGATAATGCACACAAGCAAACATATGACATTAAGGCACCCATGATATGGAAGACCATGATCTTGTTGTGACAATATGTTGCAAGGACTTGATGCAAATGTAAGATAAAATGATAAACACACACACACACACAAGCAAGAAAGCAAGCAAGCATGCACAAAACCACACAAAGAAAAACAAGGTGTTGCCCCTACCAAGCTTAATACCAATGATTGATTGATGGATTAAGAGAGTGTTGTTGATGAGGGAAAGGACATATCTCAATGATGATGATTAGATAATTGATTGATTGATTGATTAGGTTGACAACAAGGTTGGAAACAAGGCTGAAGTATGCCTTTGAATGATTTGGCTAGATTGCTTGACTAGATTGGTATGGATTAAGGCTTGGCTTGCATTTGGTTTATTGCTTGGATTTTTGTATGTTTGATTTTTTTTGTATTTTGTGTTATATATATGTATATGACAATTGGGGATACTTGACAAACTAAGTATGACACCTTGTGAGGTGGATGATAATGATCATGATGGTGGTTATAATATGGATAGCCCATGTATAACCAGGTCTAGGAAGCTATCTTGTAAGGATAAGGTCACTAGTAAGGGTACTACATGGATATCGTCATGCATCTCCTAAAGTATAGGATTAGCCCTTGTGTTTAAGCAACATTAAGGGGAACCATCATAGCTGCTTGGGTGAATGACTTTAGTAGGTGAAGTGGAGTGAGAGGCATAGTGGAAATAGACTTGCAGTGAGTGTGAGATAAGTGGGATGGAAGGATGTGATCATTTAAGGTGGTGGAAATATCATGAAATGAAGGGGACGTGGGACCAACATTCTCAGAAATAGTCATAAATTTAGGGAGTAGTAAATGCTCTTGTGATGCTAAGGGCAAGATGTATTTTTCTTTGGATTTTGATGCCTCCGGTATAGCTATATCATGGTTTTTTCTCTTTTAAGTCCAATACTTTTCTATTTTTTTTTAATTTTGGCTTTTTTATTTGTGGGACTAAGGAATTCAAGATTTTCTCCATCATTTTGATAGGTATCGAAAGATATTAGATTTTATTGGTCCCAGTAATGGAATCAGGATATAGTAATGAGGATTAAATGGTGAGAATTGTTAGGATTAAGGTGCCATTAACCTTGTAAATCCTTGTAATTATTATTCCTAATATTGTTTGTAATCACCCATAAGGGATGTACAAGTTTCACTGACAGTGGTAAAAAACTATTAATCAGGGACAGTAATTACGAAGTTAATGCATCGGTAAGTTCTGGAATTTACCGATGGTAGTTATGGAGTAACATTTACTGATGACAACTATGAAAATCAAGAGTTATTGAGGGTAGGCGCCAGCTTGGAGGAATCTACTAATTTTGGTAGTTATGACACTTGTCATAAAGTTGGTAAGTGGTTGTAAGAGAATCTATGACAACTGTAAGTTGTCATAAGATTTTGTCAATATGACAACTTATGACAGATACTTATTGCTTGTAAGTTGCTATACTTAGCACTTAGGCGCCCTATTAGATAGCTACTATTCAGGGGTTGTTATGACAGAATCTCATGTTGCAAGTATGAGGATAACCAATGTTGTCATTGATGTCAACATACTCATATTGCATTAATGAGAAGGATTGGATGAGTTGTGTGTTGATGATATTGAGAAAATTAGCCTCAATCAGGAACAATGAAGAATAGTGATGACATTAAGATAAAAGTCCAAGATAAGGATGAAGATTAGAGGATGCGGTTTAAAGGGTTTTCAGATATGAGTCTTGAGATGCTCCAGTCAAGATTTCAGAGGTCCGCATAAAGATCTAAAGAAGTTATGGTCGCTCTAGTAGAACCGGTTCCGGCAGATGTTCAATGGTGACAAAGTGTCATAGATTGGTCCGGTGAGCTCCGAAATTGCATGTTATCCCATTCTGTAGATTAGAGGGAGTGTTGAAGAAGTCAGTGTGAAGTGACAAATAGATTTGTTCATGGTTTGGAGGTCTGAAAGCACCTTTTTCTTTGTGACAGTGGTGACAGACTGTGTTCTTGAAGTTCTAGATGAAGAAGAGAAGAATTCCAGTACGCTGATAAAGTGCAGATGTTCTTGATGACTCAGGAAAGGTTTTGGTGATCCTTGGATCGTGCACAAGTCTTATTGGCGGTCCGCATTGAAGTTAGAGTTTGGATTTGATGTACAGACCACCGGTTGTTGGTGTTCTTCCTGAGTCTGGCAGACCAGATGTATTACACGTCTTGCGGATGATATTGTAGGTGTTTGCCGACTTAGATGATTGTTCCTAAGTCGATGCCTTGTATAAATAAGGGATTGTGAATTTATTTTGAAGTGTGTCTTGGTGTGATGAGAGTCTGATAGCAAAGAGGAGTGCGAAAGGCAGAGCAGAAGTTTTTGGGCTTAAATGGAATTGATCCAGGCATGGTAAAGATGTCAATCTCCAGTTCAAGTTTGTGATACTTGTTACTTTCTAGACAGTGTGTCTCTTGTAGGCAGTGTGCCTCTAGTGAGCAGTGTGCTCGGGCAGTGAGCCCTAATTGGCATGTGCCATCTATTTTTCTTATTCTTCTAACAGAGAATAATCCTTGGGTTAATCACTCCGTGGTTTTTCCCTTGACCGGGTTTTCCACGTCAAAATCTTGGTGTCTCATGTGTTGATGTGTATCTGCTCTGGTGTTTATGCTTTATGCTTTCATGAATGATTAATTGCTATGCTACTAAATAACAAAGTGGATTTAAGTGTTTAAATTGGAAGCAAGATTAGGATAATTGATTCACCCCCCCTCTCAGTTATCAACAATTAGTATTAGAGCCAAGTTCCTCTAAAAGGAGCTTAACCGCCTGAGGAGATCCAGATGTCATCATACAAGAAGGATAGTCCGAAGTTTGATGGAACCAACTTCTCTCTTTGGAAAGGTCGCATGAAATGTCACTTGGAGTGTATGGGAAAGGCTTACCTATCCATGGTTACAAAAGCATATGTTCCTCCACAAGGTGGTCCGACAACCCTAAATGAACTCATAGATGCTGAAAACAATTTGCGGACCAAAGAGGCTCTTCTAAGTGCTTTAACTGACTCAGAGCTCTCAAATGTTATTGACCTGCCAACTGCCTATGAGATCTAGACTAAACTAGAACTTCTGCATGAAGGAGATGAGTATGTTAAGTGTGCAAGGTTGTAGAGTCTAAAAGGGAAATTTGAAAGACTGAAGATGAGAGATGATGAAAATATTAGTACCTTTATGCCTAGAGTAAATGAGTTGGTGTGTGGAATCAGGAATGCTGGTGGAGTCTTGGATAAAAATGAGATTGTTGGCAAAGTTCTCAGATCCCTTCCTGCTGCATACAAAATCAAGGTTGTTGCCATTGATGAATTCAGAGCCCATACAACTGTCACAAGAGATCAATTGGCTGGCAAACTGGCTGCATTTGAAATGATCGAGTTTGGAGATGATCCCCCAAGATTGAATCTGCATTCAAAGCCAGTGCCTCTGTGAAAGGTAAACAAAGATTTGATCTGGGAGAAAACTCTTCAAGGAAGCTGTCATGGTATGATCAAGCAAGAAGAGACATGGAAGTAGAAGAAGCAGAAACAACTCAACTTGAAGCCCTCATTGCAAAGAGATTGCCAAGAGGATCTGGTAAGTATGAAGGAAAATTACCCTTTAAGTGCTTCAACTGCAATAAGATTGGTCATTTTGCCTCAAGATGTTTGGAAAGATCTACAAGGTTAGATTCCAATAGACAAAGGTTCCAAAAGAATTGTTATTATGTTCATGAAGAAGATGATAATGAAGAAGTAACTAATGATGAATCAGAGTTAGGAAACAAATCTAGAAATGAATGGGTGTTTATTGCCATCAAGGAAGAAGATCAAATATCCTCTGAATCTGTCAATCATAAGGTTGTAGAAAGAGCTCTGGCTGCCCAAGTTGAAGAAAAGGATGACTGGGTTATTGACAGTGGATGCTCTCACCATATGACAGGTGACAAGAACAAGTTCTTAGATTTGGAAAGGTATGAAGGAGGAATGGTAAAGTTTGGTGATAATTTTGTTGGTAGAATAAGAGGTAGGGGAACTATTTCTTTTGATGGAAAGAACAAAACTAGTAATGTATTGTATGTTGAAGGATTGAAGCACAATCTTCTCAGTGTCAGACAGTTGGTGGACAAAGGTTATGATCTCTGGTTCAAGAATGGAAGATGTAGGATCTTTGAAAGCTCCAGATATGAGATTGCATCCGGTACTCAAACAAAAGGTAATATCTTCCATCTAGTTGGTACTAATAAAAGTTGTCTGTTTGTTCAAATTGATCAGAGTTGGTTATGGCATAGAAGGATGTGTCATGTAAATTTTGATGACATCATCAAGATAAGCAATACTCAGGCTGTAAGAGATCTTCTAAAATTGGTAAAACCTACAAATAGTTTGTGCAAGGAATGTCAACTAGGTAAACAGAGCAGAGTCTCATTCAAAAGCAAGGATCAGTCCTCTACCGGATTATTGGAATTAGTTCATACTGATCTATATGGTGCGACAAGAGTCAAGAGTGTGCAAGGTGATAGATACTTCATGTTACTAATTGATGATCATTCCTGGATGATGTGGGTTACCTTTCTGAAAGAGAAATCAGAAGCTTTTGAGAAGTTCAAAGTCTTCAAGGCTATGGTAGAGAATCAAACTGGATTAAAACTGAAATGTTTGAGGTCTGATAGAGGTGGTGAATTCACATTCGGTGAATTCATAGATTTTTGTGAGAAGCATGGTATAAAGAGACAGTTGTCTGCTCCTAGGACTCCACAGCAGAATGGAGTAGTAGAGAGAAAGAACCAGACCATCCAGGAAGCTTCCAGGAAAATGATGATGGAAGCAAATGTTCCCCAGATGTTTTGGAGAGAAGCTGTCAGCACTGCAGTCTATACTCTAAATCGAGTTCAAATCAGAAACAATACCGGTAAGACTCCTTATGAACTATGGTTTGGCATCACTCCTACTGTGAGATATTTCAGAGTATTTGGTAGCAAATGTTACATTAAAAGAGATGAAGATCGAGGAAAGTTTGATGCTAGAAGTGATGAAGGAATTTTCTTAGGTTACTCCACTCAAAGCAAAGCATACCAATGTTACAACAAGAGACTGAGAAAGATGATAGAAAGTACAAATGTGAAGGTTGATGAAGGAATTGAGAAGCCCTCAAGAATTCATGAGTATGATGAAGATGATCAGAATGGTGTTCGGATTCAAAGTATCCAATCCTCTTCTGAGAAACAAAGTCAAGTTGATCCGGTAAGACAGGAAGAAGAGAGAAGTGTCAATGAGATTGATCAAGAGTTAGAGGTGCAAGAAACTCCCAAAGTTCCAAGGTATGTAACTCTAAATCACTCTGAAGATCAGATCATAGGTGACAAAAGCAAAGGAGTGCAAACAAGGAGGAGAATTGCTCAAAATTCAGATGAGTATTGTTTAATTTCAAAGATTGAACCTAAGACAGTAAATGAAGCCTGTAATGATGAAAACTAGACTAAGGCAATGGAGGAAGAGTTGATGCAAATTGAGAAAAATCACACTTGGGATCTTGTTCCCAGACCTAGAAATAAGAATGTGATTGGAATCAAATGGGTCTTCCAGAATAAACTAAATGAAGTTGGTGAAGTAATCAGAAACAAAGCCAGATTGGTCTGCAAAGGCTACTCTCAAATAGAAGGTATTGATTTTGAAGAAACCTTTGCTCCGGTGGCAAGAATTGAAGCAGTCAGATTATTTCTTGCATTTGCTACCTTCAAAGACTTCAAGGTATATCAAATGGATGTCAAGTCTGCCTTCCTAAATGGTGATTTGGAAGAAGAAGTATACATTGAGCAACCGGATGGATTTCAATTATCTGATCATGGTGATATGGTCTGCAAGTTGAAGAAAGCACTGTATGGATTAAAGCAAGCCCCAAGAGCTTGGTATGAAAGATTGGATAAGCATCTTGTGCAGATTGGTTTCAACAAAGGTACTGCTGACAGTAACTTATATTTTAAAATTGATCATGAAAACATCTTGATTGTTGAAGTATTTGTTGATGATATCATCTTTGGAGGAAAAGATAGCATGTGTAAAACTTTTGCAAATCAAATGAAAAGTGAGTTTGAGATGTCTATGCTTGGTGAAATGAATTTCTTCTTGGGTCTACAAATTACTCAAACAAAAAAAGGGATCTTCATTTCTTAGACCAAATATGTGAAAGAATTGTTGAGGAAATTTGGGATGGAAGATTCAAAGCCAATGAATACTCCCATGGCAACCGGATGCAAGTTGAGCAAAGATGATGACTCTCCTAAGGCAGACCAGACAAAGTATAGATCAATGATTGGTGGATTATTGTATCTCACTCAAACCAAATCGGATATTATGCAAGCTGTTGGTCTTGTTGCTAGATTCCAGGCTGATCCCAGAGAATCTCATGTCATGGCAATCAAGAGAATTTTTAGATATCTAAAAGGGACAGTAGAGTATGGTTTATGGCATCCTAGAGATCATGACTTCTCTCTTCATGCATACACAGATGCAGATTGGGCAGGAGATGTGGATGACCGGAAGAGTACCAGTGGTGGAGCATTCTTTTTGGGGAAGAGATTGGTTTCTTGGCTAAGCAAGAAATAAGATGCAATATCTCTGTCTACAACTGAAGCAGAATACATTGCAACAGCAGGCAGTTGCACTCAAGTTTTATGGATGAAGCAGATGCTAAGAGATATTAAAGTAGAGTATGAGGAGCCTATCACAATTTTTTGTGATAATTCAAGTGCAATAAATATTTCTAAGAATCCAGTGTTGCACTCTAAGACTAAGCATATATCTATTAAGTTTCACTTTCTGAGAGAGCAAGTGAACAAAGATGAAGTTAGACTAGAGTTTGTGCCCTCTAAGGACTAGATTGCAGATATCTTTACTAAACCTCTTCCCAAGGATTCCTTTGAGTTTCTCAGGGAGAAGTTAGGGGTTATTGCCCCTTTGGTGATGAACTAGGATGCACTGATGTGCATCAGTCCGGTGGATATCACAGTTATATCTTGTGGCCCGGATTGATGATGGGGAGCTGCTACTCAGGGGGAGCAGCTGGTATGATTTTGATGTGTTGAAATTGCAAGTATGAGCCCTTTGCCATTGATGTCAAAGGGGGAGAGACGACATGTGAAAAACAAGTGGTTGTTGATCAAAGGGGGAGCAGTAAAGAAAGAGAAGACATGTGAAGAGTTGTTGCTGATAGGGGGAGCTGTGACAGAAAGGAGAAGTTCTTGTCTTGATGGTTTTTCACATCATATGTTGCCATCAATGACAAAGGGGGAGATTGTTGCAAGTATGAGGATAACTAGTGTTGTCATTGATGTCAACATACTCATATTGCATTAATGAGAAGGATTGGATGAGTTGTGTGTTGAGGATATTGAGAAAATTAGCCTCAATCAGGAACAATGAAGAACAGTGATGACATTAAGATAAAAGTCCAAGATAAGATGAAGATCAGAGGATGCGGTTTAAAGGGTTTTCAGATATGAGTCTTGAGATGCTCCAGTCAAGATTTCAGAGGTCCGCATAAAGATTTGAAGAAGTTATGGTCACTCCAGTAGAACCGGTTCCGGTAGATGTTCAGTGGTGACAAAGTGTCACAGATTGGTCTGGTGAGCTCCGGAATTGCATTATGCCATTCTGCGGATTGGAGGGAGTGTTGAAGAAGTCAGTGTGAAATGACAAATAGATTTGTTCATGGTTTGGAGGTCCGGAAGCACCTTTTTCTTTGTGACAGTGGCGACAGACTGTGTTCTTGAAGTTCTAGATGAAGAAGAGAAGAATTCTAGTAAGCTGATAAAGTGCAGATGTTCTTGATGACTCAAGAAAGGTTTTGGTGATCCTTGGATCGTGCACAAGTCTTATTGGTGGTCCGCATTGAAGTTAGAGTTTGGATTTGATGTAAAGACCACTGGTTGTTGGTGTTCTTCCTGAGTTTGGCCGACCGGATGTATTACACGTCTTGCGGATGATCTTGTAGGTGTTTTCCAACTTAGATGATTGTTCCTAAGTCGATGCCTTGTATAAATAAGGGATTGTGAATTTATTTTGAAGTGTGTCTTGGTGTGATGAGAGTGTGATAGTGAAGAGGAGTGTGAAAGGCAGAGCAGAAGTTTTTGGGCTTAAATGGAACTGATCTAGGCATGGTAAAGATGTCAATCTCCAGTTCAAGTTTGTGATACTTGTTACTTTGTAGACAGTGTGTCTCTTGTAGGCAGTGTGCCTCTAGTGAGCAGTGTGCTCGGACAGTGAGCCTTAATTGGCATGTGCCATCTATTTTTCTTATTCTTCTAACAGAGAATAATCCTTGGGTTAATCACCCGTGGTTTTTCCCTTGACTGGGTTTTCCACGTCAAAATCTTGGTGTCTCATGTGTTGATGTGTATCTGCTCTGGTGTTTATGCTTTATGCTTTCATGAATGATTAATTGCTATGCTACTAAATAACAAAGTGGATTTAAGTGTTTGAATTGGAAGCAAGATTAGGATAACTGATTCACCCCCCCCACCCCCCTCTCAGTTATCAACATCTATGACAACATTAATTACCCCGTAAGTGCCTATTCTTGTCCATGGGTGCCCAAGATTGCATAGTTGACTTGTGACAAGTGGAAAAGGTTGTTGTGTGTCATTTAATGAGTTTCTAGGGATAGCAAAAGTGGATGCCACATTTTGGAAGATGCCATTTCTCTCCAAATACAGTGCCTTGTATGTGTCGTATATGATAATTTTCTTGTACACAGGTTCTGCCAGAATTCTAGTAATTGCATGAAGGGTTTTAATACTATATTATTTTTACTGTGAAGGGTTTCAATATTGTTTCCAATTTTATTTGAAGGGTTTCATATTTCTTTGTTGTTGTAATCATTATAAAATCTGGATGAAGTAGCCTTTATTTATGTAGGGTTTTAACATCAATTTGTCGCATATAAAACTAAATTATCAAGTTGCACCCTACAATCATACAATACAAATCTGAGTACTGCTAAAGATAGTTGTCCTTTGTTGCATACAGATTGTAGCCTTTAGAGGAGGGTTTAATTCTATAATCTCTGTTGTACCAATTGAAGATCCTAGTTGTAGCCATAAGAAGGTTTGTAGTCCACAAAATGAGAGCTTAGAATATGTCATGGTGCTGTAGAGACATGCAACCACATATTTTATGTAGTTTTAGGAAGTCCTATAGGTTTCAAAGAGTTGTCTCATATAAAACTCTGTTGTACAACAATCTATAGAAAGTTGTACTAGTTAGGATGATTATATAAGAGTCAAATGGGGCGATCTTAGTGTTCTTTCTACTGTAATTTATACCTACAGCCAATTGTACCAAATAAGAATGCAATCGTAGCATTTGGGAATTTTTGTACTAGTTTGGAGGTTTCTATGGTGTGATTTTTAGAGTTTTCTAGTAGAGGTACAACTACATCTTTGGCATCTTTCAAAGTAATGTTCTAAGTTCTAATGTTATGATTATTTAGCTAATCTTTTGAAGGGTTTCTATAGAATAATGGTGTGTTTCTATATTTAATAATTCATTTTTTCAGTATAGGGTTATGTGTGGTTCTTCGCCTTGAAAACTTTCATATTGCATTTGATATTGAATGGTGTTTGGAAGGCTTAGCCACCAAGACCCATATAATCTTTCAGATTTTTCATGACATGCATTGTTAGTTGTGTGGTATTGCACGAGCAAGCATAGTAGAAGTAAATATTGTTCATATTCTAGTCACTATATGCTCTCACCCTACCTATTCTAGGATCTTAGTTATCAAAAGGTGCTAGAATTCTTCCATAAATACTGTTATTGTCAAGATTATCAAATATTCCAGTTTGAGACATTACACCCTCCCTATTTTTCATGGCCTACCTCCAACGATAGCATTTTTGATGTGATTGGGGCACTAATAATAACAACTTTCGGTAGAGGGACAAGCTCACCTTTCTTCTCTAGAAACATAGTTGTCTTTGTTGTGGGTGGATTGGGTCTTTCTGATAGAACCTCTACATTATCCAATTACAATTTTATCCTCTTGAAAATTGTTGCAATAGTCTAGGATTTCTTGAAGGACTAGTGATTTACTACTAGCTTTGCCAAGAGATCTAACTTGAATTGTGAATTTACTCATTGGGAGTACAAACTCTCCCATGCATTCAATCATAGGGTAATCAACAAGGTGAAAGATTTCAATTTGGAGTTGTTTTGTTACCACATGTTCCTCTACTTGCTCATCCATGATTTCAATTAGGTGATGCAGGGCTATCGTAGGGTTGATCAATGATCATTTGAGAATCCTATCCTCCATGTTCCTCATTGCCTACCTCCAATGGTGGCATTTCTAATGTGATTGGGGCATCAATAGTAGCAACTTTTGGTGGAGGGACACACTTAACTTGCTTCTGTAGCAACTTAGTTGTCTTTGTTGTGGGTGGCTTAGGGCTTTATGAGAAAACCTTTGCATTATCTAATTTGTGCTTCATCCTCTTGAGAGGGTCCTCAATCTCATGGTAGGCTCCCTTGTAATCAAGGTTCAACTCCATTCTTTTTCTCTTTGCATATTGAATATGCATATACCTTCTTTAAATAATAATTATATCCATGTCATCTTTACAATTCCTTATAAGATCCTCATGTTCATGGTAAGTGTGCTCAAACTTAATTTTCATAATTTGTTGATTTCATTTGTCTCATTCCTTCCAAAACGGAAACCCTATTTGGTACAATAAATGGTAATGTGTAAGGAGGCATTGAAGACCCATAAATCCTGATAACCCTGGTTATTTTGTAATTTTCTCTTTTGGTTTGCTCTAGAAAGTGACCTAAGGAATAGCTTGACTTCATTTGACAATCTTGGCCTAACAAAACCTAATTTCTTCAATACTAGGTTGTAAAAAGATCCTCAAACTTGTAATAAGAAGTAGCATGAGGGTGATTCCTGTCCATGTGCACTATCCATAATTGGATTGGTTTTAAACCCCACACACCTACCTTTGAGAATTTATATCTAATTGCTAATTTATCGTCAAGCTCCCCAACCAAGGTGAACAAAAGAGGAGGCACAATAATGAGTATCTCTTAAATCTCTTATCAAATATTGTAGCAATGAATTTCTTGGAATTTGTCAGGCCATTATGTAGATGATTTACCAAGAACGTTCCATAGTCAAATCAGGTGTTAACAAACACATTTCTGGTTGTCCTTGCAAAATGCTAACATTTCTAGATTCATCTTATCATCCACATTATCCCCAAGAATTGACACAAGCCTTGGTAGACCTCCTGGAAGTTACATTCAAACTGAGTGGCTTTTAGAGGTTCAACTTCCTCCTCAGGGATAAGCACAAGTGAGGTGCCGCTTTTCTTGGGCTTAAAACGGGGCAACTTCATCGACCTGTAAGGCCAAAGTTTGCATATTCAATGCCACAATAGCATCTTACTTAAGCCCACATATCTTCTAAATTAATTGCTTGTTGCGAGTGAGCAGTACATTTCCCACACCATCCTTCATTTGCCTTTCTTTGTCATCATACATTTTACTAGCCTAAATGACAACTTCGAGACCCACAAAACAATTGGGCAGTGGTACCTTTGCAAAGTCTAGTTCCCATGTATTGTTGATATGTTTGTGCATATTTCTCTTGTTAAACATCCTACAACATAAATCTCTCCTTTGAAAATAGTTGTCAATGTGTCCCTTATGCCCTCTTTGGCAACTACAACATATTTTGTGGGGGCATGGCCTCTACCAATTGTGTTTTGATACTTCTTTGAGGCCCAATATATAGTTCCAATAATATCTTCAGTTGCAGTTCTCTTGGACCCCATCTTAGGTTTTTCAAAGTATAGAACTAGGGTTTTATGACAATGGTAAACCTTATAGCACTGTGATAATAACCACCTAGGGTTTTTCTTTAACACAATGGGGATATGAACATTGGTGTACAAACAGAATGCCTAGCCCGACAATTTCAGGAAAGCAAAATGAAGGCCCCTTATATGACAAACAAAACAAAACCCTAACTCTAATGGCGCGTCGGTGATTAAGTCTGTGCGGAGGTCATGTCATTGTCGGTGATTAAGTCTTTTGAATTATGACACTTGATCAACGATACAATACTGTTTTGGAAATGACTTTTGATCTAATGGCCAGCACACAGGCAGCGTTTTAACTGCACAAGCACTTTGTTTCCTTGCTGGGAGTGAATTAGCCACTGGCCAATGACTTTAGTCCACACTTAAAGCATCCTTTTGCGACTTGGACTTTGCAGTATACACCCGTGTCATTATGTTATTTTGTCATTTCTTGGAACAAGACTGCCATACTGGAATCCCCTAATATGCTTCAACCAATGAACTTGAAAGCTCTAACAACACTTTGTGTTAGATAAATTCAGAACTATTATGTGGACCAAACAGAATGGACGAAAAAAAGATCATTATTTAAGAGAGTTCAATCCTATGTGGGAACATGGTGAAAAAGACTGTGACGGTGGCTCTCAAAGGTAAGGTGAGGATTTTAGTTGCCCAGTTGAGGATTGGGTCCCATCATCTTAGATGTGAGACTGGTAGATGGATGATTCCCAAGGAAGAGTGGGTTGAAAGAAACTGCATTTTTTGCAACAAAGGTGTGGTTGAAACTGAATGGCATTTCATCACTGAGTGCGCTGCCTATGCGGATATTAAAAGCCAATGTGAAAACAGTTGGAGGGTGAACAGTCTTAGTGAGCTTTTTGTGGAAGCACGGATTTGCAGCACAACTGGTTTGCTGGTCAAGATCCATAGCAAGAGGGCTGACCTTGAAAAGAGAATGAAAATGCAGTGATGCGTTGTGTTCTGGGTCCCTTAGACTGATCTGTCTCGTGGATGTTATTAAAATCTTTCATTTCAATTCAGTTCACATAGTGTCTTGAGTGTATTAGTTTTGACACCATAATAAAGCTACCCAACAGGTCGGAGTTAACTATGATTTAGTAAACAATTGATCAGCCTTATTGCTTATAACTTATTACTCTAGTAGGCCATAGGGAAATTGAACTCGAGCATATGTCAAGTATGACAGACAAGTGTTAGAGACAACAGTACACTTATTGAAACTCTAGACCAGTAACAACACTAGAGGGGACAACTTGAAGCAGGTGTTAGTTTTTTTGTTACGAGGCAGACGTAGTGTTTGCATGAGACAATTCAGATGGGGTCATCCACATTCAACACTATAGAGTTATGGTCCGGGTGTGGCTTATTTCCAACACCCCCCTTAAGGCACATTGTAGGTGCTTGGGGCTCCTAGTCTGGGTCTGATACCAATTGTTGAGCTGCTGCTCATATGGACCAGCTAGGACTCGAACCTAGGACCATCCATTTGTTGCTGGAGTGCTCTACCAACTGAGCTACCGGCCCCTTGTGGCCAGTCCATCGTCAGTCCAGGTGTAACTTATTTTCAACATGATTTAATGGATTTTAATTAGCAATTACAGATTCATTTCAAAGAAAAAGGATGGCCCATACGAAACAGGCAGCCCATATGTCTGCAGGAGGGAAGGCTCCCAAGAAGCAGCTTGCCACTAAAGTTACTTACTGAGCTGCCCCAATGCAATTGTGTATACTTTTTTTTTAATGTTAGGGTTGTAAATTTAGGACCTTTTGTTTTTTTATATTGCAGGCCACTCACAAATCTGCCCCCACAACAAGGGAAGCGAAAAAGCCACACATATACTATCTTGGAACTAGCGTTTTTATTTGTCTCTGACTCTAATTTTGGGGATTGAAAGCTCTATTAAGCTTTCAAACTTTGAATTGTGACCTCTACGGGGAATTTGATTTTGTTTAATATGCTAAACCCTAAGTTGAACATGATAGGCGTTCTAAATTTAAAATTTGCTTAGTTGAGGCATTGCAAATCTAACTTCATAATTTTGGTGGGTATCAGTAAAATTCTGAACGAATCTACAAGAGCACTGAGCTTATGATCCAGAAACTGCCTTTTCAGAGACTCGTTATATAGGTTGCACAGGACTTTAAGGTATTTTCATTCAGCATGGCACACTTGGCTATTAAAAATTTAGGTTTTTATTTAATGTATTAATGATTTTATTTTTTTGGATTTTTAAAAGGGGCCAAAGTCTTTTACAACCAGGAGGAGGAGAAACTGCAAAGATTACAACATATAAACAACCAATCTAAGAACAAGGCAAAAGAAACAAAGATGCAGAAAAAAGATAGGAACCCAACAGCACCATAAAACAACAAGAAACAACAGCCAACCTAAAGGGAAGAGGGCAGGGAGTTGAGATTAACAACAGCTTCTCACTCATCTTTGAGAATCTACATGTGATCACCCATAAATCTTCCTCCGACTCCTCAATCACAACCACCTTGTTCTTCATCTAGCTACGGGTTCTCTTGGACGGGCCAGCATGCATTGAACTGTACTATTTTTTCATACCTGCCTGAAGCATAGGCAATTCTATATCTTGGTCAATGTTCTCAAATTTCATTTGTTACAGACAAATCTATGATTCCATAGCCACGTTGTTCTAGTGTTGCAGGAGGCAGAAGAGGCATATCTGGTTGGGCTATTTGAGTATACCAAATTAGGTTGTTATTTGATTTATTCATGGATGGCAAATCCGAATCTTGGTTGATGTCCAATTTTGTTTGTTACATTTCAACCTACAATTCCAGAGCCAAGTTGTTGCAGGATGCAGCAGAGGCGTCTCTGGTGGGGATGTTTAAGGATACCAACTTGTGTCTGCGCTACCTTCCGTAGCTGTTGTTTTCACCTGACTTTGAATTTCACTAAATTAAGTTTTTCATTGTTGCTGTACACAATCTACAGTTCTAAACTGCTATGCTACTTTATTTGATACAATTATGTTTTTCAATGTTGTTGCATAATGATAAATATTGAACGGTGATATAACTACAAATTGGATGCAATCTGGAGTTCTAAACTACTATAAATCTTTGTTTGGTCTCAATATATTAAATTTTATCCCTTGTCTCCTATAATTGATAACGCTTTCTGTTATGATTAGTGTGATCCAGAGGTAGTCTGTGTATTCCTAGTGTAGTGGATTGACAGAGCCTGCTTTACTTCCATGCTAATGAGATTGAACCTATGGTGCCCACTTTTTCCTTATGGGGTTATAGAAAAATACTTTTCCTCTCAAGATAGCCCTAAAAAATATGCCTCTTGGAATTGTTTTTATGATTAAAAAATTCCTCAAATCCTCAAATCCTCATATGCTAAATTCATGTGTTGGGCTTTGCTTCTATATGCAAGATTATGTAATCATGTTTACTATAGAATGGGAAAGATATGAAGATAAATTGGGGTTATATTTAATTTTGACACAGTTTGTCAAAATTAAAAACTGAATGAGAATATGTTATATGCAAGATTATGTAATCATGTTTACTATAGAATGGGAAAGATATGAAGATAAATTGGGGTTATATTTAATTTTGACACAGTTTGTCAAAATTAAAAACTGAATGAGAATATGTTATATGCAAGATTATGTAATCATGTTTACTATAGAATGGGAAAGATATGAAGATAAATTGGGGTTATATTTAATTTTGACACAGTTTGTCAAAATTAAAAACTGAATGAGAATATGTTGTAAGAGGAATGTACCAAATGAGTTTGGGGAGGTCTCAACCTCACTAGGGTGTTGCCTCCAGACCTCCCCCAAACTCATTTGGTACATTTTCTACTTGTATTTTACATAAAGTATATTTTTAAAATTAAAGTATTTTTTAAGTTATGAAATTTATATAAAGATTCAATTGTGTAGTATGAATAGTAGTTCACATGAACCCATCTCTCATAAGAATGAATGGTCCAAGTAGCAGAAAATACCTCCTACTTATCTATCTTTTAAGTTGTCAAAATTTTGCTACGTCACAAATTTTTTTGGTCTGCTGAGTCTGAGTATATAAACTATGCCGAAATATGTAATGAATGGTGTATTTTGACTGCCAAATATCATTTGGTTGAGCCTTTAGTTTCTCTTCCCTGAACCGTTCAATGTAAGATTTTTAAAATTAGAGCCCAAGAACAGGATTTATTACATAAATTTTGTTTGTACATGAAATGTAAGTTTTTCAAAAATTGTGATAAAAATCCATCAAACCTTTTTATCAAATCTTCCAAAAACATCTTATAATTTTGAAAATAGTTTGTGGCAAAATTTATGGATCTCATTTTGTTCCCATTTATATTTTAGTATTTATAGTTAATCAGATACCTGAATTACATAACATGGTATTTACATTGCCCATAAGACCGATGTTCTCAACTAAGACATACGTTGACCAAGCTTTGTACCCTCTATATCCAAGTAGTAAGACCAACTACAGGGACATGTAAGAGACTCTTAGGAGATTAAGATTTATTGTATCTTTGTAAACGTGCAGTGACATATAAACATGAATTATGTTTTTTAAGTGAAATTAAGTTAATTAACTTAACTTGTAGACCCGAAGATGGCTTTCAATGACAAATAAATTAAATTAATATAATATATCTCTGATTCATGTTACCAGAAATGAGCAGAATGAATGGTTCCACAGGAAAAATTAAAATAAGTGATAATCCTACTCTTTTGTTGGAGATTATTGGAATAATTGAGATAAAGATATATTGAAATTTGAAGTCTTAAGTTTCAAATACCAAACGAAAAACCTAACAAATCCCAATCCTTTAATAAATGAAATTTACAAAGAAAACGTCAGTCAGAAAGACCAAACGTTAATCTGAAGATTGCATATCTTGCCAGAACATAGCCATCATTGGCGAAACCAAAAGAATGTAACAGACAAAATGTTCAACAGAGAGTAAGTCTAAAGGCCCCCATAACAAGGACAGAAACAAGTATGAAAACCAAAACAATTAAGAGGAGGCTTTGTTTTCCACTGAAGTGGAGATATTTTAGCAGGTAAAGAAGAGCAATGAGTGTCACAAATGAAAAGAGAGCAGAAAGTGTTGTAGGGATCCACCAAATCCCACAGTTGTTTGTGTCTTTAATACCAGAAAGAAATGCAGTGATAAGAGCAGCTTGCATAACAGCATTTAATCCCAATATTTGACTTGTGACTTTCCATTGTCTCCGAATTGCCATTGTCCGCCTCCGCTGTGGCTTGGTTTTGCAAGGAGAGCTAGAAGTGTTCTTGTCTGCACCACAAGTTCATATTATAAGTAGATACGTTGAAATTGTAAGTGTATAAGATAGATATGGAAAAGTAGCATACCAGCAGGGATGAAGATGATGCTGCCTTCGCGAATGATGTTGGTTGTAGGCTGAAGCGTTTGCTCTGGAAGGAGATCAGCCATTATAGGTGTCTGGCACGACAATTCTTAAATATCATCCACTTTAATAGTCAAATATCAAAACCTAGGTGTGGCACCTACAATCTCAAAACCTGGTATTGGTGAACACCTTTGAAAACCTGGTATTGATGAAAACCTTTAGAAGGGTATTTAAAGTAAGATGTGATTGTTAATATCAAAGAATTATGAGGAAATTTGCATTACTCAGAATGTATTAGTGATTAAAAAAATTGGGATAGTTAAATCCTTTTTCCCCCTTGCGCCACGGTACTCAGCAGAAAAGAACTATTTGAGTTAGCCCAAGTTGTAATGAAGAAAAATGTGTAAAACAGGGGCTCAAAAATGAAGTCTAAGCCTGAAACATTACAATGGCTCTGAACAAGCTGTCTGAGCCTGAATAACTTAATAACAAACTAGAGAAATTCCTGTTCCCTCCGACAAGGTCGGAATACTCTGAATCTTAAGAAGCAGCCCATCTTGTGTTGTACTCTGAATGGGACAGACATAAATCCTCCGCCTAGTTTTGACTTGTTTCCACGAAGGGGCGGAGGATTTATGTCTGTCCCCGCAGCTATAGCTATAGTGTTAATACATGAGGGCCAAGGTTGGATTATGCTTTATGTGATTTTGGTAGAATGTATATTTTTCAATCCTTTATAAACAGGGGTCACCAATAGCCTTTAGCCTTTTGTAGTATTGTAATAAAAATATTTGTTATCTAATCAAATATGATTTGCAAGTCAAATATATCTGATTTTTCTTGATTGTTGAAAAGTATAGTTGCAGGGGCTGACATTAAGGGGAAGTTTGATTCATACGAGACACAACTATAACTAGCATAGTTGATGAGGGCCAAGGTTGGATTATGCTTTATGTGATTTTGGTAGAATGTATATTTTTCAATCCTTTATACACAGGGGTCACCAATAGCCTTTAGCCTTTTGTAGTATTGTAATAAAAATATTTGTTATCTAATCAAATATGATTTGCAAGTCAAATATATCTGATTTTTCTTGGTTGTTGAAAAGTATAGTTGCAAGGGCTGACATTAAGGGGAAGTTTGATTCATACAAGACACAACTATAACTAGCATAGTTGATGATATTCTTTAGAATAAATATTTGTTAAGTATTCATTAACAAATGAGAACTATAATAATTTCATTGATATAATGTATTATGTCAGTTAATATATTGATTAAATTATATGTATATAGTATTATTATAGTGATTATAATATAATACATATATAATATTGAGAATCAATAGTTCAACAAAACAAACAAAATCATTTAGTGAAGAGATTTATTATTTTATTTTATTTATTTTTCATGGGTAAACGCTAGCGTCTTCGAGGAGGTTTGAACCTTGATCTCCATCATGAAAACCAAGTGGCCTTAGCCACACCCCATACATTTATTTTACTTATTTTTAATTTGAAGAACTAATTTTATTTATTTAAGAGTTATTTTATCTATTGAAGAGTCATTTTATTATTATTTATTTAGTTAAGAGTTATTTAAGGGTAGCAAGGCACCAGACATATATTTAAAAAAAAAAACTAAATCTATAAAAAAAAATTGATATATATATGCTGGTTAGGGACTAGGGACCCATCACAAATAGGGCCAAGCCTGCCAATTTTTAACATCTGCCCACAAACAAAGAGTGTCTGAACTGCAAATCTTTACAACTTCAAACTAAGTCTAATGGAGAGAGGCAAATTACAACGACCCTCTCTCCAATATAGTCCATAGATATAACATAAACTAGGAAACATACATACTAACAGAAACTAATAAAAAATGACACCAGCCTACTTATCTTTGACTCCTTTCAAAACAACTATGTCTTCATCATTGCACACACAGGTATACAATGGATGAGCCTGCTCAAGAACAAGAACCTCCAGCTTCTCTGCCAAACCCTCAACCATCCTCCTTGTATCCAACACATTATGAAAGATGTTGTGCAAGTGCCCCATGATCGATTCATGATTCTTCGTAGATTGTTGGGAGGATTTGATTAAATCCTCGTGTGTTAGAACTGAAGCAGCCACCACTGATAGCACAATTGCCACCACCAAGGACTGTGTAGCTCCAAAGACATTCCATCTCCCTCTGGAAGTGCCAGGGTCCAAGAGCAAGTGCACCATGGCTTCCCTCACATTCACACCATCCTGGTCGTCCACTTCCTTCGCAACCTTCAACAGCTTGTAAAGCCATTCTCGCAAGATGGGATTTCTAATCGCACTCTCAATGTCCTTAATAAACCCTGCCATGGCTTCCTCAGTCGGAATCTTCTTCAACCTCCTTTGAGGCATATATTTCCTCTTCATACACCCGCCCATTGATTTGCTTAGGCCTAGTCAAAGGATTTGCCTTCGTGGGGGAATATACATTCGCTTTCCTTTCTCATTCACACTTGCACCCTATGTTTGACTACCCTCCATTAGAGCAACCTCCACCACTACGAACTAAACCAGAGGGAAATGATGAAAATGGGAAATCTCTTAGATCAAAAAGGCAAGTTGCCTTCTGAACCACGTCTTCTCATGAAGTAAATACAACTCTGCCACCTATCATATCACACATGTTGATGGACAACCTACCACCTTTCTCCATAAAAGCAGTTTAATGAACTTTCCCATTATTGGGAGGATGAGCCTTGATGTCTCTTTGAATAATCTATAGAAGTTATCAAGGGAATTCCTCGCTCCAAATCCACCCTGAAGGGGAGCCTCTAATTGTCAAATCAACTCCATTATTGGCTGCCTAATCGACAGCCTTGTTTCCTTGCCTTTTAATGTGAGAGATCTTAAAGTTACTGAAGAGATTGATTTGCCTCCTAATATCCTCCACAATCTACTCCAACCTCTAATTTTTTTGTCAGGCCTACCTTCACTAGTTCAACAATCACTGCAGAATCCCCTTCCACCTAAATCTTATTCCAACCTTTCTGAAAGGCAACCTGCATCCCTTTCCACAGGGCGGTAGCTTTCGCCAAATTTTTTGAGTCAATGCTAAGATCAAGGGAGAAGAAACCAAGAGGCTGCCTGTCATGATCTCTGAAAACCCCCCGCTCCCAACTTTGCTCGGTTTCCCCTTGTTGCTCTATTAAAATTCAATTTGACTCACCCTTCAACTAGGGGGCTCCATCTAACATCCTGGAGATTGTCAGACTTCAGGACCAAGAGAAGGGTCTTACCAATCCACTGGAATCAAGGCCATCCATCTGCCAAAAGAGACTCATCTAAAGGAGTCTTCCAATCTTCCTTCTGGTTAGTTTCTTCCAACTCCCCCAAAAAACTCTCCACTGCATCCCAAACCCTGTCCACTGACTTCTCTCTATCTTGGAAAATTCTCATGTTCCGTTCTTGCCATAAATTCCACAACAATAGAGCAGGGAAGACTTCCCAAATAAGCCTCAAACCTAGACTTTTGTATTTGACTGACCAACTTTCCATCAGGGCCACTAAACTTCTAAGCATGACCCAACACAAATTCCATTTACGTAGAAATCTGCTCCACAATTCCCAGGCAAACACATAATGCAACAAGAAATGAGCATTGTCTTCACTAGCCTGCTTACACATGGAGCATTGGGAAGGGCCTTGCTTGCCCATCTTCAGAAGCCTATCCCAAGTGAGGGCCTAACCCTTACAAGCTAACCAGAAAAAGGCGTTAACCTTATGCAGTCCCAAGGGATTCTAGATTTTACCTACTATCTTACTCTTGCCCAACTGGTTTCAGGGAAGAATTCTATTGTAAACATCCTTGATTGTCACCTTACCTTCTCCAATTCCATTCCAAACCAACCTATCTTCCTCCTCCAAGAGAGACTTCCTACATAACATGGACCTAATTTCCTTCTATCTCGCTTCCATCTCTCCTCCCAAAAGGCTTTGAGTCCTCCAACGCCTCTTCCCCTCTTCGACTACAACATAATCCTGAACTCTGGACCCAAATCAGTTTTCCATGGCTTGGCCCAAGGGAATGTATTGGTCATACTCCAACAGAGGCTTTTCCTTGATCCAAGGGTCTCTCTAGAACCTTGCCTTATTGCTTAGACCAACCCTCCAAACAAGATCAGGCCTCAACAAAAAACTACACATCTCAAGAAATTCCAAATCCCCGGACCTTTAGGTAAAATGACACTTTGATCAAATAAATTATCTATATTGTTTTGTAGGTACTTGGCCTGAATCACCTTACTCCACATTTGACCCTTTTCTTCATATGTATACCCTCCAAACCAAAATTCCCCCCAGAGCTTTATCAACCCTTTTGATGTTCATAAAACCCAATCCTCCTCTATCCTTGGGTAAGCATACCTCATCCCATTTTACCAGGCTAAATTTGAAATTCTCCTTAGCCCCTCTCCAAAGAAAAATTCTTTGGGATTTTTCCAAAATCTGAGCTACCTTGTTGGGCATATGGAATACCAACATAGTGTAAATTGGGATAGTCACCAATGAAGCCTTGATCAGAGTGATCCTCCCTGCCAGAGACAACCATTTCCCTTTCCATGAGGTTAGTTTACCTTGCATACTGTCCACAACTCTCTTCCATTCAAGCTCAGAGATTCTACCTCCCATAAGAGGCATACCTAGATAGTTGCTTGGGAGAGATCCAACCTCGAAGCCCAAGATCCTCTACACTTCCAAAGGTTCAACACAAAGATCCTTAAGAAAAAAGATTTAGGACTTACCTATATTGATTTTTTGTCCAGCCGCTTGTTCATATTTTTGTAGCCTCTCTCACAGTAGCTTCAACTACGATCAGGAATAGAAAGGGAGACAGATGGTCTCCTTGTCTAAGACCCCTCTTTACTGGGAAGAAGTCCGTAGCACTATCATTGATCAGAACAACATATGAAGCCAAGGAAATGCAGCTATAAACCCAATAACACCATTCATCACTAAACCCCATCTTCCTCATGATCAAGATAAAAAATTCCCTAGAAACTCGATCATAGGCTTTGTTTATATCCAGCTTCAAAATCATACCTTCTTTACTTTTTTCTCTAATTGACTGAATTGTTTCATGGGCCAGAATGACACTATCTAGGATTTGTCTATTTTTCAGAAAACCACTCTGCTCATCCCCAACCACATTCTCTAGGCAACAATTCAACCTAGACGCCATTGCTTTGGTAACAATCTTATAAATTCCATTGCAAAGTGCAATCGGCCTGAACTTGTCAAAATACTTGGGGTTCCTTACTTTAGGAATTAGGGATAGGAAGATGGAGTTCCATGAGCTCATCATCGCTCTTTTGCTTCTGCATTCTTCTACTGCCAACCAAACATCAGCCCCCATCATCTCCCAGAACCTTTGAAAGAAACCTATTTGAAATCCATCTGGACCTGGGGCCTTCATCGCTCCCAAGGAGAAAGTGGCCTTACGGATCTCTTCCTTAGAGAAAGGGGCTATAAGACTGGTGTTCTTATTCGCATCAATCACCCTTGGGATTGTCCTAAGGATATCCAATTGGGCCTCATCATGTTCTTTTCACCTACTTCCCCCAGTAACTCCCTATAGAACCTTAGCCCCTCATCTCTTATAGCCTCTATGCCCTCTATTATAGAACCATTAGGAAGTTGGACCCTCAAGATTCTATTAATGTTCGTCCTTATGTTAGTGGAAATATGAAAAAACTTAGTGTTTCTATCCCCCTCCCTTAGCCATCTCACTCTGGATTTTTGGAACCAGAAAATTTCCTCCATCCTCAGGAGCCGTTGATGCTCCTCTAATAGGTTTCTCTCTTTATCTATGATTTCTCCTGACATACCTTCCTCAGCTATGACCTTTTCTACTATAGCTAGTTCTTCTTCCACCTTAGACTTGGCTGCAAAAATATTCCCCATGACCTGATTATTCCAAGTTCTTGCAACCTTCTTGGTTTCCTACAACTTTTTGAGAATCATATATTGAAAGTTACACTTGAAGCCCTTTCCCCACCAGCCTTTAAGCTCTTTCTAAAAATCCAGATGTTCATACCAAAGAGCTTCCATCTTGAAGGGTGGGCGCCTAGGTCTCTGTCCTTGGGAAAATTGAAGCCTGATTGGCTAGTGATCAGAACCACCAAATTCTGTTACTTCTGAGATGAATTGGACCAGAGAAAGAAACCAGTCAAAATTAACCAGGAATCTATCCAATCTACAAAGAGTGTTCTCTTCCCCCATACGATTGTTTGTCCAGGTGAACCATCCACTCCTTGGGACTATGTCCACCAAGGACAGCTCTTCACATATTTTTCTGAATCTCGTCAATCCTAGACTGTCCAGCATCCTTCCACCTTTATTTTCTTTAGGATAGAGGGTGGCATTGAAATCCCCTCCCACTATCCAATTTTTGCCATCAAAAGAGGCTCTAAATTTCTTCAACTTTTCCTAGCATTCCCTTTTGTCTCTCTCTAGATTAAGGCCATGGATATTCAAGATTAAGAGATGACCGCCTCCTTGTGAGGGTTTTAATCTTATAGCCAGCATGTTTTTTGAGCTGAAAAGCATGTCCCCAAGAAGCACAGCCTGTTCCACAAGATTGCCAAGCCCCCAACTGTACCAATAGCTCCATCGACAACCCCTTCCCCAATCTTCCAGATCCTACCAATCAATCCCACCATGGAATCCTAACCTAGTTTGGTCTCCTGCAACAAACATACATCTGGAGCTTCTACTTATATCAATTGCCTCACTAAGCGATGCTTCTCTTGGCCATTGAGGCCATGGACATTCCAGCTTAAGACCTTCATTTATAACCCTTGTCATGGAGGTGCTTGCCTCCTTGCTTGACAAACTTATGAAGGGTATTTTGAGTAGCCTTTCCAACCTCCACCAAGGTTGTATGTTTGGCCTTGCTAACATCGATCTTCCTTCCTCTCAAAATTGGCCCTCTAGCATCCATCAGGATATTGTTTTTGCCTCTCTTGCCACTTCTGGTTGCAAGTTTCCAGTCATTCTCCTTTTCTCTCCCTACTCCATCATCATTTGAAAACCCCCTCAATTGCTTGTATCCTCTAGAGGAATTGGCTAGGGGCTTCCTTGAGCCACTTCTGATTCCTTAATCTCTGGATAGGAATTATTGTTCCCCCTAAGGCCGGGCAAGGTATTAATAATCAGGCTCAAAACTACCCTAGAGTTCTGCTCCTCACCCGTTTTGAAGGAGTGGCCCAAATCCTCCAATTGCTCTATGACAGTCTCCAAATTATCTTGTGTCTTCAATTGCAAGACATTCTCCTCATTCTCCTTAAGCAGGGGCACTTCTGGCTCAGATGGCTTCTCATCATCTACAGCAGAAGAGGGACTTTGAGTTACTTTCTCCTTTTCTGGACCTTCAAACTTTTGTAGCGAGCACTGTTTGGCCAAATGACCAACCTTCCAATAGCTAAAGCACCAGATAGGAAGACATTCATAATCTAATTCTTGCACCCATTCCCCCAAAACTGAAGACAACCTGATTGCATGCCCGATCAGCCTACTTAAATCTATCTTGATACAAATTCTTGCATAAGAGGCCAACTTACCTTTTTGAGAGGCCTTGGAGTTGCATACAAATTCTCCTAGGGAACCTCTGATCAGTTTGAAAATCTCTTTCGTCCACAATTCTTGGGGCAACTTATACATCCTCACCTAGATTGGGGCATCTCTGATTAATTCCTGATGTGGATCGAATCTCAGAGTTTAAGCCCTAATATATAAACCAATGTTGCCCATGAACCAAGGACCACCTTTCAGGATGTTGTCCCTTTCGACCTCCGAGTCGAAAATAATTTGAAGAAAAACTAGAGCCATAAAGCTAATCTCTGACTTTGTTCCTAGCCATTTGTGCTCGATTCAATCTTTGATCTACTTCATGGACAACCATATCCCTATGAATTTGGCTATTACAACTCTCTTCTTCAATTTCTCCACTTTGGAGTTGAGTGGTTCCTTAAGGATGCACAGGTCCAGAATTTCCTCTGAGATCTGAAGGTTGACATTACCAATCGGCATTCAGTTCCCTTCTGCTTCATTCTTCTTGCGCTCCTCATTTCCTCCCACCAGCATACCTCCCAACGCTGCAACTGCATCCAGTTCGCCATCCTCCTTCGCCTCACCTCCCTTCTGCTCTGCACTTTCTTCGCCATTCGCTCCCAACATTTTTTTGGGTGACTTTTTTTTTTTAGTGTAAACCCAATATAATCAAAGATGATAACTAGTTCATTTTATCATGTATTTCATATGTATGTCCATATGGAATTTGGATGACATTTTGTACGCCTATATTTATTTTGTTGTATTCCTATATGATATTTTGATGACATGTGTAACTAAATCTATAAAATAACTCTTAAGTAAATAAAATAAAATAATTATTAAATAGTGTTTTCTTCTTGTTATGATTTGTGGAATTAATAACTAAACAATTAGTTATTGATGATCAAATAATTTCTCAATAGATCACCTTTGTAGATTGATTATTTTCTATTGTATGAGCTCCATTTGTATTTTAATTATTTGCTATTGTATGAACTCCATGCAACATTGCATTCTATTCTATTCTCATCAAATTTGGGTCTGTAATTTACCATTTTACTTTCTCTTCTCTTGCTCACTTCATCTTGATGATGGAGTATGGAGTACGATCCAAAATATTGAGGAAAAAACTAATACACCATAAGCATTCACTTTCCAATGTGGAAATTTAATGTCCTCAATAATTTGATATTTGAAATTATACTTGAAGTAGAAGTTAGGGGATATTCGATTGCATAAGTAGTAAACTATTATAATAATAGTGCATCATTAACCATAAACAACTAGAATTATTCCTAGTCACTACAACTAGAATTATTCCTAGTCATTTTTGGACAAGAGCAATGAAGTGAGATTAAATAATAGTACATTGTTATAATAAATGCAAATATAAAATATTGTAGTTATTTTTTTTTTACTGTGGTTGGATTATGATGAGGTTTTTATAAACTTAAATTTAACAAATACAATAGTGAAGGGGCATCATCTAACCATACACAAAAGGAAAAGAATATCTTTTGAAGTATGTATTAGTTCATATATTGTATTGCCTTTATTAGATGAACTTCAAAATTTTCTTCCACATATGAATATGCTCTACTATAATGAAATTACCAAGAATGGTATCAATTGATAATATGAGTTCTTTAATTTTAGTTTAAATTTATTTTTTAAAAGTAGTATGAACATTTTAAATCATAAAATTAAATTTTAAGATGTACATGTTAAAATATATCTTATTTAAAAAAGATATTTGATATATATAAGTTTAACTTCATAAAACTTAACAACTATTAACTCATTCATCTCAATTATTCTGAAAGTGTAAAGATATGATAGAGTTTCTACTAGGTGCAAGGGAAGGAACATCATCTAAACATTCATAATAGGGAAGACATTTCTTTTGAATTCTAGACTAATTCATATATTGTATTGTTTTATGGCATCTCCAAGTTTGTATTTGTAGGGAGAAGTCTAGACCACATTAGTGGTGTAGCTATATTATGGCCCCATGAGAGTAAATATGCACCGTGGATTGAGTGGTTTAGGTCTTATCTCATTCTGTAATAACCACCCTTGGTTACTAATTTTTTTCTTACTAAGCACTAACTTAATAGTCCAAGCATATTCTATCTAATTTAGAAGTGCCAACATTAGAGACTTACCATCCATAGTCATGGCAACAATTCTAGGCCACAACTAACATACTTGTACTAGAGTATGGTAAGCTCCTAGGGTCAGGATCATCCCAAGACCCAGACCTAAACCTTGAGGGTTCATTCGTAATGGCCTTGCCTACGTGTCCCTTCCTGGGAATCAGAGGCTTTGTAGTTCGTACATCAATAATAGAGAGGCTTCATCCTTTCCTTTGATATGAGATCTCTAATCTCACTCTTAAATCATAACTTTTAAGTAAATGCTATGATTCCAATTCAATTTGTATGCAGTGGTATGATAGTAATGCAATCTAGTCATTTATGTTAGTTCAATACCAACATCAATGTATGAATACACATAAAACCACATAGTGACTAGGTCTTATAAACATTACTTGTTCACACATAGTGACTAGCTCAATCATACATTCCTTGTATGCAATGTGACTATCTCTCACCTAGGTCACACATACACAGTGTGACTAGCTCATGGGTACAACCCATATACACAAAGTGAATAACTCACTCATGTGTTGCATATACACAATGTGACTAGCTCATGCAAACCACATAAACATAGAGTGAATAGTTCATGCATGTGTCACATACATCCAAAGTGACTACTATCTCATGCATACAACACACATATACACAGAGAGAATAATTCATGCATGCGTCACATACACACAGTGACTAGCTCATTAACACATCACATATAGATAGTGTGATTAGTTCATGCCTATATCACATATACACAATGTGATTAGCTCATGCAGGCAACATAAATACGCAAGATGATTAGATTATACTCACATCATGGGTACACATAGTGACCAGATAGCAAAAGGAAAGGTTGCGATTATATTGCAAGCATTTCCCCTTTGCCTGATTCACTAGCTCGTAAGTCATCAAATATATATCCCAACTAGAAATAGGAATGTTGGTGTATCTAATGGTACACCATGGGTTCCATCATTTTTCTTGATTTATAACCAACTATGATGACAAGCAAGCATCCCATACTATGTCTAGTCATCACTGGAAAGGGCTCAAGTGCGAGAGTGCACAACACATAAGGTCCTTAACACAGATGTACATAGGGATTGACTCACACATACATAGTCACCAACTAGTAAGAGGTAGTACATGCAACCTACTACATGCATCTTCCTATTACCCAATGCACTAACACATAATCTTGTGAATACCTCCTAATGGGAAAAAGGAATATCAATGCATCTCATACTACACTATGGATCCCATACTTTTTCCTGATTCACAACCTACTGCGATGATAAGCAAAAATCTTATACTACTTGTTTTCATCACTGGCTAGGGAGTAGGTGTACAACATACATATTTACAACCACTTGTGATGATAATCAAGCATCCCATACTACTTGTCATCACTGGCTAAGGAGTCAAGGAAACAACATACATCACATGTGTCAATTAATAAGATTTCTATAGCCTGCTAAACCTGTTGATTCGGTGGATCCTGACATCTATTGCCTCCATGCCACTGGCGAGAGTCAGTCCAACCTAGTATGGGTAGCTCCTGGCATCTATCACCTACATGGTATTGGTGAAAACTGACTAAGCCCTATCATACCAAAGGGCAGCTCTTGGCATCCATCACCTCTGTGGTATTTGTGACAGTTGACTACCCCTAAGATATGACATATAGCACATGGTATCTATCACCTCCATGGTACCGGTGACAACCGAATAAACCACACCTATATCATAACCTGGATGGCTCCTAGTATCTATCACCTCCGTGCTACTGGCGACAACCATCTCATCCTAAGATACAATAGATAACACCTGACATCCATCACCAGCATGGTACTGGTGACAACTGACTATCCGCACCTGTATCAAACTTGGTTTTGGCATGTGGGTCATCTTATAGCTAGGGAAACACACACAATAAGGATATCACAAGGACTCGCCAACACTAGTCAAGTTGATTCAGTTACATACTGCATAGAGGTCCATAAACCAATACACAGGGTCTTATATATCCAGGGGTCTAAATTATAGGTCAACACTCAATAAATATAGTGAACCCACATGAGCTGGACTATATTTAGTCACATATGCATAAACATATACAATCTCATAATGTAATATCAATGGCCATTCCATACATTCAATTGTCACTTGAAAACACAATGTGCATCATACAAAAGCCAAACCCACAATAGTAATGTTAAACATTATGAACTATTTATGAGTGCATAACATTTGCATATTAACAATCACAAGCTCATTATACAATTATACATCATCTAGATGTGCAGGATAAATACCATACATAGTTGGTAATTCCTACCATCAATTGCCCATAGTGTACAACATGCAAAACACTGACTATTTTAGTCCAGACAAGTACAAAGGCACCTTCATACATCACATTAGAGACAACTATGAAGATGAGGATTCTGAAAGTTCATCCAAGATTGGAGCAGATTCAAAAAACCTAACCCAACAACCTCAGAGTAGGTGAGCTTAGTGCAGATAGAAAGTCTTTTACTGGCTCAAGCATGTATAGTGGGGATCGACTGATCGGAAGGTGAGTCATAGTTATTTGATGAAGTTTTAGCCTTGAGCTAAAACATACTAAAGAGGGAACGCTCGTCAAGTTTAGGAACACCCCATACCTTAGATTCATTCCCTAAACCCCTCCCCTAGGGACTTGAGGTCTAAGGGCATCCTTCACCCAAGAACTACCTACATACCCGCTTCCAAATGGGATCGAAGTCACATGTAGTTCCCCTCACCTTAATCTCTCAGTGAATATATGAACACAGGTTCTTATACTCAAGGTTTTCTAATCAGTAAATAACTATCCACTTACAAGTGATATAGATTGGATACTAAAGGAGGAAAACCATATGAAAAATTAAAACCCAACAATATAACAATCCACCATTTACCAATACCCATTCTAAAACAAGGCTATAGCTCCATGAGTTTCATTGGCTACTCTTGCATAGCCTAACAAGGTTCCTTTTGATGATTCCATCAATTGGTAATGCTTAATAGTAGGCAAATGAAGTCAACTAGGTTCTCAATATAGCAATCCTACACCAAAGATCTTCCACCTAAGGACCAAGATCTCAGGCTTAGGCCTCTCCCCAATATTATTATGATTCAACAAAAATATACCATAACCCTTCCAGGTTCATCTCATAGAGGCAAGGTTGATTACCTACCATCCTATAATTCTCTTTGTTCACATAGACATATTATGACTCTTATCATATAACTCATAATACTTACGAAACCAAAATAATTATTGGTTCAAACCTTCTCACTAGCCCATTAGGATAAATAGAGAGTTAGACTAGTTGGTTATAGCCCCATTCATATTTCCACAAGGTATAAAATGCTACCTTTATTAATGTTAACATATAATATATTTATCTATCACCCCATGCTAACACTAATAGGATATAGAGTTGATTGTGCATATACATTTAACCCAACCAACCCTAGTTCCCGCTTATATCCAGTTATCAAATGAAGATCAAGTATGATTATTACCCAATTCCATTCCAACACTTACTAATATTGTTAGAATCAACTATACATAGAAAATAGGTATATCGGCATAATCAATATAAAATAATTCAATCATCACACAGAGCACATGACATCAACAATATAATATCTTCACCATGTAACAAATACGCAAAGTCCCGATACAGTTCCATGTGATGCCTTACTATAATATGTATCAATGATACCAAGCATAGTAATCATATTATATTATGATATCCCACTCAATTAGAATGCATCATGAATCAACAAGGCCATGTTAAAGATATCCAAACTTCAAAAGACTTACAACCATAATTATAAACCTACTTTAAGCATGAACATTACCAAGTCCTACCCAAGTTAGTCATTCACTATATCAAGGATGTCATGCCACATCTGATGTACAACAACTATAACTTAAGTCTCAAATGTCATGACAACCGGTTTCTACTCATAACCTCAATGGAAGTCATACAAATGCCATTCATACAACTAGGGTCAATTGGGGTTAGCTCAATAATGCCTTCCATAAATAACTATAACCCCAACTATTAGTCATATAGTCCTTAAAATGTGACTTTTGATAATAAAACATAATATTTGCACCCTAATAATGCCTCCAAAATGCAAGGAAATTGTCATTTAATTTCATAGTAAAATCATACAAAATCATAATTCCATGAAACCAAATATAATAGTTCATTGAAGGACACTAAGTGTCTATCAATGAAAATGTTAGTTGGGTTGCCTTACTCCATTTTTGCAAACTCCTTGCCAAAGAATTATTTTCCAAACCATTATGCTCATGGATCTAACTCAGTTACAACCCTTGCCAAGATGATGGCTTGCTAACCAATCATATTCCTATATACAATGCAGTAGTAGTAGCAACAACTAAGTAGACCTATATGTACAAAGGGATTCCTTCACAACCCCCATGAGATGATTAATAAAATTCCTGTAAGAAGCTATTCATGCTTACCGTGGCATCAACTATTTGATAAAATGCTAGCAAGAAACATAGTTTCAAATCATTCAAGAGAGAGATTAAGTCTAAATTGTTTTTAAATTAAAATTATGTGCATATTGCCCTCTTCTCAAGCTACAATTTGAACGCAGGCAGACATACTGTTGTTTAACATTTAATTAAAAGTTTCTAAAGCCCCCCATGCCATTTCAGCCAACCCATTTTGAACATGTCCTCCCCTCATTGCATTCTCTTAGGCCATCTTTCCTTGAGGCATTTTGTCAAACAACTCATGTACCTTGTGTATGTTTCCCATTTTCTTTTGCCTTCATGTTTAACTATGTGTGGGAGTAGAGAGAGAAAGAGAATGCTATTTTATTAATTGAATTGTCACCTACAATTCCCTCTTGTGATTTCATCTACACATCCCATAGCCAACTACTATGTTGGTCTAAAGTTTAATGAGTATTGTGGGTTCTATCAACATCGGTATTCATATATAGTAGGGAAGATGGAGCCTATCAACATAAATGTCAATATGCAGTTTAGACTAAATTATTTTCCCGCTACAAGAAAGAATAATTTAGAAATACTACTACATTAGAAGAGTAATGTGGAGGAGGCATGTACTCAGCTCTAGAGACGATGCTGAAGATATATCTGATAAAATCACTGAAGTTTTCTTGATTTGATTTCACTCCATCCTCTACTACGCCCAGCCTCCTCTTCTCTAGAGTTTGAATTGGGGTTGTTTATCCTCTTCTACTGAGAGAGGGGAAGGATTTACTCACCAATTCTTTTGGTTGGAGTACCTTGGCATGATGACAATGCAAAAAGCAAACCCCTTCTCAACTCTACACTTGAACAAGTGTTTCCCTCCAGCAGTGGCTATTGCCATCCTCATTTCCAACTACAAACTGGCCATACCAATAATGTAGTGAAGATAACAAAGAGGATGCACATATCAATCTTCCCACTTTCTCTTGCAAAACTCTTCTATCCTTTCAGCTTAGATGGACATCTAGCCTCTTTACAATGGCCCATTATAGCTATGCTGGTGACTTCTTACATTTTCAATAGGTATGGTGCCAATTCATTCTCCAAAGCTCAAATCTCAAAGCACATGTATCATGGTAACTTCTATTTGTATCAACCTACCTCTTGTGCTTTGCTCCTTTCTTCATTTTTGCTCCCAAAACCTCCCTTCTAGAAATGTTTGAAATCTCCTTCCTTGCCCTCTCCTTTCTCCTCCCCTTCATTGAAGGAAAAATCTTCCTTTTTAATGAAATTCCTCTATTCTTCTGCGTTAATGGGCATCCATACTGGGCAGTCGTTTGACTCCAAATTTTGATTGACATGTAGAAAGGATGCCATGCCCATTAATGGCATTTGTCCACCATTTTCTTCTTAAAAAATGTTGTAGGTCCTTCTCTCTGTCAGGATGCCCATGTTGATCCATTACTCTTTGTCTACCCCCATAGAAAATGGTGTCCATTTCATTTATTTCCCCCATTGACCACTTTAAAGATAGATATTCTTGTTTTATTTATTTTTATTATTGTCTTCATTGCCACATATTTTCTAAGCTAGGTCTCCCTCCACGGGGGATGTGACACATTCATTAGTATAGTACATTTTTTTGTATGTTTTCTATTGATTAGGAGTACTTTTGGATGTTAACTATGTGAGGTTCTTTTGTATCAACATTTAAATCGTACTCCATGGTCCATCATCATGTTGAGAAAAAATGAATGATAGATTATAGACCAAGCTTAAATAAAAAGAAGGGGAAGGGGATACAAGAGATGAGGGAGAAAAAATAAACACCAAACATAAAGAAAGAACTAAAAAAAGGAAGAATAAATAGAAGAAGATACACTTAATGGTGTAATTAATTAATAGAACTCAAGGGGGGAAGAGAACATTAATAACAATGTATATTGAAAAATTGACTAATACATGTTTATAATAAAATATTATGATTAAAAATAGAGTTATTAGTATTTATATTTAATATTACTGTTAAATATGAATAATTTGTAATGTTTGATGGAGCCTCTAGTGGGAACCCAAGTCAGGCCTCGATTGGTTGTATTATTCGGAGTGAGAAAGATGAGTTGATGGGTGCCGCTACAAGGAGGATTGGAGTGCCAACTAATAACAAGGCAGAAATACAAACTTTCATCCTAGGACTACAATTGGGGTTGTCTATTAGGATTAGAAGAATTCATATCGAAGGGGACTCCTAGATCATTGTGAATGCAATTCAAAATAACCATACCCCAAATTGGAAATTGAGCAACTATCTGGTTAGAGGTATGGAGTTACTAAATAAATTTAGGGACTTCAAAGTAAATCATATTTACTGAGAAGCGAACAAAGGGGTCGATATGCTGGCTAATCTTGCCTTTGATATGATGAATAAATTTCTAATGATGTACTCTTTGGAGGATATAAAGTCCCTCTCCCATAGGCTTGAAAATTTGATCCTTGAGGAGGTTGATCGGCATGTTGATGGTGTGGGATAGTGTTAGTGGTTTGTGGATGGTGAGGTGGCATTCTTGGCCAGCATGGAGTTTGGCTTGTGCCACTTGTGTTGGTGTGATGGTAGTCTCGGTCTGTGAGGAGTTTGATGATGCAAGGTTTGATGAGGCAATGACGGTTTGGCATGCTTCTGCTGCTGGTCGTAGTTGTGGGAATTTATTTCTACTTACCTCTAGATCAAAATAAATCTAAGGTGAGATGGTATAACGTGTGTTCTTGGTTGGCAACGAATTGAGATGTTGTTTTATAGGCCCGATGAGGTGTGGCTCTCATTCCTTGTCCTAATTGTTAAGGATTTCTATTACAGTGTGGTTGAAGTGGTCATGAAGTCAAATGTTCCCCTGTTGGCAGGTAAGAGGCAAATGGCATTTTTAGGGCCAATTTCGAATCAAATACTAATGAAAGTTTTCAAATCTAAATCCACTGTCAAGTTGAATGCTATCAATGCAATCCTTGGGGATTCTTTTCTGAATGTAAGGAACAAATACAAAGTTAATTCCAACCTTGCAACCATGTTTGTGGGCGTACTACTAGAAATCAGGGAGTAGAAGGACTCAGTTTGGGCATTAACAGTGGCTCTGGTCAAGGCAGAGTGCCGTTGGGGACTAAAGAATGTGTTGGAGCTGGCAATCCCTGGAATTGGATTGAGGAGGGATGGCAATGTGTGGCCGGATCTTCTTCCCACCTACAATGGGCCATGGACTCCCTTTGTAACCAAGGCAGTGGGGGAAGACACACAAGCTCGTAGAAGTACCGCTCAGGATGGGGTTAATTTCTTGAAGTAGCTTGTTGGAGTGACAGACCCTCTAGGCATGGCATAAGTGGTGGTCGCCTACTCCCTGGGCTAGGGTGAAGAAGACTATGAAGCTGATGCAGTGATGAAGGACGAAGGAGCTATGGAGTAATTGATATGTGTTATGGTTTTTGATATCAATATAGTTATGTTATTGATCTAAGGTGAATACTTCGATATGTAAAGATGACTATAGTATATAATATAATCCTTTTATGTTAATGACCCTTCTTCGAGCAGCTAGTTGTTGTTTTTGTTATCCTTTCTTTTAATGGGTTTAGGTGCCCTCTCACTGTATTCAAATATAAAAAAATATTAGTAATTTGTAAATATATATTTATAAAGTTTTGATAAAGATAACCGGGAAGGGCCCGAACCCATGTATAGAAGCTAGAGGGTGAATGAAACAAGTTTCACAAGAAATGAAACTAAAGAACATGATTTTGAAAGGGCCCGAACCCTTCAACAACAAAAGGCAACCCCATTACAAAAACAAGGACTAAAACTAGGGACTAGATGACTTCGGATCCCGACCTATTGAGATGAACACCTTTGACCCAAGGGTGCAAGGTGGAAACATATTTGGTAAGACCTTTCTTCCTTCTTTGCACAATGGTCCATGAACTCAGAGAGTCTAAGTCCACAGAACATGAAGAGGGAGGGGAATCCTCATCGAATTCCACAACAACAGATGGAACAAGAGAAGAGGGCAAGTCCCCAGCACAAGAAGCTGGGGAACATGAAGGTTGAGAAGTAGAAGGAAGCGCCACATCACACGCTCTGGAAGGGGCAATCGACATCTGAACAAAAGACACATAATGTAATTGAGGATTCACGGCCGCCACGGCCATCGAAGAACCCTCAGGAGAGGGTGAAACATCAACTAGAGAGGGCACACCAGTCAACGAGGGAGAGCCCTCCAGAGAGATAGAAGCATTGATGGTCAAATAAGCATTTGAAGCATTCTTCCACCAGGTGGCCATGCCCTTACGATGAGAGTGCGAACAAACAAAGGCAAGGTGGCATGTGGAAAAGCACCTTCTACATCTGAAAAGGGAGACCCTCATAGTCGAGCAATTGAGTCCACAATCTCTCCCCAAGCTGTAGAACCACCTCCCCATCAAGGGATTTGGAGATGTCAATTTCAACCAGAATGCGGGCAAGTGTGGAGTGTTCCACTGAGAGGTAGAAGAATCCACAAACAAAAAATGTCCAATAGCATTACCAATGTCCTCGTAATAGGAATCTTCCCAACACTGAAGAGGGAGATTCGGGAGCCTGACCCGGGTAGGTCTAATGTTGAGAGGTTCGGTAAGAGGGTTGAAGGAGCAGGTCCACGGTTTGATGAAGAGGGAATAAACTCCCCACAACCAAACCCTGTCGTTCAAAACAAAATCACGCTCCTTAGGGGAATCAAAAGTC
The DNA here is from genome assembly GCA_027924645.1 of Cunninghamia lanceolata. NCBI lineage: Eukaryota > Viridiplantae > Streptophyta > Pinopsida > Cupressales > Cupressaceae > Cunninghamia > Cunninghamia lanceolata. Next base: position 534,420 of record BSBN01000203.1, on the reverse strand, counting down.
ACCACAAAGAAGCCCCTCGCACATGGGAACAACTCAATCTTGCCTTCCACCAAGGGCTTCCAAGACTCCAAGACCCATCTGTGTAGGTCTGGTAGAGAAGGTCACAGGTTGTTGAATCTACAGACAACCCCATGATCATTATAATAAACTTCATTCTCCAGAACCTCGGGCTTGCACACCACAACCGAAGGAGGTAGCACAGAGGGCAGAGGAGCAGAAGGGTGAACAAGAGTTTTCTGCAAGGAAAAGAACCCTCAACCTTGGGAAAGAGGGCTCTGAAGGAGCCACGCCCACCAGTAGAAGTGAAGTTTCTTGGCATAGGAGATCCCATCGTAGGAACCACACCTGGAGAAGAACCAGAACCTTTCTTATTCTTTAGGGTCACACCCGGACCAAGCATCGTCGGGAGCACAAGGGGAACACCTGGACTAACCAACACACCATGACTAGCAACATTACACCCCATAGAAGGAGTGAAACCTTCAGGCGAATGGCACAAACCCTTCATAGGCAGAGCAGAAGCAGCGGCACCCAACACTGAGGAAATCGCCTTGTTTGGATCGAGAAGGGAAGAGTGAAATAGAGGAACCACAGGTTTGTTCATCGAGATCCAGGCATGGGGTGGAAGTGCACTTGCTGGACCCAACGCAGTCTTAACACAAAGATCTGTAGCAACTAAAGAAGAGTCACACCCACTAGAAGAGGGGCTCAAACCCTTCATAGGAGCAACAGAGGAGGCATCTATAGAAAAAAATGGAAGAACCAGATCCCTCACAACAACGTCAATAGCCTCCACTCCTGCAAGAGGCTGAGCAACTAGGGAAAGAGCACAGGACTGCTCCGCAGAGGTTGACGGGAGCACAGGGGACGCCTTGGCAGAGGCAATGCATAGGAGCATCATTTCAAAAATTATATATTTATAAAGTTATATATAAAAATTAATTCTAATTAACTTATAAATTAATATTAATATTTATATTTAAATATTCTTGATATATCAATGATAATGATAATGATAATGATAATGTTAATATTTAATATTTATATACTAGTATAGATTTCTTAAATACATCTATCTAAAAATACCTAGATATTTTATTGTAAATATGTGGTTTAGGGTTGTGTAGGTGGTTGCTCAAGGTTTTGTTTGGTAGCTAAGTTGCAGCCTCTTTGGGATGGTTGCTTGTGGTTTTGCTTAGGTCAGTTGTGCTCCCACAAACATTTTACCTACTTCAAAACTTGTTTTTTTTAAAGCAAAAGGTGACTGGAACCTATATAATATATATTAATATAAAAGAGTTTACAAAAAAGGTAGGAACAAAGGCAACCTACACCAGAAAGACAACATTACGGACCTCCATAATCAGGCAAAAAAGCCACATAGTCTAGGACTAAAGACTAGAAGGGCCTTAGAACAAAATTCCAATAGGGATATGATTCAAAACCCCAACAGAATAGGGAGGAAACAAGAACTACCCAGACCAAAACATTAAAACGTATATACATCATATAACCTTAAGCATTATATTAAAACTTGTTTTTTACCCCTTTAATAAAAAACTAATTAAATTTTGTTATTTCTTTATTTAAAATTAAATTTTTTAGTAGTTAAAATTTAAATATAAATATATTTAAAATTGATATGTATTAATATTTAAAGTTAAGATTAATTGAAATTGAACTTTTTATTGATATTTAAAATATTAATAAGAAAATTAATATACATGTTGAATGAATAAAAATTAAATAATCATATTAACATTAATACTAGATATTATAATATCTCCTATTCAAGGGGCTTCTCGGGATTATTGGAATAATGACAAAAGGATTGAGGCAAGGTGGCTCCCCCAAGAAACAAGATGGATGAAATTGAATTTTGATGATGAATCAAGAGGAAACCTAGGGCCCTCTAGTGTAGGGTGTGTTATAACAGACCATAATGGAAGGTTGATTAGGGTAACATAAAAAAGAATCAGAATTCAAACAAATAATGAGGTTGAACTCTAGGCCTTCATTATGGGGCTCCAATTAGGCCTCTCTCTTGGAATCATGAAAATACATATTGAAGGAGATTCTTTGCTCACTATTAATGCCATTCAAAGTCTACAAAAAACAAATTGGAAGTTAAATGATATGTTGATTCAAGGTCTAGAACTTCTTAACAACTTCAAAGATTTCAAAGAAGACCATGTTTTCCACGAGGCCAATAGGTTGGCAGACAAAATTGCTAATTCAATTTTTGACATGTTAGAGGATTCTTTGGTGAGCTACTCATTAATTGATTGGAAAAGGCATATTCCTAAGTTGGAGAACCTCGTTCAACATGAGTGTGATGATAGTAGGGATAGTAAAATTTGCTAATGTCTTTGGGGACTCTTATTTGTGGCAAGAGATTTCAAATCTGTTGTTGGAAATCACTGTTGGCAACATTGTCAAGAGACATTGCTGATATGCTAAAGACTTGATGTTGTCATTGATGGAAACAACCTGACATGTTTGGAGACAACTCTTGAGACAAAGATGTGTACAGTATTTTGGTCTGGTAAGATTGACTTAGCCAAACTGACTAAGTATTAGAAGCACATTGAGATAGCGACAGTGATTCAACTGGTACTCCTCCGCAATTGAAGATTATAATATGTGGTTATGGTATGTTACACAAAATCCTTTGATGATGTTATGTTCTAGTTTTCAAGTCTTGACAGTCTTCGAAAGTTATGTTGTAAATTGCTTAAGTCTGATAAGCAGAGTACAGTGAAGACTAGTGCAGAACACTTGAGTAATTCACTTCGCATTCCTCCACTATTGGTTATCTTGATGTGAGATTTGAAGGTGTTGTAAACACATATGTTAACTATCTAATTCTAGATCTACAACATTTGAAGTCCATCAGAAGATCATCTACAAGCCTCCAAGCTTCGACAGACAGTTTGACATTGTTTAACTAAGATAGAGGTAAAAGTTTTGAGATCCACATATCGCCATACAAGAACATTATGACCTGCAGTTCTGAAGGTATCATTGATGATATCTAATGAATCCTTGATGTGAATTTTGAGGTTTCATATGGTCTGCAGTAGAAGTTATATTATGAAAGACAGTAAGGTTTAAGTCTGTATTCTGGGATAAGGACAACACTTAGTTAGATCCTTGTGCGGTAGAGATATACTACTTAAATCATTATTGTAAGTGGATCAAAAATAGGTACATACCTATATGAATATTCCTAAATGTTTTCATTGGTTTGCATAACTTCATAGAAAGAATTCAAGCCAACAGAGTATGAGCTTTTTGTGTACATGTTAAGCTAGCCAAATTTTGAGTTAGATCTGATTGTGGATATATATACTTGATGGGATTTTGGTATTGGGGTATGGAAAGAATGCGAACTTAGTGCAAATTTGGTAGGTCTGTGATATAAGGCAATTTTGTGATAAGAAAGGAGCGGTAAGGGCAGAAGATTAGAGTATATGTGAAGTAGAGCAAAAAAGGAGGGCAGATATAATGAAGACTTTTGAATATGTGTATTGAGATATAAATGGAACTGCACTTCATCATTCTATAGCATTTATCTCTTGGTAGTGAGCCAATCCTTCTTTTTATCTTCTCTTCTCTATACCTGGAAGTGATCCTATTGCAGTGAGCACTTCTTTGGACATTGAGTCCTTGGGCAGTGAGCCCTAAGGTAGTGAGCCTTCATGTAATGATATCATAATATATTCTGAGCTAACACTCACCGTGGTTTTTCCCTTTTTGGGTTTTCCATGTAAAAATCTTGGTGTCTATGTGTTATGACTTTATGGCTACTTTTCTTGTGTTTACTTTGCTTTCATGTTATTTAAATTGGTAAATGGATTAATGAATATGTGAAAGAAAGGTTTTATAGAATACTGATTCACCCCCCTCTCAGTATTCTGTGTTCAACAATTGGTATCAGATCAAGGTTCCTTGGAAGAAGTTTAATAGGTTGAGGAAGATTTGGGAAAGTATGCACATGGTAGCTAGAAGGTATCCTGCTCTAGGCAGTGTCACAATTGATAATTGCACATATGTCAATAATCAAGAATTAAAAATTGCTCTTCAAAATCTTGATAAGTATGAAGCAGATATTCAGGATTTGAAGGAAAATGTCAAAGAAGCTGATGAGTGCATCCTAAAGCTAAGAGAGCAAGTCAAGAGATCAAAGGATAAGAGTAGAGAGCTAAGTGAATAGTTGTTTGCAGCAAATGAAACCCTAAATGATTTATCAAGATTGGTTGAAGAGAAAGAAAATGCTGAGGAACATTTGAATCAAGTTTTGAAAGACAAGTCTAAAGAATGTGAAAAGTTGGCAAAAGATGCTGTGCTTCTAAAGTTTGATTTGGAGGTAGCAAACAGTTACAAAGAAAATTCAAAATAAGCTCTGCAAAGCTTGATGAGTTGTTTGGTAGTTAGAAAAATCTAGATGACAAGAAAGGTTTCGGATTTGAAAGAGGAGAAAGTTCTAAATCAGGTCAAGCAAACACTGAGATGAAGAAAAACAAAGGTAACCAGTTCCAGAATTAGAGAAGTAGACCTAGAAGACCTCTGGTCAGGCAGCCAAATGCTCAAAGGTACCCATCTTTTAATGGCTATTGTTTTAAATGCAATAAGTGTGGTCATAAGACTACTCAGTGCAGGAGTAGAATGAATCAAAATGTTTCATCTTTTTTTGGTCAGTGTTTTAGTTGCAAGAAAATTGGTCATAAAGCATATGAGTGTAGAAGTATGATAAGGAATGGTCCCAACAATGCAATAAATACTCAATCTTTCAATGGAAAGTGCTTTTCTTACAATAGATTTGGTCATATGGCTAACCAATGCATATCAAGAATAAATCAAACAAATAGAAGGAATCAAGGACAAAGGAATGTGGTATGCTACAATTGCAATAGGTTTGGACATGTTGCTAGATTCTATAGAAGCAAGAATGAGAAAAGAGACTATCCTGCAGAGAAGAGGAAAACAAAGCAGAGAGAAGATAAAGGTAAGAACAAGGTTGATCCAGTGGAAATCAAGAAGGAAATGAGCAAGGTCTAGATTAAGAAGGATGTCAATGAGGTCAAGGATAGATCCGCACTAGCTTCTGGTGCAGATACTTCCTCCGGGAAGTAAATTGGGAACTCTGGCTTAGGAGGAGCTTTCATGAATATTTTGATCACCTAGCCATGTAGTGGGTGCTGAGATCCAACACTAAGGTATGAGCTAAAGCAGTATTGGATGGATCATTTGGAGAAGAAACTGATAGAAAAAGACTTGATGTGGCACATTGTGGAGCAATCTTGATTGACTGGACTTAATAGTGAAGTGTTTGATAGCTTTTTGAAAACAACATTTATGACAATTAAGTTTTGGCACAACAAGGGTTAAAAAGAGTTGCATTCTAAAGACTAATCACTTTGCATTCAAGCTACCAAGAGTCCAAGGAGAATTGAAGCAGAACTCTAAGCGACTTCATCAATTTCCGGTGATTTAAAGCAACTCAAAGTGATTTCAAGTGAAGAAAATCCTAATTCAGCAAAAGAGGTATTTACTGTTTGAAACCCTACGTGAACTAGTTTGAATTCTTGTTGAAATGGCGACACCACAAGTTATTGATATCACTGAGAGGGCACGACCAAAATTCAAGAAACACCCTTTCAAATCAATGAAAGTTGATCCAAATGGTGCATTTTCAGAACTACCCCATGGAGTGATGCATGCAAAGGATATTAGGGCTTACATCCATGTTTCCCTAGAAGAACATGGTGATAGCCAATTTACAGATTTGTATCTAAAACATCTAAGCAGTGATAATTTTGATCTAAAAGAAGAATATAAGGCATTGAAATAGAAGAAATTCATTCAGTATATAGATTTTCCAACATTTGCTGAAGGCAAATGGGTCCGGTATGTGTTAAGTAGAATCCACGATGAATTCATGTGGCTTGAGAAACCCTTCATGATCACTATGGATGCTATAAGGGTTGTTACAAGATTGAACTCTGCTAAAAAAATGTTTGTATTAAAGGTTGTGAAGAATGACATGGTGATGGATGCTACCGGAGCTAAATTTTATAAAAGGGAATTGACAATTAATGATATTAAAGATCATGCAGTAAGGTTTGCATTAATGGTGATCGAGTATAAGATTTACTTCACGAGCCAGGAGAACTTTGTCTCTGGTATGGCCATATACACAACATATGAGATGGTGAAGAAAAATGTTGATTATGACCTTTGCAAGTTGCTCTGGCAACAATTAATGGAGAACCTAAAGAAAACAAAGGAATCAAAATATCCATTCAAGAATGGTAAGTTAATCATTTGCCTATTTTTTCTATTTCATGCAAGAGTTACCAGGAATGAAAAACTTGTTTTGGTCTAGTAACAAATGAGTTTCAGTGCAAATAAGAAATCAACTAAGCAGTATAGGAAGCTATGATGCGCAGAGTATAGCCCTATGGGGCTATTTTAAGAATTTCCAAAAGTTTATGCAGTCTAGGGAAAGGATCCCTAAGTCAATTGTTGAGAAATATAAGAATGACATATGTTTCATTGTAACCAAAGATCAATATTGTTGATATACCCTAGACAACTAAGATGTGGGTGAATCAATTGTCTCAAAAACTTAAACACTTATGTAATTAAACATCAATCACTTATCCACAATTATTATAATTTAACAATGAATGCATGAAATCAGAAACTTAATCACAGATGCAACATCACACACAAGAGACACCAGATTTATGTGGAAAACCAAAAGGTGGGGAAAAACCATGGAGAGGATTAGCTCTCAATATATATTGCAATCTTGAAATAATGATGTTCAGGCTTGGTCACTCCATGGGCCTAAACATACTAACTCACTACCATGAAGAACAACTAGGTCTAGCAGGCTTACTATCTCAACCCTAAACCTAGAAAGATTACAATAAGGGTTGTTAAGCCCTGACTCCTATTAAACCCTACTGGAGGCTCACTGCTAGACTCACTATCACGTTCGACACCTTTTTATATCTGTGATTGAAGTACAATAATTCCTTTGCTCTGCTCTGCCTCTACTTGGCTCTGCCTCTTCTTAGCTTTGCCTCTTCTCTACTCAGCCTTTTGGACCTTTCTTATTATCTTTCCATTTTCACTCAAGGACATCTTTTCCATGACTCAACTACAAGTATTTATACACTTCAACAACATTTGAATGATCATCAAGGCCGGCATTACAATCATCAACCATTGGAGCAATCTCCAAGGTTGGCATTACAAGCATTTTCAAAATAGGTCCTCACCTATAACAACATTATATGAAGTAAATATGTATGTGGATCATGCCATGCCTTAGCTGGGACTCAAACACAATATTCCACACTTCATCATGTTTCCACAATCTTCCAGAAATCTTCGCAATCACTGGGATTAACTAGGTCAGCCAAGACTGGTTACACGTTACACTATCTGGGAACAATCTTCAAACATGATCTCAAATCCTTAATGTGGACCAATGTCAAGATAGGAACATGATTAGGAGACATCCACAAACACATTATAATCATCAGGAGCAACCGCACGAACCTTAACCACTTTATCCATAGGAATCTTCTCACCGGAAAACATAAACTTCACTATCTTCAACTGACATGAAAGAAAGATAGCTTGCAGATCACCAAAACATGAACCAATGCAATTTTAGGCACTTATCATCATCCCAAACTTCCCTCTAGAACCATAGATCAAAATACTTTATTGCAGAGAAATGTGAAGCATAATACTTTCTCCCTGTCCCAACTGAACTTACAGAAAAAGCAGGTTTCACTCTGGTGAACACAACTCACTCAGATCTTCATGCGGAGGGCTCAAAACTAGAATGTAGCATCCTCAGACATACCTCTAACTTACTTCCAATCTATAGACCATGATCTTCAAGAAGCAATAAATGTAGAGCGGTTTACCAGACTGTTCTTTAGCATACAACTCATTGTTTGTATTGTACTTCATTGTAGCTCACTTGATTCTTCCGTAGAGGCCAATTTTCTCAATATCCTCAACACATAAGGCTTCTAAACAAGTAATGGAATAGAACATAGTTGACACCAATGACAACAATGATATGTTGACATCAATGACAACACCGATTAGGCACATACTTGCAACAATCTCCCCCTTTGTTATTGATGGCAACGTATGATGTGAAAAACTACAACCATCAAGACAAGATTCTCCCCCTTTCTCTTTACACACCTGCACTCTTTCTTTCTACAAGATTCTCCTCCTTTCTATTTACACATCTGCACTCTTTGTCTATCTAAGTTTTTCACATGACTTCTCCCCCCCTTTGACATCAATGGCAAAGGGCACATACTTGCACTTTTCTGCTCTGATTCAATCTCTTTAATGAACTCTCTGACTACTCCCCTAAGAAGTAGCCCTAAAAGACATCAATCTGGATCTCTAAGCACCTCCAGACTGATGCACTATTATGCATCTTAGTTTGGAGTAGGAGGGTTGATAACCCCTAACTTTTCTCTAAGATACTCAAAAGTATCCTTGGGCAAAGGTTTGGTGAAAATGTCTGCAATCTGATCTTTGGTAGAAACATACTCCAACTTGACTTCATTCTCTATTACCTTTTCTCTCAAAAAATGATTCCTGATGGATATGTGCTTTGTCCTTGAATGCATCACCAGATTCTTTGATATGTTTATGGCACTTGTGTTGTCACAAAAGATTGTGATTGGATCCTCATACACAACTCTAATGTCCTTCAAAGTCTGCTTCATCCATAACTCTTGAGTGCAACTGCATGCTGCTGCAATGTATTCTACTTCTGTAGTAGACATGGATATTGAATCATGTTTCTTGCTCAACCAAGATACTAACCCTTTTCCCAAGAAGAATGCACCTCCACTTGTACTTTTTCTGTCATCCACATCTGGCCCAATCTGCATCAGTATATGCACTGAGAGTAAATTCATTGTCCTTAGGTTACCACAAACCATGATCCATTGTACCTTTTAAATACCTCAAAATTTTCTTGACTGCCATCACATGTGATTCCTTGGGTTCTGCTTGAAATCTTGCCACAAGACATACTGCATGCATTATGTTAGGTCTAGTTTGAGTCAGATAAAGTAATCCTCCTGTTGGTTTTTTCCCAGACTAGATGCTTATTCCCAGATTTCCCTAAAAGGTAGCCATCAATGATCAACAAGATCTTTGGGCCAGGGGCCAACAGTGTAGGAGATAGACTCTATATTTTATCTCCTCTTCTTCTTCAGGCTCTGCAAGACCTAGGGGGGTATTCCCTACTCAACATCCATGATAATGTGCATACTAAGGCTGGGATGCTGACAGAAAGCAGATGAGTCCTCCTGTAAGTAGACCAAAACTGAAAGATAAGAGCAAAGGGGCTAGCTTTGGGCCTATTTGCAGTTGTAGACAGAGGACTGAGGATCCTAAAACTAATTCTAATGTCCTAATGGTTGTTTTAAATTTCAATTTTGATTTTAAGCTTGGATGCAAAGCTGGACATGGTTGTAACACAAACACGAAGCAAGATTGGTGCCTATCCAGGGCCTGGAGTCAGTAGACATACACCTGTGAATGATCAGCATGAACAGCTAAAACTAGATTTCAGGGGGATATATGTGATACCTGCCTTACAGATATCTCCCAATACAGAGTGTTAAGTTATCTCTAATTATGGCATCCCTACTGCAGTATACCCTTCCCAATGTTCAACCTGAAAACAGTTTAATCTACCCCTTGAGCAGAAGTTAAAAGATCAGACATTCAACATAGGAATTCTATGTTCTAGAGTCTCAAATATTGTCCAAATATCCAGATTCAGAAGAAGAATACATGCAATACTGGAGACAGAATTAACAAAACACATGCTAAGATAGCATTTCTCATATAAGATTAATCATGAAATCAGTGGGTTCATGCCAAAACATACAACAAGAGATACATAAACTCACAGGTTTAGCTGTACAGGGCAACCAAATCAGCTGTATTGCATTACAGAGCCAAAATGTTCAACTTTCAACAACCTAAAAAATGGTAACACAGTCTGCTTATAATAGCCAGAGAGTGTACCACAGCAATTAATTACATGGCCGTTACAAAATTCGCCAGATACAGATCCTTCAAAGGAATGGCGCTCAAAATTTATTGCTACAGAGACAGAAGGAACCCTCGAGCCCTGTGCCGCCACCTGGGAGTCTTCATGTCAAAAATCTGGTACCTGACTGTGCAACAACTCGCCCATGCCCCAGCACAGTCGCCATTAAGGGTCTCAACCACCCGCAGTTCACTTGGAAACCGTCGCAACAGTCGAACAGAAGTATCCCACCAAAACACATCGCATGTTCAAATTGTGGAAAAAGAATAGTCCCACATTCACGGTGAAGAGATCACTCCAGCGCTTTATAAACATAGCTGCATGCTCAATAGATGTCGAGCGCCTTTTGCTACGCTCGACACACGACCATCCGCCAAATACCCATCGCCAAGACTTAGGCCATCGGCCAACCCCAAAAATCTCCCGCCGATCTCAAAAGTCTGGCCGATCACAAACTCCACACTCCCTTCATTGGCTAGAGATTAACCATCGGCAGCTCCCAAAAAACCTTCGCCGATAGACAACTGTCTCGCCGATCGCTACTCCATACTCTGCTGTCGGTGTGACCCACACCATCGGCCCAACCAAAAACTCACCTGCCGACATCACTTGTTATGCCGATACAACACCATCGGCCAGACACCACTCCATCGGTGAAGCCCACGCCGGCTCGCCCGATAGCCAAAGTCTTCCCGATGCCCACCTTCGCATCCCTCCATCGGCGAGACCTACGCCGACGACATCGCATCGGCCAAACTCCTCACATCGGCAGCTCCCAAAAAACCTTCGCCGATAGACAACCGTCTCGCCGACGAACACTTGACTCACCCCCCATCGGCATGACCAACGCCGTCGGTGGAACCATAATATCCCCTGCCGATAGGCAAACTCTTGGCGATATACAAAGAACACACCATGCTACTGAAATGATCGCCAAGACACATGCAAACTCATGCCGATGGAGAAAACAAGAAGACCACCTCCTAAAAAAATGAATGTAGATGTTGAAGAACACTGAGGGGCCCCAAAACTGAATTTTTTTTTGGATTTTATGGGATGGTGCCTGCATAAAAATTGCTCAAGAACTGACAGTCAATTTAGGCACCAACAGTGGCTCTGTCTGAGGATGCATGCCTCTTGTAGGCATGGCAAGAACCACAGAACTCTGGGATGCAGACCAGTCCCTTATCCATTGGGCACAGAGTCAAATACTGCACTAACCTGCATCACCAAATACACTTGATGGCCTAAGGCCACCAAGAAAAGAAAAACCTGTATCTCCCTTTGTCAAACACGTTGTTCTCATCTGCATACACTGGGTTAAGCCTGAGAATGATGCCATGATCTGACCACAAACAAACCTGGTCATCTGCATATTCAACCTTCTGATTTAGCTTGTCACTGTCATCTCTGTGCAGATAACCCTTAGCACCCGGCAACAAGTGGATGCAGAATGTATCAGGCAATGCATACTCAAATGGAATATAACACATGTTATCATTTGTATCAGCATTATGCATTGCAAAATGATCTCCTAGCTGGATTGAAAACTGAAAACACTCAAAGTCCACCATGCATCTAGGAAGATCAGAGCTCATTTCATATGTTGGCCTCTCAAAAGAAAAGCTTTCAAATTCACAATTGTGTACATCATGTACACAACCAATAGCAGCACCAAACTGGAAAAGATCAGGCTCTGGCATCTCTTTCAAATTAGGCACATTTTCATAGTCACTTACCTGATGTATGTTGTTTCCTCTTTCATCAGGATGAGAAACAGAATCCAAGCCAAAAACAATGTCTAGAGCCTCACCATACTCAAATAGATCCTCATCACCATATGTGTCAAAGATGGGTGATCCAAGTACATAAGCTTGATCATAATATGCCATTTGTTCATGGGCAGCAGAGCACACATCTTCATCACCAATGGATTCACTCTGTGGAGGAGTATCAGCCTGTGTGTCATAAGCAAAACAGCCATCAAATGAAAAACAATCATGCTCTGCACTAGAACTTATTTCAATTTCTGACTGCTCTTCATGATCTCCATGTGTTTGAAAGGTAGGCAATGGGTCACACATAGGACTGCTTCTCTGTTTGCTTATACCTTCTCTGTCTTGAGTACAATACTCACAATTGTCTCCACAGGTCCATTCCAAAAATTGCTCATTGCTGTCCACAACCTCGTTATTGTTTTCATGGTCATATGCCTCATCATTGCAATAGGAATCCTCACTAGTCCTTTCACTGGCATCCTCAACTGGTGAACAATCCAGTTGAGCAGTATTGTTAGCATTATGTTCAAATACAGCAGTCTCAACCTCTATGCTTTCATTTTCATTTTCATCTGCACATGATGCCTTAATTATTTGGTCATTTGCAGCTTCACAACCATTTCTCACACCAAGGCCTGGGGACAGGGATATCAAAAGGCGCCCATTTCTGAATTTTTCTATATTTTCAGCAAATTTGTATGCCATCTGCATACCTGTTACCTCGAAATCCCTCAGTATTGCACTAGAGCCCTCCTCAAAAGCCTCAAAGAATATGCCAACACAGGCTGAAATATCAGGTCTGAAGACTTCTGGGATCTGTGAAAGGGCTACTGCAAACCTATGACTGAAATCAACACATGGCTCTTCATCTTGTTTTCTGATGTTCATCAATTCTACAACAAGATCAGCAGGTTCTCTTGCAAATTCTTCTTTGAAACAGTCAGCAAGCTCATCCCAACAGGCAAAAAATCTCTTTGAAAAGCTCAAATACCAGTCTTTTGCTTTTGCATCAAAGGACCTAACAAAAAACCTCATCCACATATCCTCATCTCTAAATGAATGTTTTCTCATAAAACTGTGAAAATTTTGGATATGTGCATTCCCATCACATACACTGTGACCACTAAATCTAGGCATCTGACAGTATATCCTAGCAGGCATATTTTCTACTTTATAATCAACCCATGACAAATCTAGTTGGTCATACAAAGGATCAAAAGGGCTGACAGGAGGTTTAGCTTTCTGACTGGCAGACACAACAGGGTTATTGTTTTTTAACTGGGCCTGCTCAGCCTCTAAGAATATCAACCTATTTCTTATCTCTTCTATCCTTTTCTCCAACATTTCACCACTGAGTACGGGACAATTCATACTTGGATTCATAAAAAACTTACTCTTAGACATCCTTTGTCTGCCTAAGACCTGTAACCTCCCCTGGCATCTAACCTATGCAGCAAAACAGTAAATATATAAGGGGGAAGGAACAAGGTACCTTTTCTCATACAGATGCAGAAATATGAACAACACATTTTTGTCACGTCACATACATCCATCTTTCATATGCATTTAGATCTTTTGCAGAGTCGCCACTTTTCCAGAGAGGACAAAATTTTCAATAGCTGAAAGATCAACACATATTTTTCTGAGTTCATTTCACCAGCAGAGCAAAACTTCACCAGAGACTGCAGGATATCACTTTACATCAACATCCCCAGTAGAGTCACCAATTTCTGTTGGTTTTTTCCCAGATTGGATGCTTATTCCCAGATTTCCCTACAAGGTAGCCATCAATGATCAACAGGATCTCTGGGCTAGGGGCCAACAGTGTAGGAGATAGACTCTATATTTTATCTCCTCTTCTTCTTCAGGCTCTGCAAGACCTAGGGGGTATTCCCTACTCAACATCCATGATAATGTGCATACTAAGGCTGGGATGCTGACAGAAAGCAGATGAGTCCTCCTGTAAGTAGACCAAAACTGAAAGATAAGAGCAAAGGGGCTAGCTTTGGGCCTATTTGCAGTTGTAGACAGAGGACTGAGGATCCTAAAACTAATTCTAATGTCCTAATGGTTGTTTTAAATTTCAATTTTGATTTTAAGCTTGGATGCAAAGCTGGACATGGTTGTAACACAAACACGAAGCAAGATTGGTGCCTATCCAAGGCCTGGAGTCAGTAGACATACACCTATGAATGATCAGCATGAACAGCTAAAACTGGATTTCAGGGGGATATATGTGATACCTGCCTTACAGATATCTCCCAATACAGAGTGTTAAGTTATCTCTACTTATGGCATCCCTACTGCAGTATACCCTTCCCAATGTTCAACCTGAAAATAGTTTAATCTACCCCTTGAGCAGAAGTTAAAAGATCAGACATTCAACATAGGAATTCTATGTTCTAGAGTCTCAAATATTGTCCAAATATCCAGATTCAGAAGAAGAATACATGCAATACTGGAGACAGAATTAACAAAACACATGCTAAGATAGCATTTCTCATATAAGATTAATCATGAAATCAGTGGGTTCATGCCAAAACATACAACAAGAGATACATAAACTCACAGGTTTAGCTGTACAGGGCAACCAAATCAGCTATATTGCATTACAGAGCCAAAATGTTCAACTTTCAACAACCTAAAAAATGGTAACACAGTCTGCTTATAATAGCCAGAGAGTGTACCACAGCAATTAATTACATGGCCGTTACAAAATTCGCCAGATACAGATCCTTCAAAGGAATGGCACTCAAAATTTATTGCTACAGAGACAGAAGGAACCCTCGAGCCCTGCGCCGCCACCTGGGAGTTTTCATGTCAAAAATCCGGTACCTGACTGTGCAACAACTCGCCCATGCCCCAGTACAGTCGCCATTAAGGGTCTCAACCACCCGCAGTTCACTTGGAAACCGTCGCAACAGTCGAACAGAAGTATCCCGCCAAAACACATCGCATGTTCAAATTGTGGAAAAAGAATAGTCCCACATTCACGGTGAAGAGATCACTCCAGCGCTTTATAAACATAGCCGCATGCTCAATAGATGTCGAGCGCCTTTTGCTACGCTCGACACACGACCATCTGCCAAATACCCATCGCCAAGACTTAGGCCATCGGCCAACCCCAAAAATCTCCCGCCGATCTCAAAAGTCTGGCCGATCACAAACTCCACACTCCCTTCATCGGCCAGAGATTAACCATCGGCAGCTCCCAAAAAACCTTCGCCGATAGACAACTGTCTCGCCGATCGCTACTCCATACTCCGCTGTCGGCGTGACCCACACCATCGGCCCAACCAAAAACTCACCTGCCGACATCACTTGTTATGTCGATACAACACCATCGGCCAGACACCACTCCATCGGTGAACCCCACGCTGGCTCACCCGATAGCCAAAGTCTTCCCGATGCTCACCTTCGCATCCCTCCATCGGTGAGACCTACGCCGACGACATCGCATCGGCCAAACTCCTCACATCGGCAGCTCCCAAAAAACCTTCGCCGATAGACAACCGTCTCGCCGACGAACACTTGACTCACCCCCCATCGGCATGACCAACGCCGTCGGTGGAACCATAATATCCCCTACCGATAGGCAAACTCTTGGCGATATACAAAGAACACACCATGCTACTGAAATGATCGCCAAGACACATGCAAACTCATGCCGATGGAGAAAACAAGAAGACCACCTCCTAAAAAAAATGAATGCAGATGTTGAAGAACACTGAGGGGCCCCAAAACTGAAATTTTTTTTGGATTTTATGGGATGGTGCCTGCATAAAAATTGCTCAAGAACTGACAGTCAATTCAGGCACCAACACCTCCAATCATAGATCTGTACTTTTTCTAGTCCGCCATGGGTGAGTTATCATCTTTGTTTAACTTACAATTAGTTATCATAGGTGTGCAAACTGGTTTAGAGTCTTCCATCCCAAATTTCTTTAACAATTCTTTCACATACTTAGACTAAGAAATGAAGATACCTTTATCTGATTGACTTATTTGCAACCTAAAAAGAAATTCATCTCTCCAAACATGGACATTTCAAATTCACTTTGTATTTCTCCAGCAAAAACTAAGCACATACCTTCATTGCCTCCAAAAATAATATCATCAACAAAGATTGCAATAATTAGGATTTGTTCATTATTGATCTTGAAGTAGAGATTGTTGTCTGTAGTACCTTTGATGAACCCTATCTATATCAGATGCTTGTCCAACCATGCATACCATGCTCTAGGGGCTTGTTTTAATCCATACAAAGCTTTCTTCAATATGCATACCATGTCACCTTGATCTGATGACTCAAACCCTTCCGGTTGTTCAATATAGACTTCTTCTTCCAACTCTCCATTTAAGAAAGTAGACTTCACATCTATTTGGTAAACCTTGAAATATTTGTAGGTTGCAAAAGCCAAAAACATCCTTATTGCTTCAATCCTTTCCAATGGAGCAAAAGTTTCTTCAAAGTCTATCCCTTGAACTTGATTGTATCCTTTGTATACCAACCTTGCTTTGTTTCTTACCACTTCACCATTCTCATTCATCTTGTTTCTGAAGACCCACTTTGTGCCAATAACATTCTTTTCTGTTGGTCTGGGAACAAGATCCCAAGTCTGATTCTTCTCTATCTACATCAATTCCTCTTCCATAGCCTTTGGCCAATTCTCATCTTTGCAAGTCTCATCCACAGTCTTAGGTTCAATCTTGGAAATCAGACAGAAATTTACTTGTTCCTATGCAGCTTTTCTTTTGGTTAAGATCCCTTTACTCTTATCTCCTATGATTTGATCTTCAAAATGGCTGAGTCTTACATACTTTGGAGTTTTGGTAGCACTTGTCAGAGCTTGTTCTTCTTCATCTGAACTATCTTCATGCTGCACCACTTATGAAACATCTGGTTCATCTGATTCATATCCACCTAATTTTGAAGACTTTTCCTTACATTCATCAACTTTAACATTTGCACTCTCAATGATCTTATAAGCCTCTTATTGTAGCATTGGTAGGCCTTTATCTTAGTGGAGTAACCAAGGAAGATTCCTTCATCACATCTAGCATCAAACTTGCCTAAATCTTCTTCTCTTTTGATGTAACATTTGCTACCAAAAACTTTGAAATATTTGATAGTAGGGACTTTACCATGACACAATTCATAAGGAGTCTTAGAACTGTTACCTTTTACTTGGACTCTGTTTAGGATATATACAATGGTGTGACTTGTCTCTCTCTAATATGCTTCTGAAAGGTCAACCTTCATCATGGTTCTAGCAGCTTCTTGAATTGTTCTATTTTTCCTTTCAACAACTCCATTTTGTTGTGGAGTTCTAGGAGTAGCTAGTGTTGGCAAGAGACACTACTAGGCATGATAAGTGTTGTCATTGATGGCAACTAAGTATCCACCACACATCTGCATTGCATAATTTGCCCATACCAAAAATCAGATTGAAGATTTGTCTGAATCTGAGAAGTCAAGAATAGAGTGTGTGATAGGGTCTGGTATCTTGGTCCAGATCTCTCCAATGGTAGATCATAGTTTGTTGTGGATATGAGGGAGTCATAAGCATTGTCAGAATAATCTAAATCTAGAGTTTTGGCCTCCAGTGATGAAAGATTAAAAATTTAATAGCTTCTAAGTATCGGGTTAACAGTTTGACAGAGTAGACAGAAGAAGAATAGGCTGACCTTGTAAATGATCTTGGTTCTAGATGTATGGAAGTTGTTGATTGGGCAATTAGTCATGACCAGTGATAGTGGCCGACTTGATTGATGATTTGTGAGTGCAAGTTTTGGTCTGCATCTCAAGATTATGCACGGATCTAGCTGACAGAGTAGAGTATTCAATAAAGTTCTAAGTGTTCTTCAAGGCGACTGAAAAGTGATTGAAGATCAGGATGCATATATATAGAACTGATGGATTTGAATGAATTTGGTGTGTGTGTGTTGCGACTATGGAGTAATTGTGAAAAGAGCAGAGATCAAAAGTTTAGATGTTAGCAGAGTAGTAAGAGGGGCAGAGTAAGGATGAAGTGTGTCAAATCAGTTTTCTATGCTTAACCAGGACTGAACTCCAGCATTGATAGATGTTAAATATCAGTTCAATTTCATTGTGATCTTCTTCCTGTAGGCAATGAGGCTTTTGTAGGCTGGAAGCCTTCTTTTGAGCAGTGAGCCCAAATGCATGTGCATTCCCAATTATAATACTTTTAACAGAGTATAATCTTTATGGGTTAACCCCCACCGTGGTTTTTGTCCTTAACCGGGTTTCCACGTCAAAAATCTTGGTGTCAAGTGTGTTACTTATGTTTATGCTCATGTGTTATTGATTCATGCTTTAATGTTCATATCATTAATTTGATTAGAAGTTGTAAAAGAAGATTAAAGGCAGAAAAGTTTAATTTAGGTGACAACTGATTCACCCCCCCTCTCAGTTGTCTGGACCAATTCCAACAATTGGTATCAGAGCAAGGTTCCTTTAAAAAAAGTTTAATAGCTTAAGGAAGATCTGGGAAGGCAATAAAATGGATGAATATAACCTTCAAGGGAAACTTAATGTTGCCCCAGAAGATCTTGAGCAGTCCAAAGTAGAAGTCCAAGAGATGCAAGAAAACCTAAAAAAAAGCTGAAGACTTCATTGAGATTTTAAAAGGAAAATTGAGCAAATCCAATGAAAAAGGGAAGGAGCAACCTCTTCAACTAGGAAACCATTATGAAGACAAGACCCTGAAGGAGAAGACAAAGGAATGTGAAAATTTAGCTAAAGAAGTTGTTATCCTAAAACATTAGATGGAATCTAGGGTAATGAGACTAACCAAGGAAATTGAAGATAGGAAGAAAATTGAAGAAGAGATGAATCAAAATCTGAACGAGAGAAATGAAGAATGTTGCAGATTGGATGGAATAGATGGTCTCCTAGAATCTAATCTACAAGAAAGTAGAAATAATGAGAGAGAACTTGAGAGACAAATTATCACTCTCAGACATGACCTAAAAGTTGCAAATGAATATAAGGAGAAGTTCAAGATAAGCTTAGCTAAACTTAAAGCACTGATTGAATGACAGAAAAAGGCTGATGACAAGCATGGTCTTGGATATGAGAAAGGTGAAAGTTTCAGATCTCGACAGAGAAATTTTCAACCAAGGAATGGAAGAAACAGACCTAGAAGACCTCCAGTAAGACAACCAAATGCTCAAAGATATCCATCACTCAATGGAAATTGCTTCAACTGCAATAAATTTTGTCATAGATCTACTCAGTGCAAAAGCAGAGTAAATCAAAATGGTCCATCCTTCTCTAGTCAATACTTCAAGTGTAAGAGGTATGGTCATAAATCAAAGGAATACAGAAGTATGATAATGAATAATTCTAACAATAGAGGAATTGGCAATTCTTTCAATGGTTATTATTTTGCTTGCAATGGATTTGGACACATGGCTAATCAGTGCATATCAAGAGGAAATCAATTTTATAAGCAAGGAAATGGTGTGTGCTTTAATTGCAATGAATCTGGTCATATTGCAAGATTCTGCAAAAGTAGGAACAATAGAAGAAGAGGTTCTGTAAATAGAAAATCAGATGAGCAGAGACAAGACAAAGGCAAAAGAAAAATTGATGTGAATGAGATACAGAGTGAAATGAACAAGACTTGGGTGAATAAAGATACAATGAACAATTGTGATGGGTCCGCACCAGAATCCGATGTTGACAATTCCTCCGGGAATTAAATTAGGAGCTCTGACTCAGGGGGAGCTGCATTGAACATCAAATTTCCCCCCAATTAGTAAGTGAGTGCCTAGATATGGCACAATATGAGAAGATATTTTGAATTGTTTCAGAACTTTTGGAAGAAAAGATGTTAATATAGAAATTTACGGAGTGATTCATGAAGAACAGTTTAAGAAATAGAGTAATCGGATGAAGTTAGGGCTGTGCATTTATTACAATGTAAAATTAGGTTTTGTGAAGGATAAAAGGTCACTTAATCATGCATTTGAACCACTTTGTATTCAAAGGAAACAAGCAGAAGAGCTTCTAAGTTGCAAATCCAGAGATTGAAGAATGAAAAACGAATTCAACTGGTAATTGATCAACCCTAAACCTGCGAAAAAAAGGTACTTCTCTGTAAATCTTTGAATCTAAAATCTATTGAGATGGCTTCGCCTCATGTTGTTGACATTACTGAAAGGCCTTGACCCAAATTGAAGAAGCATCCTCACAAATCAATAGAAGTCGATCCGTTAGGTGCTTTTTGAAGTGTTCCATATGGTGTGCTGCATGTTGAAAATATTAGGGTTTATATTCATGCAAACATAGATGAATTTGGTGATTTCAAAGCTCAAAAAACTGTAATATGGAGTTACAGTTGAAAGATTTGGAACATATGAGGAGCTGAGTTTAAAACTGCATACTGAGCTCAGAGAACCTGAAGCCAATAGGAAAGTAAGAAAAAAAGTTAAGCAGTTGGCTAAAAATCTGGGCCTAACTAAGGAGGCTGTGAAGAAATTCAGAGAAAGAACTGAAAAGGCCGAGAAAGAGAAACAAGTTAAGAAACAAACAAGTGCTCCGGTCAAACCCTCTTCCACTTCAAGAACTACTAGGAGCTTTGCTGCTGCCCCTGTTCCTCCTAAGACTGCAAAACCAGAAGCAAAATCATCTAGAAAAAGGGAGAAAGGAAGAAAACAAAAGCATCCTGGACCTATGAAAGCACAAGAGAAGAAGAAGAAGATACAGATTCTGACATTGAGATTAAAGAACTAAAAGCCACATGCACAAAAGTAGCCAAGATATCCAAGGAGATGCCCTCCAGAAGAAAAAGGGAAAGCAAGAGGCAAAAGATAGAGGAATATGTAGAGAAGCCTACCCTTTCAGTAGATGACATCATTAAATCAATTACTATGGATGGAAACTTGGCTCCAATGATAGAATTCTATGGTGACTATAGTGATGCTGACAAAAGAGTACTTGAGGAAGCAACAGTAAGATATTTGAATATATACAACAAGGCTCTTATTGAGATATGTTCATTAATGCCAAAAAGCGTTGATAAAATTTTGGAAATGATAAAAGACAATGCAAAAAGCAAGGATCTTGAGATCTGAGAACAAATATTAATACAATTATGCCCCCAAATTACTTCGAAGTAATTGAACTTGATATTCAAGGAAGCCAAGGATGAGTTCTGAAGCAAAAAATGAATGAATAAGCTTATGCTAGGGGAGACAGACGAGATTGCAGAGGAAATAAAAGAGATTCTTCGGTGTGCTTTGAAAAAGCACAATCTTCCTATTGTAGAGGAGGTAAATGTAGAGATTGAGTCCTTAAACATGGATGTTGAAGGATTAAAAGGAAATAAGCAATAGACTGAAACTCTAGACTCTTTTGTTCTAGAAGAGGAAGTGCAAAAAGAAGGAGAGGAAGTACTGATAGAAGAAGCAAATGTTGGCCATGATCCTCTGGATCCTCTTGCCATTGATGAATCTGGAAAGGGCCAAGAGAAAGAGAAGGAAGAGGAAGAGGCAGAGGGAAAAGAAGATCTAACAGAAGGAGATGGTGCTCATGCACCAAAGCAAAACAGTCTGGTTCCTGCCACTGAAAAAGCACAAGGGAAGGAATCTGAAATAGCAAATATGGCAAGAGGAACTGTAAATGCAGTGTAGAGTTTTCTCAGCAAGGAGATGCTAGAGTTAGATGAGCTGGAACTAATACAAGGACCAATCAATTATGACACTATCTCTCTAGATCAAATACTAAAGATATCATCATTCACATAGGCCAAGGCAAGGGAAAAATTACTGAAGTCTCATAGAAGATAGTGAGTTGATAAGCCTAGCATTTGGAACACTGGAGAAGATCATGCCCACATATCAGAAAAATACATCTAAATCTCCTTCTGGTGATTTGAAAAATCTTGTGCATTCTGTAACTACAAATTTTGAGTCCTTTGAGAAGTCAACCGAAGTAAAGTTCTGGAAAGAATTTTTGGATAGGAGGTTTAGTGAACTAAAAGGTCTTATAGATAATGATAGAAAAACACTCGACATTGGTATAAAGAGTATTGAAAATTCTCTTAAGGATGGTGGTGATGTATATAAGTTTTTTTTATCATGGCCCAAAATAGTAGAGGATATTGAGAAAAAGATAAAGGAGCAGGAGAAAAAGTTGCTAGACCTATCTCAAAGTTTTGATCCTTTAACAGTATCTCTAGTGAGCCAAGAATGTCAAGAAATTAGCCTGACAAATGAAATGAATAATCTTATCAAAGAAATAAGAACATTATGGAAAGAATGGGTGAGCTCTAGGGACTAATTACCCCTAAGTTGGAAACAATGTTTAATACTTTGTCAGAGGCCCAAAGTACTGCCCGGACAAGTGATCCATCAGATCAAAGGAAAGCAAAAGCATATGCATTTCTGTTAAGAGGACACATTTCAATTTTGGATGGTATGAAGAGAAGTTGGGCCACCGAATTTGTACAGTTAAAGAGTACTTTTGCAGATATCCTTAAATATATGTAAATATGACATATGGACTGTTTATACATATGTGATCATATATATAGAGTTTTTGCATCATTAGTGATTGCGGATCCCACCCTTTCCCATTGATGTCAAAGGGGGAGTGAAGAGAAGTGAAAAATAAGGAATCCATCAAAGAGGGAGCACCGGAAAGCAGTGTGAACAATAGTATGGAGCACAAGCAAAGGGACAGTTATTCTGACACTTAGTCATTTTCCACTAAGTGTTGCCATCAATGCCAAAGGGAGAGATTTTTGGCAAGAAACATTGCTAGGCATGATAAGCATTGTCATTGATGGCAACTAAGTCTCCACCACACATCTGCATTGCATAATTTGCCCATACGAGAAATCAGATTGAAGATTTGTCTGAATCTAGGAAGTCAAGAACAAAGTGTGTGATAGGGTCCAGTATCTTGGTCCGAATCTCTCCAATGGTAGATCATAGTTTGTTGCGGATCTGAGGGAGTCATAAGCATTGTCAGAATAATCTAAATCTAGAGTTTTGGCCTCCAGTGATGAAGGATTCAAAAGTTATTAGCTTCTAAGTATCGGGTTAATAGTTTGATAGAGCAGACTGAAGAAGAACAGGCTGACCTTGTAAATGATCTTGGTTTCGGATGTATGGAAGTTGTTGATTGGGCAATTAGTGATGACTAGTGATAGTGGCCGACCTAATTGATGATTTGTGAGTGCAAGTTTTGGTCCGCATCTCAAGATTATGCATGGACCTAGCCGACAGAGCAGAGTATTCAATAAAGTTCTAAGTGTTCTTCAAGCCGACTAAAAAGTGATTGAAGATCAGGATGCGGATATATATACCTGATGGATTTGAAAGAATTTGGTGTGTGTGTTGCAACTATGGAGTAATTGCAAAAAGAGAAGAGATCAAAAGTTCAGATGTTAGCATAGCAGTAAGAGCGGTAGAATAAGGATGAAGTGTGTCAAATCAGTTTTCTATGCTTAATCAGAACTGAACTCCAGCATTGATAGATGCTAAATATCAGTTCAATTTCATTGTAATCTTCTTCCTATAGGTAGTGAGCCTTTTGTAGGTTGTATGCCTTCTTTTGAGCAGTGACCTCTGGGCAGTGAGCCTGAATGCATGTGCATTCCCCATTGTAATACTTTTAACAGAGTATAATCTTTGTGGGTTAACCCCCACTATGGTTTTTCCCGTAATCGGGTTTCCACGTCAAAAATCTTGGTGTTAAGTGTGTTACTTATGTTTATGCTCGTGTTATTGATTCATGCTTTAATGCTCATATCATTAATTTGATTAGAAGTGTAGACACCTAAAATTGGCTCATATTGAATTAAGTAAATATTCTGATATTTATCTTAATTCTTATTTTCTTCTGTCAATTAAATAAATATTCAAAATTTATTTGATTGGTTCATTTAATTAAAATCCCTAAATTCTTCTAATGTCTCAAATCCTAATCCACCTCACAAAATCCACCTCATTTTTTCACCTCATCTCTTCCACCTCCCCATGTTGCACATATAATTAAATATTCTTAATATTTAATTACCTAATATCCACTATTGTCCAAAATTGAATATTTAATTCAATGTTTCCCCACTATTCTCCACCAATTGAATTTTCAATTCAATTGTTCCCCATTATCCTCCACCATGAATTCTTAATTCAATTGTCATAACTCACTATCCTCCACTCTGAATTTTTAATTCATCTTTATCCTCCACTCTAAATTTTTAATTCATCCATTATGAATTAAAGATTCACAAAAAATGAGGGCCATTGATCTCATCAGTTGATCCTCACCCTCCGTTCTATTTTCAGAAAATCTATAAATAGAACCCTCTTCTAAGCAATTAGGAGACTTCTTCTGGCATCCTTACTATGCCCAAATCCCTCTAGGGAATATTCTTCTTCTTCTCAATTCTCTTCTTCATACCATCGTAATGCAAGAATCATTCTAGCCATTTCTACTTGTCATATTGAGGAATCGAAGCAAGGAAGCAAGCTCCCTGAGGGCCCATTTTCATCATTCAAGATCAAGAAAGAATAGGCGAGCAATGGAAGCCGCAGGGTAACAGGTTTTGTTGTTTTTATACTTCATTTGTTTATTCCTATTATTTTCATATTTCCATTGATGTATTGGGTTATTATTTATCATCTATGCCTGATCCTCAGAATATTCTAATATATATATATATATATATATATATATATATAGAAAACGAAAAAGAGAAAAAAGCAAAAAACACAAAAAGCAACAAAACAAACAAAAAATCCGTCCTCTGGTGAAAACCTGCCAAACAAGTGCCTTGGATAAGTACCATAGTGAAAAGCTGGCAAACAGGCGCTATGTGTAGAGTCAACATCCTTGGTTTCTTCTACCTACCTATTCCATTCATGCATACATCTACCTATCCGAGGTGCTTCCCTGTCATTAGTATGATCTGTTCCATACCTGAGTCCAACTCCACTGTCCCTATCCGTTCCATATCTAGTCCTTCTATCAATCTAAGTCCACAGCACTACCATCGCCTAGGTCTTAGGTCCACTAGGGTTTACCCCAAACTACGCTGCCTCTGCGCCGTCACGTAGGCAAGGCCATTTAGCAATGAGCCCCCGAGGCACTAGGTCACTCCCTTAGGGTCCGTCTCACCAATAAGGATTGTGATACCTTCTGCTAGACAAACAAGAGCAAAAAAGCACACTTCCCAAAATAACAAAAATCATGACGTAAAACATCAACCCGTCCAAAAATAAAGCAGCCCACCATACTGAAACACTCAAGCTAAATCTCATATCAATTATGGCAAGGAAAAAGACACATCTAATGCAAGAACGTTTTGTGATTGGTTAGCTTAACTTACAAAGTCTTGATTTATGCTATCATGCCTTTCTATGCTACTTGAGGATGCTAAAAGCTAGAGATGCTATGATGGGGGCATGATTATTTTCTTTGTTTACTGCTTGTGGATTAAACTTTAGTAATGTGACGATTTTTGTCTAACGACATGATCAGTAAAAATCATCGAGGACTCTGAGATCTAAACATGAAAAGGGGCAATCCTTGTCTGTTGAAAAATGCAAGAAGTACTCAGGTCATCTAGACTCAATTTTGGCTAGATGCTTGTATTGACTTGCTAAATCAAAATCCATGTAAGCAATACTCAGGTCATCTCGGTTCAATTATACCTAGATGCTTGTATTTTCTTACAACATAATAAAGCCCAATGATGAAAGTGCTTCAAAATACTTGCTATATCAAGGTGACAAATATTCATATCCATACCATATCAAATTTTGTCTCATATCCATACCGTATCCAATTGCAAGTCTATCCTTAATCCATGCCAATGAAGTCAAATCAATCTTGTCAAATGATCCAATCACAATCAATGGTCTTGATCTTTGTCCGGTCATAAACCAACTCAATCTGTTAATCAATCAATTATCTTAGACAAGATGTTGCATTGTCGAAATCAGACCAACACACACGTCTTACACGACATGCTTCATTTCCTAAAACTAGACACTATCCTTTGTGTTGCTCTAGGGATCCATCATTCCCCGCCATGACAACACTGCCAGATCAAATGTCTTAGACAGGATGTTATATTGTTGAAACCAGACCTGGAGTCTTATACGACATATCTCGTTCTTGAAACCAGACATCATCGATCCATATCATTGGTTTACCACTCGACAGGGGCAATACCTTGGTTGTTCCTGCAATACCTTGGTTGTTCCTGTATCATTTGTGCATACTTGCTTACTTGCTTGTGTGTGTTATCATTTTTATCTTGCATTCCACATCATTCATCCCTTTCTTCTACGTTCAACCATTTCATTCCTATCAACATATCTTATCGTGAGATTGTCTGTCTCACGCCTACCACCTTCTCCCCGTCCAATCTCTCGAGGGGGCATCCTATCATCATAACCTGTACCAGGGGGCAAACTGGGGCATATATCATTATCAGACATATATCATTATCAGACCATTCTTATTCTTTGAAACAACGTGATAAAACACATTGCTTCAAAGAGGGGCAAAATGTAGACACCTAAAATTGGCCCGGGTCGAATTATCTTAATTCATATTTTCTTCTGTCAATTAAATAAATATTATAAGTTTATTTCATTGGTTCATTATCGTATAATTAAATAAAATCATTTTATTTAATTAAAATCTCTAAATTCTTCTAATGTCTCAAATCCTAAATCCACCTCACAAAATCCACTTCATCAATCCACCTCATCTTTCCACATCATCCCTTCCACCTCACTATGTTGCACATATAATTAAATATTCTTAATATTTAATTAGCTAATATCCTCTAAAATCCAAAAATTGAATCTTTAATTCAATGTTCCCCACTATTCTCCACTCATTGAATCTTTAATTCAATGTTCCCCATTATCCTCCACCAATTGAATTCAATTCAATTGTTCCCCATTATCCTCCACCAATTGAATTTTCAATTCAATTGTTCCCCATTATCCTCCACCATAAATTTTCAATTCAATTGTCATAACTCACTATCCTCCACTCTGAATTTTTAATTCATCCACTATCCTCCACTCTAAATTTTTAACTCATCCACTATCCTCCACTCTGAATTTTTAATTCATCCATTATGAATTAAAGATTCACAAAAAATGAGGGCCATTGATCTCATCAGTTGATCCTCACCCTCCATTCTATTTTCAAAAAATCTATAAATAGAACCCTCTTCTAAGCAATTAGGAGACTTCTTCTGGCATCCTTACTATGCCCAAATCCCTCTAGGGAATCTTCTTCTTCTCAATTCTCTTCTTCATACCATCGTAATGCAGGAATCATTCTAGCCATTTCTACTTGTCATCTTGAGGAATCAAAGCAAGGAAGCAAGCTCCCTGAGGGCCCATTTTCATCATTCAAGATCAAGAACGAATAGATGAGCAATGGAAGCCGTAGGGTAATAGGTTTTGTTGTTTTTATACTTCATTTGTTTATTCCTGTTATTTTCATATTTCCATTGATGTATTGGGTTATTATTTATCATCATTGATAGTTTCCTAATTTTCCCTTTCACAAGAAGTTGTAAAACAAGATTAAAGGCAGAAAAGTTTAATTTAGGTGACAACTGATTCACCCTCCCTCTTAGTTGTCCAGACCAATTCCAACAGATAGCTGTCTCTTTATTCCATATTCTTCACAAAAGAAATTGAATTCATTTGATGTGAATTCTCCTCCTCTTTTTGACCTCAGGCATTTGATTTTCAAATCCATCTCATTTTCAACTATTGCCTTAAATGCCTTGAACTTATCTAGAGCTTCATCTTTTTCCTTTAAAAAGGTGGCCCAAGTCATTCTAGAATAATCATCAATAAGCAACATTAAATACATGTCTCCTTGCAAAATTCTTACTCTGGTAGGTCCACACAAATCTGTATGCACTAGCTCAAGTAGTCCTCCAACTAATTGGTCCTTGCTTTTGAAACTCGTTCTTGTTTGTTTCCCAAATTGACACTCCTTACAAATAGTATTAGCAAGCCTCACAAGATTAGGCAGATCTCTAACAGCCTGTACAGTACTTATCTTCATAATGTTGTCAAAATTCATGTGACACAACCTTCTATGCCATAACCAAATCTCATCAGTCTGAACCAACAAGTAATAGTTATCAGTTCCTTTCAAGTGATAGATATTACCCCTAGTCTTCTTACCAGTTGCAATGATTGTTCCAAAGCTTTCCCTAATCTTGCATCCATTGTCCTTGAAGCTTAAATCATAGCCCTTGTCACACATCTGACTCACACTCAAAAAATTATGCTTTAAGCCTTTTACATACAAGACAGCTTCAGTATTATGCTTGCCATCAAAATAGATAGATCATTTTCCACAAATCTTACCAGTTGTATCATCTCCAAACCTAACCAGTCCACCATCATATCTTTCCAAACTCACAAATTTACTTTTGTCACTAGTCATGTGGTGAGAGCAGTCGCTATCAATAACCCATTCATCCTTGTCCTTAATAACTTGAGAAGCCAAAGCACTTTCCAATAGTTTTTCTTCATTCACACAGCTAGTAGAATTTGTAGACACGGGATCTTCCTTAATAGAAATAAACAAGCATTCATTTCTAGAAGTACTAACATTATCTGGTTCACCATTATCTAATACTCCTTCATCATTATCAAAATCTTCAACATAATAACACTTCTTTTGGGTCCTAGGCCTGTTCTCATATCTTTTTCTATTCCTTTCAATTCTTTAAGGACATTTGGAAGCAAAATGACCTACTTTACAACAAGAGAAACATTTGAAAGGTAATTTGCCTTTATACTTACTAGATCCTCTTTGTAGTCTGTCCACAAAGTTTGCCTCAATTTCGTCAAACTCATCATCAGATTCTACCTTGTACTTTTCTAATCTGGAAGTTCTTTTGGAAGTACTAGCTTTGAAGGTCATCTCAACTTTCGGCAGAGCATCACCAAACTCTATCATTTCAAAAGCAATAAGCTTACCAAGCAGCTGATCCCTATCAACTTGTTTGACTTGCATGAATTCTTCAATTGCAGCTACTTTGTGACAGTAGGACTTGGGCAGAGATTTGAGAATTTTCATCACAATTTCCTTATCATCGAGAGTTCCCACCATGGCTTTTATCCTTGTGACAAGTTCATCAACTCTTTGCATAAAGGCTGATACATTTTCATCTTCATTCATCTTCAAACTTTCATATTTCACTTTTAGACTTTGTATCTTAGCTTTCTTCACAGAATCATCTCCTTCATACAGATTTTTCAACTTTTCCCATACCTCATTTGCAGTTTCAAGATCCACAACTTTTGTAAGTATTGAGTCGGTTAATGAGCTTAGTAGAGCATCTTTTGCTTTGACATCCATCTCATAATCTTTGATTTCATCTTTAGTAGTCAAACCATTTGGAGGCATGGTGTATTTTGTTTATGCAGATTTCCATACTTTGTAGCCAAGACAAAGAAGATGGATTTTCATCCAAGCCTTCCACAGACCATAATTTGTTCCATCAAAATGCGGCACTTCCTTCTTGTAAGACATTTTAGATCTTTCTCAAGTTGCTAAACTTTCTTAAGAGGAACTTGGCTCTGATACCAATTGTTGATATACCCCAGACAACTGAGAGGGGGGGGGGTGAATCAGTTGTCTCAAAAACTTAAACACTTTTGTAATTAAACATCAATCACTTATCCACAATTATTATAATTTAACAATGAATGCATGAAATCAGAAACTTAACCACAGATGCAACATCACATACAAGAGACACCAGATTTACGTGGAAAACCCCAAGGTGGGGAAAAACCATGGAGAGGATTAGCTCTCAATATATATTGCAATATTGAAATAATGATGTTCAAGCTTGGTCACTCCATGGGCCTAAACATACTGACTCACTGTGATGAAGAACAACTAGGTCTAGCAGGCTCACTGCCTCAACCCTAAACCTAGCAAGATTACAATAAGGGATGTTAGACCCAAAGAGCTATTAAACCCTACTGGTGGCTCATTGCCATGATCGACACCTTTTTATATCTGTGATTGAAGTACAATAATTCCTCTGCTCCGCTCTACCTCTACTCTGCTTTGCCTCTTCTCAGCTTTGCCTTTTGGACCTTTCTTATTATCTTTCTATTTTCACTCAAGGACATCTTTTCCATGACTCAACTACAAGTATTTATATACTTCAACAATCTTGGAATGATCATCAAGGTCAGCATTACAATCATCAACCATTGGAGCAATTTCCAAGGTCGGCATTACAAGCATTTACAAAATAGGTCCTGGCCTATAACAACATTATATGAAGTAAAGATGCATGTGGATCATGTCACAACTTAGCTGGGACTCACTTCCATGCTTCATCATGCTTCCACAATCTTCCAGAGATCTCCACAATCACTGGGATTAACCAGGTCAACCAAGACTGGTTACATGTTACACTATCTGGGAACAATCTTCAAACATGATCTCAAATCCTTAACGTGGACCAATGTCATGATAGGAACATGATTAGGAGACATCCACAAGCATGTTATAATCATCAGGAGCAACCACACAAACCTTAACCACTTTATCCATAGGAATCTTCTCAATGGAACACATGAACTTCACCATCTTCAACTGACATGAAAGAAAGATAGCTTGTGGGCGACCAAAACATGAACCAATGCAATTTTAGGCACTTATCATCATCCCAGACTTCCCTCTAGAACCACAGAGCAAAATACTTTATTACGGAGAAATGTAGAGCATAATACTTTCTCCCTGTCCTAATTGAACTTACAGAAAAAGTAGGTTTCACTTTGGTGAACACAACTCACTCAGATCTTTATGTAGAGGGCTCAAAACTGGAATGTAGCATCCTCAGACATACCTCTAACTTACTTCCAATCCGCATGCCAAGATCTTCAAGAAGCAATAAATGCGGAGCGGTTTGCCAGACTGTTCTTCAGCATACAACTCACTATATGTACTGTACTTCACTGTAACTCACTTGATTCTTCCAGAGTGGCCAATTTTCTCAATATCCTCAACACACAAGGCTTCTAAACAAGTAATGGAATAGAACACAGTTGACACCAATGACAACAAAGATATGTTGACATCAATGACAACATCGATTAGGCACATACTTGCAATAAATACATGATGGAGGTTGTTGAGCCTAGGACAGTTTGGGTCCTTCCAATGGGCTATGAAGTGGAAGAAAACATATTGGATGGCTATGTTGACCTTATGTTGAAAAAAACCCATGGACACTAATGAGCCAAGATTTGGTACCTATGAGGAGTTATCTATGAAAATGCATGTTCAACTGAGGAAGCAAGAAAGTTGAAAAAAGATGAAGAAATTGGTAGAGGAATATGCCCAGAGTAGAGGACTTACAAAAGAAGAGATTTCTAAAACAAGAGCAAGGGTTGAAGCAAGGTGAGCTTGAAAAGGCTTTGGAAGTGCAAGAGGTAAAATTAGAGGCACCTGCAGCTCTAAAGAAAAGGAAAAGAGGTTCCACATTTGTTGAAACAACTTCAAAATCCCCAGGTCTTACCCCAGAACCCACCAAGGAAACTATTGACAAGGGTCATAAAAGGCAAAAGACCAAAGGACACAAAATGTATGTCAGTGTGGGTAAAGATGATGAAGAAAAATAATCAAATGAAGAGGTTAAAAAGATGAAAGCAAAATCAACTGAAGCCTCTGGTACCAAGCAAGACAAGCCCTCTAGAAAGGGGAAAGGAAGGAAGAAGGTGAAGAAAGCAGAGTCTGAAAAAGAAGAGGCTACAATCAATCTGGAGGATATCTTAAAAGCTAAAACAATTTATGGAAATCTAAAGACTATATCTCAACTGTATGATGAGTATAATGATGCAGACAAAGGCATCATTGAGATTGTTGTAATCAGATATTTGGAGATATATAATAAATCTCTCATTGAAATAATAAATGATCTTAGGGCCGACACCCTTGCCAGCATTAACATTGAGCTTAGAAAATATACACTGATAAAGCTATGTCCTAAAATTGGCAAAGGTATTTAAAGTACTTGGTATGAGGTTTAGGACAAACACTCTCATGTTAGGTAACATTGAGAAATTGGCTAAAGAAACTGAAGAAATCACTCTAGAAGTACTGAAGGAATTCCATCTCCCAACCATATATGATAAAGAAGATACAAATATTGGTGATGACATGTCTGTTTTGAAAGTCAGCATGGATCAAGGGTTAGATAAAATAGAAGAAGATATAAGGGAGAAAGTAGATGATCAAACCCTTGCATCTAATCAAGCCTCTGTTGTTGATGGTCAAGAAAAAAATGGTAAAGATCAAACAAGGACAAGTCCTTCTCTGGATCAACAAACTAATGCTCCTGAAAATAAGGAAAAAACTGCAGAGAAAAATAAAGATTATGATCAAGAAGATGAACAAGCTATGAAGAGCCCTCCTCCGGAACAAAATATTGACAAACAAGAGGCTATGGATCTAGATCCACCAGAGAAAAATCATGAAGAAAAAGTGTCTGATGATAAGGCAAAAGACATTGTTGCTACAGCGGATCCGGTAATGTCTATCAAAGAATTTTTGGAGAAGCAACAAGGAACACAATTGTTGGATGAACCTGAGTTTTTGCAAGGACCAATAAATTTGGCCGCAATGTCTCCTGTGCAGAAATTCAAACTGGTATCAATTGTACAAGCCAAAGCTCAAGAAGAAATCTTGAAATCCTATGTCCAAGATGGTGAGCTCATTGATAAGGCATCTGATGTATTGGAGAAATTGATGCCTGAACTACAGAAAGATACAACACTTACATCATCTGAGCAACTTGAAAGGCTCATAAACTCTGTAAGTACTCATTTATAATCTTTTGAAAAGTCTACTGATATAAAGGTTAGAAAGGAATTTGATGATAAAAGATTAACAAAGTTGAAGATTAAGCTAGACAGTGACAAAATTTTGTTAGATAATAGCATCAAGAATGTAGAATATGCTATTAAGGAATCTTGTGACATACAAATTTTGTTTATCATGGCCAGAGATCACTAAGGAAATGGATGATAAGATCAAATCTATGGAACTTCAACTAGTGAATATTTCTAAGTTTAATGATTCGGCGGTTGATTCCATGAGCAGTCAGGAAATATAAGTTGTAAATATTCATAATAGCATAAGTAGTCTACTGAGGAAAAAGGAAGAAATGAAAAACAAAATGTGCCAATTGACAGGGTTAATAAGCCCTAAAATTGATTCAATGTCAAGTCTAGCTGCTAAAGCCTTAAAGATTAAGGGAATAATTGATATACCCACAAATGTGCAGAAGGCAAAAGACTTAGTCTTTCAGTTAATGGTAACATTCAAATTTTGAACAATGCAAAGAATAGGAGGGATGGAGAATTAGCACAATTAAGGATTGTCTACAATGATATCCTTTCACCCACAACTAACTAAATTGGAAGATTGCACCTGTACATATAGGCTAAGTATAACATTTTTGCAGTTTTGACATCATTTTGTTACCTGTATATACACCTTTTCCATTGATGTCAAAGGGGGAGAAGAAGATCCAGTGAAAATGGCCAAACATCTTTAGGTAAGAAGAAAAATAGGGTGTATTTAGTAAGGAGGAGAAGATAAGCATTTCTTCACTAAGTGTTGCCATCAATGCTAGAGGGGGAGATTGTTGGCACATTGTCAAGAGACACTGCTGATATGCTGAAGACTTGATGTTGTCATTGATGACAACAACCTGACATGTTTGGAGAAAAATCTTGAGATAAAGATGTGTACAGTATTTTGGTCTGGTAAGATTGACTTAGCCAAATTAACTAAACTTATTGGTAGCACATTGAGATAGTGATAGTGATTCAATTGGTACTCCACCACAGTTGAAGATCATAATATGCAGTTCAGGTATGTTACACAAAATTCTTTGATGATGTTATGTTCTAGTTTTCAAGTCTTGACAGTCTCTGGAAGTTATGTTGTAAATTGCCTAAGTCTAATAAGCAGAGTACAGTGAAGAATAGTGCAGAACACTTGAGTAATTCACTCCGCATTCCTCTGCTATTGGTTATCTCGATGTGAGATTTGAAGGTGTTGTAAACATATATGTTAACTATCTAATTCCAGATCTATAGTATTTGAAGTCCATTGGAAGATCATCTACAAGCCTCCAAGCTTCGACAGACAGTTTGATAGTGTTTAACTAAGATAGAGGTAAAAGTTCTGAGATCCACATATTGCCATACACGAACATTATGACCTGCGGTTTTGAAGGTATCATTGATGATGTCTAATGAATGCTTGATGTGAATTTTGAGGTTTCATATGGTCCGTAGTAGAAGTTATGTTATGACAGACAATAAGGTTTTAAGTCTGTATTCTGGGATAAAGCCAACACTTAGTTAGATCCTTGTGCGGTAGAGATATAATGCTTAAATCATTATTCTAAGTGGATAAGAAATAGGTCCATACCTATGTGAAGATTCTTGAAGGTTTTCATTGGTTCGCATAACTTCATATAAATAATTCAAGCTGACAGAGTATGAGCTTTTTGTGTACACGTTTTATCACTAGCAAGCTGACCAAATTTTGAGTTAGATCTAATTACGGATATATATACTTGATGGATTTCAATATTGGGGTATGGAAAGAATACTATCATAGTGTGAATTTGGTGGGTCTGTGATATAAGGCAATTTTGTGATAAGAAAGGAGCAGTAAGGGCAGAAGATCAGAGTATATGTGAAGCATAGCAGAAAAGCAGGGCATATATAATGAAGACTTTTGAATCTGTGTATTGAGCTATAAATGGAAATGCACTTTAGCATTTTGTAGATGCATCTGCATTAGTTATCTCTTGGTAGTGAGTCAATTCTTATTCTATCTTCTCTTCTCTTTTATTGGCAGTGAACCTATTGCAGTGAGCACTTCTTTGGATAGTGAGTCCTTGGGTAGTGAGCCTTCATGTAATTTAGTTTTGATAACTGTGATAGGTAAAAAATTAGGTTAATAAGATCAAGCATAGCCATGAAAACCTAACCCTACCATCATCAAATAATCTAATCCAAATGAAACCAAAAGCATGCAATTCAAGCACAATATCACCTAGATTGCATGATTCCTTGTTTATGATGTGGATTGCTTCTTCAACAATGAACAATTATGAAGATAAAAGATGCCATGATGGATGTATGATAATTATAATAAGCTCAATGGATGCTATGAATACTCAAGTTCTCAATATGCTCAGGATGATAATGTAGATGCTATACGAATGCTGGATAGATGTAGTATGGAATGAGAGGGTGTTTATATAGAACTCAACCAAAATCAATCAATGGTGGAGATCTGGTGGCTATGTGAATGGCTAAGATTGAATGATAGACATAAGTGAATGTGTAGATGACAAGTGGAGAGAAGATAGGGCTTATGTGTGCTTGTGTACATAAAAAGTACTACATGTGAAAGATATTAAATAAAGGATGTAGTACCACTTATCTTTTTTAAATGAAAGAGGCACACATGTCAGCTCATGAGATAAATGATAAGATAAATTAATTAAATAAATAAAACTTATTTAATTAATTGGAAAGTGGGCTTATGGAAGGAATTTTTAATTAAATAAATAAAATTTATTTAATTAAAAATAGATAGAATGAAGATAATTAAATAATTAAAGATTGTTTAATTATAGCTTAGAGGAAATAGCTAATGAATTAATTAAATAAATATAAATTTATTTAATTAATAGAAGAAATAGATGTGTTAGGGATATTGCTCAA
Organism: Cunninghamia lanceolata; assembly: GCA_027924645.1. NCBI lineage: Eukaryota > Viridiplantae > Streptophyta > Pinopsida > Cupressales > Cupressaceae > Cunninghamia > Cunninghamia lanceolata. The sequence goes on along the minus strand of BSBN01000203.1, from coordinate 498,708 downwards.
GTGTGTTAGACAAATGCAGATGATAGCTAATGCGATGTTTGAATGCTAGTGATAATGAGTCAATTTTGGGTGTCTACATTTTGCCCCTCTTTGATACAATGTTCAATAGAGTGTTGTGTCAAAGAAGATACGATATGCCTTCGATAAAAAAAGTTATGCCCCGGTGTAACTGGCAGGTGATGCCCCCTCGAGAGGTAAGCCAGGCTAACCAAGAAGGGCTAGGTTGGCTCGTGATAGGATGAAAGGCTAGAAACAAGGCTGACACGATGAAGATGGGGGAAAGATTGATCTTGGCTGAGGACTATATAGCGAATAATAGGATGAATAGATGGTACAATAGGCAGATTTTTAAGTGATTGTTCAAAATGAAAAGAAATGTAATCCTTATGTTTGATATAGCATGTGGATGTTATGCACCAAAGTAGAGAAGACCAAGGTGTCGAGATATCCAATGCAAAACTAGCATGCTACAATCTTGTCTGAACACATGAGGTCAATATGTTGAGCCAACATGCACAAGATATGAATAACAGCTAGTGTTTCAAGATGGACTTTGATGCTACAAGCAATGGTTTGAGATTATCTCCACTATGCATAGTGACAACTTGTTGGTTATATGTATGGAGCTAGTCTTGACATAGAATAGTCTCAAGTGCATAAGAGACTGTTTAGCTTCTCAGATGCTAGAGATATTGATATGTAAGATGCTAATCCCAACATGTACAAGATACCAATACGCTTAGGAAGAGAATAAGATCATCTCATAAACATAGCATACGAAAGCAATATGACCATGCCCCATTCCTTACTTCATCGCAACATACCAAGATATAGATAGATCAAGGCAGTCTTGATTAGGCATAGAAAAGGGACAAAAGATAAATCAAAAGATAAAACAAAAGATACTATCATCACGTTCTCTTGCCAAATTTAGGTGCTCTTAGATGGATTTAAGCTGGTGCCTTGCTAAGATGAAAGCTGCATCCTATTGAAGGCTAAAGATGTTGATAAAATGCTATAGCAAATTTTAGATTAAGGCATGCGGAAAAATAGCCTCTGGCTTACTCTTGATTGGTTAAAGTGCTGGATCTTTCAGTGTACACATAGTCTATTTCCTGCTTGAGCTAATCAAAGAGAAGAAGATGAAAGATGAGAGAAGATGAAGAAGATGGGGTGGATGATGAAGAGATGCTTGCTTATGAGATGGGTGATGGAGTGACTTAGGTACCCACAGATACTTAGTATTTTTAGTGCTTTTACTTTGTTTGTGGGATTGTTGGATGGAATGGAAGTTTTTGGGTGGAAGGGGATGATTGGGATTTTTTGTTTATGATAAGGATGCCTCATTCAGTTGGCTTTCTTGTTTGCTTAGGAACCTAGACCATTTTGGTCATAGGCTCTTCTTGTGGAGTTATAGGCTCAGCTAGCTTTTTAGATATGCTAGATTGTGATTCTTTGCTTTGATGCCCTTAGGCATGAGAATCTTTAGGATTCTTAGTAGGATTTTTAGCTTTAGAGGTAGAGGCATCCAAATTTTTATTTTTGAATCCCATGGATGTGGTGGAAGTGGGGTTGGAGAAATGAATGGAAGCTTTATGCTTAGATGATATGTGCATTTGTTGGTCACGATTAGGAATATAATGGTGATGATGGATAAATGGATAATTAGGTGTTGGTAGTAATGGAGGTGAGGAAAATGGAGGGATATTAGGGGTTGGAAGTAGTGGAGGTAAATTGGATGGTGGAAGATGTACGGTCACATGCTTTTGCAAGTTATAGGATGGGGAAAGTGGAGGATATGGAAATAAAGTTGATGGTGGGAGTTTAGGAGTTGGAAGAAGCGGAGGTAAATTGGATGGCAGAAGATGTATGGTCACATGCTTATGGGGTTTATGATGGAATTTTTGATGGGAAATGGTGGACTTAGGATGGATGGAGGGATTACCAACATCTTTAGCTTGGGAAGGCTAGCGTTTGACACTGGGACTAGGAGTGTTTGGAGAACTAGACTTGAGTTCCTCATTAGATGGAGATGAAGGGGTTGGGGAAAGCATGAAGATGGAGGATCCTGAAAAAAATACGGTGATATGAAAGGAGGAGTCGTCAACGGTATTAGAGTTAGAAGTCTCTCTTACCAAAGAAGATCTAGCTTCTGTATCAGAAATGGATATGGATGAAGGTTCTTACAATGTCTATTCACCAGGGCCATGTTCAATGTAAATTGATATGGAGATCAGAAGTGGATTTTCTAGATGATGGATTGAGTAGGTCAGATGGATCTACATATGATGAAGAGGGATATACCTCGGTGTTGAGAGGAATGTGGTTTAGACTCTGATATTTAGCTTGAAAGGCACGACAAAATTCAAATGGATTGGGATCAGCATGGATAGTAATCTCAACACCGTTGTGTGGAAATTTAAGACATTGATGGTATGTGGAAGGAACTACCTTGAGGGCATGTATCCATGGATGACCAAGGATGATGTTATAAGGAAGATCGATATCAAGAACTTGACAACGGGTTTCAGTAGTGACTGGCCCAACTTGGATAGGCAAGAAAATAATCCTTGCAGTATCTCGCTCGACATCATCATATGCCTTGATAGTAATAACCTTGGAGGTGTTAACATCTTTCTCAGAATATCCCAATTCTTTTATTAATTTCAAAGAACATATATTAAGACCAGCTCCACCATCTGACAAGATTCATTTGATACGGTGTTATTTAACAAACACTTCAATGTGGAGGGCTTCGTTGTGTGAAGGATGAATGGAGGGCTGAAGATCTTTGTCAGAGAAGGTTAAATGACAAGGGGCTGCAATTCTAGAGACCATAGATTGGAATTATGTGATATCAATATCATTGGGCACCGAAGATTCTTGTAAGGCTTTGTCAAGGATAGCTTTGTGAGTAGGGGATATGCGGAGCAACTCAAGAATGGATATGTGCGTGGGTGTTTTGCCAAGGTGATCCAAGATATTATAGTTAGAGAATGGTTGAGGAGGATGAACAGGTGCTCCTTGAATGGTGACTCGACCTCTTCGAGTGGTTACAGTGCAATCAGGTGCTTTCCTTGGATAGTAATGGTAGAAATGCGAGCATGGTCAATGTGGCCAATGGTAGATGATTCATAGTTGTACTGAATGGCATTCCCGACATGAGGGTTACTTGATTTGTCATGAGATGGAAATGGATTCTTGAAAGCCTCTAGATCATAGTTTGATGTTGATTGTTGTGTAGGTTGAGTTATTGAAGGTGTAATTTTGATTAAACCTTGATCGATGCAATCTTGGATAACATGTTTGAAGTGCATACAACCATTTGTTTTGTGTCCTTTAACTTGATGGTAATCGTAATACTCATTTTCTTTGTACCAAGGAGCTTTGAAGAGCAGTTCACCATTGGGTTGTGCATCCGATAACATAATATCAGCCGCTTGGAGAAGCTTTCAAAAGACAACTTCCATAGGTTCCTCTAATGGTGTAAATTGTCAATGCGGATTGGAAGTTTGTCGTTGTCGCATTCATTGAAAAGGTTGTGTTGTTGTAGAAGCAGCTTGAATGTTGATGGGAGATTTCATAGTTTGTATGTTCTTTGTGTCCACAACACCATCGTTGACAACATTCTTATTTTTGTTCCAAAAGCGAGACTTATCGTTGGAGTTTTGAGGATAGTCTTTGTTATCGCGAAAGATATTGATAGTTTCTTTAGCAATTAAAGCTCCTTCAATGATGATTCCTTTGGAAACAAGTTCATCAAAGGTGCTAGAACTTTGCAATTGTAGTTGGAATGATAGCTCAGGATGAAGATTTTGAACAAAGATATCAAGTTGTTGCTTCTCAGGTATTTCCCATGATAGTTTGCTAGCCATATTATGCAATTGTTGAGTAAATGAAGAAAAGGCTTCACCATTGCGTTGTTTATTATTGACAAGGTCATTCATGTTCACCTCATGTTCAATGTTAAAAGCAAAGTGTGATTGAAACTTATTTGTTAATTCTGAAAAAGACTTAATTCCTGGAGGTAAATGAGAGAACCATTCAAGAGCTTGTCCTGCTAAGCTTCGAGGAAATAGTCTCAAAAGATATGTATCGTCATGAGCAACATTGAGACATGCCACAAAGAATGCTCTAAGATGGTCTTCTGGATTTCCTTTTCCTTTATACTTGTCAAATTGTGGAATTTCAAAGTGTGGCAAAAAAGGTGTCATTTGAAGAGACTTGTCAAATGGATAAGCGCATATGTTTTCTAGAGAAAATGTCTTCTTGCCTTGTCCTACTGCTTGGTTGATCATTTGTTGAACATCAGCTGGAGATAATTGCTGTTGTTGCAAAGGGGGTGAAACATGGTATGATGTATATTGAGGTTTCTATTGTGGGATATATGAAGCCATGACCGTTTGTTGAGGTTGCATACTCACAATGTATGTCAAAGGATTGGTATGTGACGCATATGTGGTTGAGGAGTGTTGTCCTTGAGACACAAGTGATGGTTGGGTATATTGTGATGAATTGGCACCAAGTTTTCACATCACATGAGAAGTGGAAGATGGATTGACACTAGTTAATGGTTGGGAAGTTGGAGTTGGGTTTGTGACATGGTAAGTGATGGAAGGATTAGTAGATGCGAAAGAAGGATGGACACTTGGGTTTGTATTTTGGACAACATGGGGATTGATATGTGTCATGTGTTGGGTGACAATAGGCAAGCCTTGGGTAGCATAAGATGGATTGATGGATTGTGAAGGATTGGAAGAATATGATGGAATGGATGCAAGTTGCTCAACATAAGTGACCGTAGTGCTAGGATTGTCTTGAGAAACGATAGGAGGGTCACTCATGTCAATAAGAATAACATTGGGATTATATGGTGTAATGGACGGATTAGTAGAGATAGTGGAAAGTGTATTAGCAGTTGGTATATGAGATGTGGTATTCATATGGGATATTGCAAGTTGTAATGGTCGTGAAGCTTGGACAATTGGTGTTGTTGGGATAGTTTGGGAAGCTTGCACACTATGGGATATGGGGATAGCTTGTGATGTTTGGGGCATTTGTGCTTGGGCCACATGGACAGCTTGTGTTACTTGAGGCATGGAAACGGTCATGGTAGGAGGAGGAGTATGTCAAGGAACATGAAAAGGTGGAATGTTCAAATTTTGTGAAATGAAAGGGAGCACATTGGTTGGTGTTATCAAAGGTTCTAGAGTGTACTCTGAGCATGGTGGATCAAATGAAGTAACAATAGGCAATGAAAGAGATGTGTTGGAAGATAGAGCTTGTGATATGATGGGGGATGGTGTGACTATAGTGGATGGTCCCTTTATAACAACAATGGGAGTGTTTGGATCGTGATCTCTAATAGCGGATATGTCAAAATCTCTTGGCAATTTAGCACCCATGAGAGCAAGTTACAAGAAGTAGTGATTAGGCTCAGATAAAACAAGTCTCTCAACTTGATCCCACACATGTGTATCCTAAAATTCTGATAAGTCTTCTTGGGATTGTTCTTCAAAAGTCTCCAAAAATGTTTGAGGTTGCACTTGTTGTGAAGATGACTCTCCAATGGTATACCCATGAGGTGTAAACATATGAGGAGGCATACCAGTCATAAATTGAGTTGCATCTTTAAGAGGTGTTGATCTAGATTGTTGCATCTTAGCTCCCATCTCAGCTTGCAATTTGGCTTCCATTTTAGCTTGCAGTTTGGCTTCCATTTCAGCTCTATATTGACTCCTAGTTTGAGGCATGATGTTGATGTTGAAAACTGAAGTTTAGCTTGTCAAGATTTTGAGACCCAAAAAGAAAGATGATAGGTTGTTGGTTGGTTGATTGCTAGTTGCTTTGTTGTTTTGCTTGGTTGCTGATTTGTTTGGTTAGCTGGTTTGCTTTGGTTGGTTGGTTTGCTTTGATTGGTTTTTTGTTGGCTGGTCTTCCCTAGAGAATAGCTCACACACTCAAGGGAAAAGTTGTTTGCTAAGGGTTGTTATGTTGCTGATGTTGCTAAAGCTAAAGCTAGGAGATGATGTTTTGCTGATTGATCAAATTGATTGGCTTGATGTTTGGTTTGCTAGTTTAGTATCTCAAAAAGATGAAAAGCTCATGAAATTCGATTGATTGGTAAGCTCAAAGCAGGAGACAAAGTTCAGGTATCTGTTAATAATCAGAGACAGGTCTGAAAGCTAATGCTGAGGTTGAGCAAGCTGGATTTATGGCTAATTTGACTGAGTCACTAAGATTTGCTGGTATTAGCCCACAGGAGACAAGTAATAGCTCAAATGTGACTCAGAAAAGGCCAAAGGCGACTGGTAATAGCTTAAATGTGAGTTGGTTTAGGTTCTGACAGTAGGTTACAGTGTTAACCAGAGGTGAGCCAATTTTTCACAGGTGATTAATGTTGACTCAAAAGTGATTTATTGTTGATCAAAAGTGACATAAGTTAGGCCAAAGGCGATAGACTGTTGTTTAAAGGTGATCCAATTTAAGCTAAAAGCGCTGACTATTGTTAAAAAGTGACTCAGTTTAGGCAAAAAGCAGCCAACTAATGTTTAAAAGAGACTCAGTTGAGGCAAAAAGTGGTTGTCTGCTATTTAAAAGTAAATTAGTTGTTTGTATGCGGGCAGTTTAAGCTCAAAAGTGATTGTATCTGTCAAGAAATATGTCTGATTTGTGATTTTTGACAAGAAAACAATAATTGCAGTCAATCACACTCACAACAATCACAAACTTGTACAACTTAGGCTAGGAAAGGACTATATTTGTTGAATCCCCTGGCCATGCTTATTCAAAGTGGATAGCTTCAGGATCTTGGTAGCATCAGCTCCCCTCCATGGCACACACTTCTCACGCATACCAAGATCCAGGTTTCCCAAAAGGCCTGTCCCTCACCAAACCTTAGGATTGTCCCTGTTATCTCTTCTAAGAACCACATGAATCAAGGCAGCTTCAAAGGTCCCACCTTTTGCATCAACAAATAGAAGGTTTTTGGCTACTACACAAAGTTGCTAATAAGGGCATCCGTTTGGGTGGCTATACGTGCGGCAGCACTACTCTCCATTATGGAGTCTCCCAGCCTTCAAGGGTTACACCTTGGAGGGTTTTGGGGGAGGTTGGTTGTCGGTATAACACAACAACACCTGTTATTTGTGGCTTTTGACACAAACACTTTTCTTATATAGCGGTTCAGAAGGACTTGGCTTTAGCCTGTTACCACTTGGGTCATATCCCTTCTCACACTGGGAAGATAGGCCCTCTAAAGATAATAACAAGTTCTCATTCACCCAAGATCCATTTGATAGGCAAGGGGAGAGGATACTTTTATTATTAAATTTAGGTTACAATCAATCACATGCAAGCAATCAAAAAAGATAAATCGAACACAGAGAAAGCTTTAAGCACCAAGCCCAAATGTTCCTAATTTAGTGAAAAACCACAAGTCTCGGACCGATTGAAGCTACAACAGATATGTTAGTAGTTTGATAACCTCCTTTTCTTGGACAATCGATAAGATGTTGCACAAATACCCAATTATTAGCCAAGAAAAACAAACTGCAAAGGATACAGACTGAAAGTGATACAGTTTACCAGAGGCGATCTACTGTCAGTCAAAAGTGATCTATATTCTGTCACAGGTGAAATGTTATAGATCGTAAGCAATACCGAGAGTGCCAGATGCGGATTGTTAAAGCTCACAAGTGATGCAAAAAAGCAGGAAGCGACTAGTTACGGCTCATAAGTGACTCAGATCTGCAATAGAAACAAAATACAACAAAAACCCTAGTTTTGCAATAAGCGATTCGATTAGCTAAAGGCGATCACTGTCAGATCAAAAGCGATTCAGATAAATGCATAAGTGACCATTGTTAGTGTAAAAGCGATGCAAAACAGATAGAAAGTGACCACTGTTCGCTTATAAGTAATTTGAAAAATTTTAAAGGTAGTAGGTTTCAGCTCAGAAGTGATGCGTATATTCAGATAGCGACAGGTTTTTTCTCAAAAGTGACTTGAACTTACCGTAAGTGCTTGGAAAATCTAGATCTTCATAAAAACAACTTCAAACAACAAAGTTAATCAAGGATGTGGGTCCAACCAAGCATGCAAAAATGTGATAGATAAAAAATTAGGTTAGTAAGATCAAGCATAGCTATGAAAACCTAACCCTACCATCATCAAAGAATCTAATCCAAATGAAACCAAAAGCATGCAATTCAAGCACAATATCACCTAGATTGTGTGATTCCTTATTTATGATGTGGATTGCTTCTTCAACAATGAACAATTATGAAGATAAAAGCTTCCATGATGGATGTATGATAATTATAATAAGCTCAATGGATGCTATGAATACTCAAGTGCTCAATATGCTCAGGATGATAATGTAGACGCTATACGAATGTTGGATAGATGTAGTATGGAGTGAGAGGGTGTTTATATAGAACTCAACCAAAATCAATCAATGGTGGAGATCTGGTGGCTATGTGAATGGCTAAGATTGAATGATAGACATAAGTGAATGTGTAGATTGTTGCAAGTATGAGGTAAACCAGTATTGTCATTGATGTCAACATACTCATATTGCTTTGACAAGAAGGATTCAATGAGTAGTGTGCTGAGGATATTGAGAAAATTAGCCTCAGTCAGGAACAGTAAAGAATAGTGATGAGAAGAAGGCAAATGTACTGTATAGGATGCGAACCGGAGGATGTGGATTAAAGGGTTTGTAGATATGAGTCTTGAGATGCTTCAGTTAAGATTTCAGAGGTCCGCATGAAGATCTGAAGGAGTTGTGGCTGTCGGTGTAGAACCGGTTCCGGCAAGTATTCAGAGGTGACAGAGGATCACAAAAAGGTCCGGTGAGGTCCGGAACTGTATAATCCTAATCTGCAGATTGGAAGGAGTCTTTGGGATGTCCTTGTGATGTGCCATCTCAAGTTGTGTATAATTTGGAGGTCCGGAAGTACCTCCTGCATTATGACAGTGGCGACAGACAGTGTTCTTGAAGTTCCGGATAAGGAGGATAAGAGATTTCAGTAAGTAAAGGAAATGCGGACGTACCTGGTCATTCAGGCAGGCTTGTGAAGGTTCTTGGATCATGTTGAGGTTGTGTTGTTGGTCCGCATTGATAGTAGAGCCCGAAATTGAAGATATTCTTCTGGATGAAGTTCTTGCTCTGTTTAGCCGACCGGATGAGTTGTTCATCCTGCGAATGTTCTTGTGGTGGCCGACCGGATGTGTTATTCATCTTGCGGATACTCTTATGATTGTTTGCCGACTTAGATGTTTGTTCCTAAGTCGATGTCTTGTATAAATAACGGTTTGTGAGTTCATTTCGAAGTGTGGATTGTGTGGATGAGTGTGGCATAGCGAAGAGAAGTGCGAAAGGCAGAGCAGAGGTTTTTGGGCTTAAATGGAACTGATCTGGACATGGTAGAGATGTCATTCTCCAGTTCAAGATTGTGATTCTTATCACTTTGTAGACAGTGTGTCTCCTTGTAGGCAGTGGGCCTCTTTGTGAGCAGTGTGCTCGGGCAGTGAGCCCTAATTGGCAAGTGCCATTCTTTTTCTTATTCTTCTAACAGAGAATAATCCTTGGGTTAATCACCCCGTGGTTTTTCCCTTAACCGGGTTTTCCACGTCAAAATCTTGGTGTTCAATGTGTTGATGTTTATCTGCTCTTGTGTTTATGTATTATGCTTTCATGGATGATTAATTGATATGCTGTTAACTAACAATGAAGAATCAAGTGTTTGAAAGAACAAGAAGTTTTATACAACTGATTCACCCCCCCCCCTCTCAGTTGTATGCCTTAAATCCAACATAGATGACAAGTGGAGAGAAGATAGGGCTTATGTGTGCTTGTGTACATAAAAATTACTACATGTGAAAGATATTAAATGAAGGATGTAGTACCACTTATTTTTTTTAAATGAAAGAGGCACACATGTCGGCTCATGAGATAAATGATAAGATAAATTAATTAAATAAATAAAATTTATTTAATTAATTGGAAAGTGGGCTTATGAAAGAAATTTTTAATTAAATAAATAAAATTTATTTAATTAAAAATAGATAGAATGAAGATAATTAAAAGAATTAAAGATTGTTTAATTATAGCTTAGAAGAAATAGCTAATGAATTAATTAAATAAATATAAATTTATTTAATTAATAGAAGAAATAGATGTGTAGGGATATTGCTCAAGTGTGTTAGACAAATGCAGATGATAGCTAATGTGATGTTTGAATGCTAGTGATAATGATTCAATTTTGGGTGTCTACAATATCATAATATATTGTGAGATAACACTCCATGTAAAAATCTTGGTGTCTATGTGTTATGAATTTATAGCTGCTCTTCTTGTGTTTACTTTTCTTTCATGTTATTGAAATTGGTAAATGGATTAATGAATATGTGAAAGAAAGGTTTTACAAAATATTGATTTGAAAGGAAGCTAGGTGTGCGGAAATCGCTTCCTACACTAATCTAATGAGGAGAGATGAGTGCAAATTTGTTTTAATCTTTACAGTTACAACAATGTTAAGCCACTAACAGAGATATTGCAACAAACACACACAAAAATGTAAGTCAAAAGAAGAGAGAGACAAGATATACGTGGGGAAAACCCTTACGAGTGAAAAACCCCACACTCTAAAATACAGCTCAAATGTATTCCATAAATAATGAAGGTTACAACATAGTCATAGAGCCAATGCTCTTATAGGAGTCTTCAACACTCGTATCTAGAGATAATCTGGTAGCATAATAGTACCTGTCAATCACATAATACATCTCTCCAAAGCACCTATTTATATAGAAAATACCAGGCAAAAATGACTCTATCTTGAGATGGGAGTCCAACATGGCCTCATGGCCCAAAACCCTCACCTATGGACACTTGTCCAACATTGTAGGATGTTCATGACACTTGTCAAGTCACCCCATCCCAAATAGGTCACCTATTCCCAAGATGGGCAATGACAGATGCTCTTATGACTTACGATTGTCATAGAATCTGTCATATTGACATATCTTACAACTGTAAGAGAATCTGTCATAAACAGGATATAAATAGCATATTCTGTTACAACATGTCATAACCCTCCTTGGCGTGCCCAAAGATGCCTTTTTCAAAGATGCTTCTTGACACATCTCTTCACCTGTCATAGAATCTTCCATTTCGACTTTTATGCGTCATAGATTTGTTATAGGAATATGTCATGACCGTTTCTGTCAATATTCCCTTACACACTATACAAGATGCTGACACATGGCAAAATATTCCTACCACAAAGTGGGATGCCTATCTCCTCATGTGAGGACAAATTTACATGTGGTCATCTTCCATGTAGGATGACACATCACCGTGACAACTGTTGGAAATTAAGGCGTCTCAACCTTTGCAAATTCCTAATGTTGTATTTATTTATCCCATGTTGAGTTGGCATTGTTGGCACCTTGTGTACATGCAGCAGGATAATTTTTGGTGACTTTGGTAGCCGCAGTTTCCCCTTTGAATAATTAACGGGGGTTTGGGGGCAGCCTCAAATGACTTTTATTTAATGACAAGTGTCAATGAGTATCTTTGCATGAGAGAAAAGCATCTTTGGGTGATCAAGGGAGGTTATGACATGTTGTAAGAGGAATATGATATTTTTAGTCAGTGTATGATAGATTCTCTTACAACTGTAAGTGCTGTCAGTTATGACGGATTCTATGACAGCTGTAAGGTGCGTAAGAGCATCTGTTGTAACCTATCTTCGGACTAGGCACCTACATTGGGATAGGATGTTGGACAAGTGTCCTTAGGCATAGGTTTTGAGGCATGAGTCCAAGATGGATTCTCATCTCTAGAAGGTTCCATATTTGCCTTGTAAACTCTATAAAAACAGGTGCTTGGATGGGAGATATATAGTTTTTGTACAAGTACTGTTATGCTACCAGAATATCTCCAGATTCAACATTTGAAGACTCCTGAAAGAGCATTGGCTATGAAACTGTATTGTAATATGTTATTGTTTACTGTAATACATTTGAGCTGTGTTTTGGAGTGTGAGATTTTTCAGTCGTAAGGGTTTTCCCCACGTATATCTTGTCTCTCTCTCTTTCTTCCATCTACTTTATGTGTGTATGTGTATTGCTGCAATATCTCTGTTATTGTGTTAATAATGCTGTAACTGGAAAGGTCAATTTAAATTTGCACTCTACTTCCTTCATTAGATTAGTGTAGGAAGTGTGTTCCACGTACCTTGCTTCCTTTCAACAACTCCCACAAGATGACAACATAGGATTTGTATCGTAATTACACAATAGACAATAAATAAATAAATAAATACAATGAAATAATACAAAGAATTACCAAGGTTGAGACACCTTAATTCCCAACATTCTCCCACTTGTCAAACACCTTGTAAGAGCCAATGGAATTAACAGGATTTAACTGCTATAGGCCGAGAGGCCCATAGACTCCGAACACCATCTAAATTTCTTTGTGCCCACTGGTTTCATTAATGCATCCCCAACGTTCTTCAAAGTATCTACCTTCTCCAAATTCACCTTCCCATCCTCTACCATGTCTCACACAAAGTGAAACTGTACATCAATATGCTTTATTTTGGCATGGAAAGTTGGATTCTTTGCTAGGCAAATCACACTCTGACTGTCACAACAAATCCTAATTTGTCCTGCATCAACACCAATATCTGAACACAATCTCTTAAGCCAAATGGCTTCCTTGCAAGTATGAGTGGATACCATATACTCAGCTTCTGTAGTGGACAAAGAAACCACAGGTTGTCGCTTACTCTTCCAACTAATTGCACCACCAAACATAATGAACACATAGGCACTGGTGGATCTCCTACTGTCAATGTCACTTGCCCAATCAGAATCCATGAATCCACGAATACAAATAGAATGCGGAGGTCCTGTAGCATTACCATGATGGCATATGGAATACTCAGAAGTACCCCTCAAATATTTGAACACTCTCTTAACTGCATCCCAATGTACTCATCCAGGATTAGCCATAAATCGACTAAGGACTCCCACTGCATCGGCAATGTCTGGTCTTGTGCAGACCATAGCATACATCAAATTGTCAACAACACTAGCATAAGGTACTTTGCTCATGTCCTCCACCTCACTAAGAGATTTTAGACAATCATTAATAGATAACTTTGTCCCCAATGAAACAAGAACACACAATGGTCTACAATTTGCCATGCTGAACCTATCCAACACGGTCTTCACATACTTACTTTGGCTTAACCAAAGTTTTCTATTAGCTCTGTCTCTTCTAATTTCCATTCCTAGAATGTACCTAGCTGCCCCTAGATTTTTTATCTCAAACTGTGCTGACAACTGAGACTTCAAATCAGAAATCATATTCTTACCATTCCCAATTAACAACATATCATCAACATACAATGCAATAATGAGAATGCGACCATTGTCAAACTTGTAATACACACAATGATCTGATTTTGATCTCAGATATCCAATTGACAACACAAAGGCATCAAAATTCAAGTACCACATCCTAGGAGACTGTTTCAAACCATACACAGACTTTTTCAACTTGCAAACCAAATTTTCTTTACCTTTCTCTATGTAATGCTCTGGCTATGACATGTAAATTTCTTCCTCCAAATCACCATGAAGGAAAGTTGTCTTCACATCCATCTGCTCCACCTTTAAGTTGTAGCAAGAGATAACAGGAACTGAATAGATGTCAGATTTGCAACGGGAGAGAAAATTTTACCATAATCAATTCCCTCCACTTGTGAATACCCCTTCGCAACTAGTCTAGCATTGTACTTTTCAACACTGCCATTTGCACTGAATTTCTTCTTGAACACCCATTTGCATCCAATAGGTTTCTATCCTTCAGGCAAAGGCACCAAGTCCCATGTTTTATTATTTTCCAAAGAAGCCATCTCATCTTCCATGGCCTCCTTCCAGGAACCTGCATCTTTCATGCCCATAGCCTCTGTCACAGTTCTAGGCTCATCAGTGTTAGTAAGCAAGGCAAAAGCACAAATAGAATCAAGCAATGAATAACCAAACCTATCAAGTTGCTTTCTTGTTTGTGTAGACCTCCTCAAAGTCTGAGGTTGAGGTTCTACTTCTTCTGAGCTTTCAAAGCTGCTAGAGCTCTCCTCATCATCAAGTCTCATAGGGTCCGTCAGTTCAGTATTCTCAAGGGTAGAAGAAAACTAAACCACATCTTTCTTTTCTATCTATTCTAGATGTAAAACAACATAAGAAGGTGTTAGCTCTCTGAAGATAACACTTCTTCTATACAACACTTTTTCAGCTATAAGATCCCAAAGCTTGTATCCTTTCACACCAACACCATAGCCAATGAAGATACACTTAACAGCCTTGTTCTCTAATTTAGACCGTTTCTCCCTAGGCACATGTGCATATGCCTCACAACTAAAAACATGAAGATGTCTAACTAAAGGCTTCTTACCAAACCACACCTCCATATGTGTCTTACCAACAAGAGCTGATGTAGGAGACCTGTTTACCAGGTAGCAAGCAGTGGCTACAACTTCAGCCCAAAATGTTTATTCGAGGCTTGCCCACTAAGCATACTCCTAGCCTTCTCCATCAATGTCCTATTCATCCTCTATGTAACTCCATTTTACTGTGGGGTGTAAGGAGTTGTCTTATGTCTTTCAATCCCTTGCTCTTTACAGAACTTATCAAACTCTACCGAATAAAACTCACCATCGTTATCAGTTCTCAAACACTTAATCTTTTTACTAGTCTAATTTTTAGCAAAAGCTTTAAACTCTTTAAACCGACTAAAGAATTTAGTCTTGCTTCTGATAAAATAAACCCATGTCCTACTATAATAATCTATCAAAGATACAAAATATACAGATTTGGAAATCGAAGGAACATTAATAGGACCAAACACATCAGAATGAATAAGATCCAATACACCAGAAGACTTGTGAGAACTAGAGTAAAATTGAACATGGTTTTTCTTTCCATATACACAATGTTCGCAAAAGTCAAACTTGAGATTACAATCATTTAACCCATCAACGAGGTTTTTATTTTTTAGGCTTCTAAGACCCTTCTCACCAATGTGGCCATATCTCAAATGCCATAACATAGTCTTTTCAGTAGGAATTTTAACTTCCAAAGCATGTGCATTACCACCAAAAAGTGTTACAATAGATTTCTTCACTGCTTGTTCAAATGGTGGGGATGAAGTGACTACAATTCTTTTCTTCAAGTCAGAAGAACTATTGCACTATGAAGTACATGCCTCCAGCTAAAATAGAGTACCTCTCTGAGTACCCTTCGCAAGCACCATAGATCCTCTAGTCATCTTGCATCCATCCTTCGAAAAGACAACCTGCACACCTACATCATTCAACATACTTATAGAAAATAGGTTATGTGCCAAGCCTAGGATGTGCATAACTCCAGTGATCCCCTTCACTCATCCATCAGGGAATCGAATAGAGACTCTTCCATGACCAACAATCTTCAGATGGGAATCATCACCCAGGTACACTCTTCCAACATCAAACTATTCATACTTCATCAACCAACTTTGATGCGAGGTCATGTGGAATGATGCACCAGGATCAATCAACCACACATCATTAGATGCATGGGTGGCCAGGGCTATGATGAAGGCATCACCATCATCTTGTCACTTGTCAGAATTTGAATCTAGCACATTCTTCTTCTTCTTTTTCTTTTTCTCCTTGCATTCCTTTTGGAAATGCCCAGTTTTGCCACAGTTCCAACAAAGAGCCTTGGACTTTCCATGAGATTTGGATCTGCCCTTCTTAGCTTTCTTGTCATTTTTCCCTTTTCTCCTTGGGTCTTCCACGAACTGCAAGAGCCTCTTCGGCTGCCTCAAAAGACTTTCTCCGCATTTCTTTAGATAATAATGAAGATACCACTTCATCCATTATGAAAGTGGATGTGGTGCTCCCAATAGCCATCACAAGATGATCCCACAAGTCTGGCAAAGAACAAAGCAAGGTCATGCAATGATCCTCCTCCTCCATCTTCACACCAACTAATGTCAATTGTACAATTAACATGTTGAAGGCATTCAGGTGATCTGCAATAGATCCTCCATCCTCCATCTTCAGAGAATACAACTTCTTTCTCAGAAAAATTTTGTTCACCAAGGATTTGGCCTGATAAACATCACCCAGCTTCTTACAAAGGTCTTTTGTGCTCTTCTCCTCATGGACATTTAACAGGATAGAGATAGCTAGACTGAGTCTTATGAGACCCTTAGCCTTCTAATCTTTGAGATCCCAATCAGCTTGTGCCATTGTAGCTGATTTTACATTGGATATAGTTTCCCATAGGTCATGATCAACAAGCATGTCTTCCATCTTAAGTTTCCATAACTCAAAATTAGTGCCATTGAATTTCTCCACCTCTAATCTTCTGGATGTGCCTACCATCTCTTTCCTGCAACAAGATTATAGAATGCTCTACACAAAGCTTATTCTCAACCTAAAATTAGCTCAAAAAACCCCTACCCAACAACTAGGACCAAAGGTGATCAAGCTCTGATACCAACTGAAAGGAAGATAGGTGCGCGGAAATCACTTCGTACACTAATCTAATGATGAGAGATGAGTGCAAATTCATTTTAATCTTTACAGTTACAACAATGTTAACCCACTAATAGAGATATTGCAGCAAACACATACACAAGAATGTAAGTCGAAAGAGAGAGAGACAAGATATACGTGGGGAAAACCCTTATGGGTGAAAAACCCCACACTCCAAAGCACAACTCAAATGTATTCCGTAAACAATGAAGGTTACAATACAGTCATTGAGCCAATGCTCTTGCAGGAGGCTTTGACACTCGTATCTAGAGATAATCCAGTAGTATAACAGTACTTGTCAATCACATAATACATCTCCTCTCCAAAGCACCTATTTATATAGAAAATACAAGGCAAAAATGGTTCTATCTTGAGATGGGTGTCCAACATGGCCTCATGGCCCAAAACCCATGCCCATGGACACTTGTCCAACACTGTAGGATGTTCATGACACTTGTCAAGTCACCTCATCCCAAAGAGGTCACCTATTCCCAAGATGGGCAATGACAGATGCTCTTACAACTCTTATGACCATCATAGAATCCATCATACTGACATATCTTACAGCTATAAGAGAATCTGTCATAAACAGGCTATAAATAGCATATTCCCTTACAACATGTCATAACCCTCCTTGGGGCACCCAAAGATGCCTTTTTCAAAGATGCTTCTTGACACATGTCTTCATCTGTCATAGAATCTTCCATTTACGACTCTTATGGGTCATAGATTTGTCATTGGAATCTATCATGACCGTTTCGGTCAATATTCCCTTACACACTATACAAGATGCTGACACATGGCAAAATATTCCTACCACAAAGTGAGACACCTATCTCCTCATGTGAGGAAAAAATTACATGTGGTCATCTTCCATGTAGGATGACACATCATCGTACCAACTCCCACAAGATGACAACATAGGATTTGCATCCTAATTACACAATAGGCAATAAATAAATAAATACAATGAAATAATACAAGGAATTACCAAGGTTGAGACACCTTAATTCCCAACATGATTCACCCCCCCTCTCAGTATTCTTTGTGTTCAACAATCACTTCACCCCACAAGCTTCCAAGTGGTAGTGATAAATGACACATGGTTGATAGATGAGCATTAGCTTCATTGTGGAGTGATATGAGTTGGCAAATGTGTGGTATATCTCCATGAGATTTGCATCACCCTAACATAATTTGAAATTATGAAGAAGTGATGGTCGAAGGAAGTTCACAGTACCTTGGCTCATGTGGGATAGCCTGGAATTGATCATGGGATTCCCAACACATTTATTACTAAGTATGTCACTGGAAGATGGAAATATTTTTAAGATGGGAATGTTAGACCTCATACAACAAAATGGATTCGACAGTGTTTCTCTCAGGGAAGAAAAAGCAAATGGCCTTCCTTGGAGAAAGCATAGATAAAAGGATGAAAAAAGTTTTCAAGGACAAATTGGTCATGGCTCTTCATGCCATTGGCATGGTTTTGGGGTACCCTTTCATGAATCTGAAGCAGAAATATAGGGTTAATTCCAATATAGCCTCAATGTTTGTCACTGTTATGCTAGATCTGGGTGAATCAAAAGATATCATTCACAAGGTGGCCACTACACTGATAAAGCTTATTTGGAGGGGTGGTTTGCATAAGACTCTGTATTTGGTGGTTCCAGACCTCGATTTTCATCTAGAAAAGGGATTTTGGCCCTCCATCCTTCTAGCCTACAATAGTCCCTAGGTTCCATTTATTATACCTGATGTGGGTGTTAGTGAGGAGAATAGAAGGAATGAAGCCAAATGGGGTCTGAGTTTTCTGAAAGTGGTTGTTTGTGTTGCTAATGTGGACGGAGTGGATTGGTCTGGTGCCATTGAGATAGAAGCTTCAGGGGATGAGACTGAGGAAGATGTCTGAAATAGAAGGTGGTGGATAGCATTAGTTTTTGTAATAGTTTAAGTATATGTATACAATATAGGATATATATGATAATATGTTGTTTTGTATGAAAAAGTTGAAGTAATAGATGACAGGCCCTCATTCTGTGTAGCCTTTTAGTAGTTAATTTTTCTTTGATTTCAGTTATATGGGGTCCAACTCCCTCAATGATAAAAAAATACGAGATATTATAATATATTAAATATTTAATATTTATAAAGAAATATACATTAATATTTAGATATAAATAATTTATATATAACTATTAATAAATTATTAAAATTAAAAATTAAAATAAATATATACCTTTAGCCTTGTCTCTTATTATTTTCTATTGAGTTTTTGAAGGGGGTGATTAAATGCCACATACCTTACTTAGGTATTATCTATTAAAATAATTGGAAATCAAGCCACTAGGAGAGATTGAGAGTAGATGAACATTTATTCATCCATATAGTTGTAATATTCTTTGATATGAGATTTAAAGCAATATAGTTCAATTTTTTGGTATATACAAATGTTAAGATTGTACAAATCATCTATTAATTAGGTTAAAATTGTACAAAATTAATTATTATGTCTTGAATAGTATGAAGGTTGTAATAAGGGTAAATTTTTTATAGCCAATCAGATTGCTAGGTAAAAACTGTATAGCCAATCAAAGTCCTAATAACTCACTTATTTTTAAAAATATTAAAAAAATGCATATAAACTTTGTAAATGATAAATATTTACCTTAATAAAAAATTCAAACATATAATTGGTTGAAGGGTGCAATTAGTAATAATCATTAATAAATCATGGATGCAATAGTAGCTCCTAAAGGCATGTGCTAATTAGGCGAGTAGTATTAATGCTTATTTGATCTATTATGCAATTAATATGTTTTGAACATTTAGAATGAATTGGGAGTTGCTTTTGTTAATGATGTCTTCATTATTTAGAATTGATCTAATGTTGGATAGAAAGTCCACTCTCAAAATAAGTCCTTCCATCTTTTTACAGAGGCCTTCGTGGTTTTTGGTAAGTGTGGAAAATTGACCTTAAAGAGAGGCAACTTGTTCTTTAAGCTTGTCATTAACTTTAAGGGTTTTTGCAGAGCACTAACAAGATTACCATTTGTTGATTTACGGATTTGCCACCTAACTTTATATTCTCACGCCCATATAAGTGACAAATGTAACAATAGTTGAATTGGTTGCAATGGTATTTTACAGTGATTCTCTGCTTATTTATGAAGGCGCAACTACCTTCTTATAATATTCAATGAATGAAAACTTGAATTGCTTTTAACCAGAAAGCAAAGGGAAAGGTGGTGCTTTTAACCAAAAAGCAATAAAGGCAATATTTCCCAAAATCTACTGAAATAAATGAAGCTCAAAGACTTCCACAGCAACAACTATAATGAATCAATAAATAAGAATTACACCATACATCATACATTCACCACCATAAACCATTCACTGAAAGATAAATACTTCACAACAGTGATCAAGAATCAAAATATCCAACTACTTCAATACAAAAAGATAGCCAATCCACAGTAATATATTCAACTTAAGAAGAATATGCATTCAAATAATCATAACACAAAGTTTACGATCATCCAAACCCCGCTGTATGATTTCTATTTCATATATTAAATCAATCGAACAGGAAAGCAAAAATGATCTATCACCAACAAAAAGTTTACCAAAAGATCCATACATTGACCAACTAATTAAATTTATAGCCAAGTCACCCAATAGCTATTTTTAAAACCTAACGGCTTCTTGAGGACAACCGATTTCAAGAAGTTTTAAATTAAACACCATTTAAAATAAGGGCCCTCTAGAGCCAATAGTTTTTGAGAAAATATGAAAATAATACTAAAGCATAACAAAAAGAAGATCAATTGATAATTGCCACGTCTTCCTCCTTAGCATCGCCTTCTTGTGTCACTTCCTTCTCCTTTACCTATTCATCTTCATTACATGTGTCACCTTGCGCCGCTTGAGCTGCCTATGCTCTTAGCTTTGCCTTGTAAGCCCTATAATTATTGATGATTGATGATAATGTCATACCGCTGGGACTTCCAGTCACGTTGATTCAAAGTTTCTTCTTACTTATTGCCGTGTCAGCTAACAGGCTGTCGTAAGGTCCTAACACTTTAGATGAAAATTATCAGTTTATCGACCAGGGTAGTGTCTAAGGCTGTATGCAATAGGGAGTTTGGATACCTCATTGAGAAACAATTTTCTAGTTCCTTTAAGAGATTGAAACAACATATAGAATGAAATAGTAATTATATCCTTCTATAGAAAGCATTCAAATTTTATACTAAAAAGCATGAAAACTCTATACTAGAAAGCATATAAATTCTATACTAGAAATTCACAACTGCAATTTGCTATGCTGCAAACACTCTAACTTCCAACTATTAGTAAACAACAGTTTAACGAAGGTAGATGTGTTGAAAATATTTTAAACAACATAGAGAGTTCTAAAACAACAATATTGACAATTTAACCTTTAAACAACACACCATGCAGGTTCATTACAGAAAACTAAACATAAACTACCTTCAGCTGAATGAAAACATCCATAGAAATGAAAGTACTTATCTATCCTACAGTCTCGCAAGTGGCTAGCTCTTGGGAGAAACTTGTCTTTAACTCATGTCACATTGAATCATTTCCACAACAACATGGTAACTCTATTCAAATCTCCATATTTCAAAAGAAATTACTTAGAACAACACTATTTGCATTGATGGCAAAAATTGCAAGTACACAACTCTGATTATTTCAAAAAATAAGGATTTCTTTTCATTCCTCCATAGTATATATTTATATCCATGTTTTGAGCAACTATCAAAACCGAACTACATTCAAAACTCCTAAATTTCAGATGGCAGGAAAATGCCATTTGAAGAAGTCTTATAATTGAAAAACAGAATCTTTACTACTAACGTCTTTAAAAAAAAAGGACTCTGAGTGGAGCCATAATGTCTTTTGGGTAACTAATAGAAATAACAGAATTTAAACAGAGCCTTCACTTAATGCGTGCCTAAAATTTCTGGCGCCCCCAACTTCCAGTGCAGTCATCCTCAGCTGCATGAAGTCCACTTCTTTTGTAGGCAATGCATTAACCTGCATAATTACCCAACTCTACATGCCATTATATCAACATTTAAAAGATAATTTCAATCAATTTAGGAAATAAAGATTTGTACAACATTTTATTAAAAATAGATAAATATTGCTTATAAAAATAAATAAATTGGCAAGGCTAGGGAATTGGGCAATGCAAAAAGGACTATTTGTTCCATCAAAGAAATGAGGTTATTTATACCTCATCATCCTCCCCTTCCTAACCTTGAGCAGGTCCTCCTACTCTCTGATGCATCTGTTGTCTCTCTGCCTCTCTTTTCCTATTCAATTCATCAAACTTTGAACTTACATCACATACTTCATCTGCCTCTTCATCAATATGGTCAGGGATCTTCAGAAAACCTTTGTGTAGTTTGATTCTCAGCTACTAGGTATGTAAGTCCGTCAGTTCTTTTTCTATAACCAAGAGTGCAGAGGGTGGCTGTAAAAGTAGTGGTGGTCTATAGCTCATCCCTATATACTTAGTCTTTAGTTGCTGAAGAATCTCTGCCAATGCCTCAACTCTTTTGTATGACCATCTAAGGTTAGTAGGGGAAATCATTTCTCTCCTTTTTAAATACATAGGCAAGGGGGTATACCTTTCTTTGCAGGCATTCCAAGCTCTGTCAATCAATTGTAGTCCATTAATCTTGAAATATTCAAAGCAGATCCTAATACTTTCATTGTATTTTTCTTTCCTATGTTCATAACTCTTAATTCTTCTGAACTGAGCTTTGAAAGCAAAAGGTTTTTGATTGGGGTACCTCATGTGTAGTCCCACATTTCTCTCTGCACGAAGATATTCTCTAGTTCTATCCTACCACTGAATTTGATTTTGCATATTTGACAAAAATACCCTCAAATGAACTTCCCCCACAAACAGATTGATGAAGAAATCACTATGCTTTTTTAGAAACATATTATGAATGAAAAACTCACATAACAATTTTTTCTGCATAGGAGTTGCTTCCTTAAATGCTTCAAGGAAATATTGGTCATCAGGATCATGTGGTAAATTGCAAGAGATTCTTAAGATCTTCCATCTTAATATCTATTCATTAAGGAACATAGAATACAATCTAGACAACTTCCTACATGCCAATAATAGCTCTCCAATCTGACATGCATCCATTTTAGCTTGATACAATCTATCATAAGATTCTTTCAACAATACTCTTTCTTTCTTAAGTCTAGCATTTTCAGCTCCATGTTTCCTTAAGAAATAGCATTGCTCCATCCACTTGGTTAGCATGGGAGGAATGTGGATCTAAAACCATTCCATCTTAGTCGGTTTGTTTTGAACCTCTTTTGATTCCACAATTGGCCTAATATTAATTTCTTGTAAATCTTGCTCCAGTTCAACAGTTCTACTGATAGCTTTATTTAATTCAAATTTCTATTTTTCTTGTTCCTCTATAAATATCTTCAGGCACTGTTCCAAGTTGAAGGTTAGATTCTCAATTTGTCTATCTCTTTCAGATAGACTATCTAGACAATGCTTATCTCTTTCTTCAACTTGCTGCAATTGGAATTATAGTTCTCTAATGGTTTGATCCCTTTGTTCCAGAAGCTCTTTTTGTTCCTCTATCTCCTGCTGCTATCTATTTAACTGCTCTTCACTCAATTGTATTTTATTTGTCAACTACATAATTTCTACTTTTAATTTCTTTGTTTCTAATTTCATAGATTCACCTTTGTTATCTTCTACATTTGTAGAGAGGGGAGAAATAAAAATGCCTATTTCATTACTAGACATGCTCTTCATTAATTGCTTCAAATGGACCTTGTCCTATGTCATCAACATTATTTAAGGGACACAATTGTCCCTCCTTAGGCACTGTATCAATTTCCTGAATGTTTACTGGCTGTTGGAAAGAAGAAATTATTTCAACTGTCTCATATTCTTAACCCTCGTCTTCTTCAACTAGGACATAATTGGGCATTTGTTCATTGATTCCCTCTTGTCCTTTTTCTCCTTTTCCTTTTGGGTCCTCTTTAGATGGTCAATTGATGGTCTAGATTCAAGGGGTTCATCACTTTCCAAAGTTTGAGTTACATTTGCACATGTCTGAGATACAATTTCATCGGGTTGGGTCACTTTTTCACAGGGCTGCCTTTCTTGTCTCTTTTTCTTGGGAACAGGAGGCAATTCACAGGTCATGGCATAGCTAGGTTCATTAGCTAACCACATGCTCCTTCTTAGAGGAGTAGGTCTTTGTAGTTTCATTTTGGGCCTCTTCTCCTTTTTACGGGGTCGAATACATTCCTCCTCCAAGTCTACTAAATCCACATTTTCTTGTTTTCTGGGGTTTTAGGTACATTATGTGATTTAGGCCTTTCTTCATGGTCTAGAGGGTTTGGTGGATTTTCTGGCGCTTCACCTCCAGGAGCCTGTCTGTCACCTTGAGGTGCAGGGGAGAGTTCTCTCACATTTTGGGTTGCCCTACCAGATGACTCACCTTCCTCAAATTTTCTCGGAGGTTCAGGGTTCTCAAAGTTTTGCAGAAACTTCTGCCATTTCTCATCTAGTTTTCTTTTCCTATGAAAATGATATTTGCAAATTAAATGTATAAGACCATGATGCTTCAAAGGCCCAGAGCCTATTTTTAAGAGTTCTATAATACTCACAAGGGAATCATGGAGGAAGGCATGAATGTTAACTTTTAAGTCAGGATTTTCTAAACCATGACGCAAATGAATGAGCAGCCGAAAAGGGGGACCAACTATTGTGGCGCATTTCCCTTCACATGTGAAGTACTTAATAATCCATGCAACTGCTATTTGCCATTGCTCTACAATGGACATTCTGTGAAATCCCTTGTTTTGCCCTCGAGTATTTACAACTAGTAATGGGTGAGGTTCCCCTTCTCATGCAAAAAGTTCTATCATTTTTTGATAGGAAATGTTTATGGCTTTAGACAAATTAATACCTTCATTTCTAATACCAGATAATTTGGAGATAATTCAGGGACTTACCTTGAATTTCTTCCTACGCACAATTGACTGCCCATCTGCAAAGTTTTTGGCAAATTCCTTGACCAGCTGTGCATGGTGTCCCTCAAATTTCTTTATGAAGTCTAGCCACCCTACTCTTTGAAACAGTTCTAAAATATTCCCCAATGCGAACAATTTATCTAGTGAAGCTGGCTTAGACTTGCGTTTGGCTCCTACCATACTGCTCAATGACTACTGAAATAACCCAAAGTGGTAAAACTACTCAAGAAACTGATAGGAAGATTAAAGGAAATGCAGGTTTTGAGGTCACTTGGACTTTGGTAATGTTGATTTAGGGTACTTGGGTTTTCAATAGTTAATTATGATTTTGCATGGGATAGAGTGAATGAGCCGCCACCTTCTCTAGTGAAGGAACAATTCACACATTTGCTAAATTTGGAAAAGAAAAGGGGTTCGTGCCAATTTATCTACCTTTACTCACAATAAATGATCTATTTAAAATAAAAGATGTGCGTACCTTCCATTCCGTTATTGATTTGAAAGTCACTTGTTTTGCTGACGTAATAGCATCCTAGGTGGCGATACTAATTGGTTTGAATGAAATGAATTTATTATGATATGATGATGGGGTGGCTAAATTTATTCCGACATGATGATGGGGTGGATAAAATTTATCATGATGAAAAGTTATCATAATAATACTTATTTACTATGGTCAGAAATGACAAACTCATGATGGCTTTCAAAGTGGATTGCAGGGTGAATGGTGTGTTTTTAGATAATAGGAACATTTTCATAGACAAAAATTACAAGTTTACAATGATGGAAGAAGATATCAAAGGAATGGACATGGGAGATATGAACAAAATTCTGGAGCATTGTCACAAGATGCAGCCGGCTGAAGGGACAAAGTTCTAGAGCATTGCTGAAAGATGCAGCCAGAATGCAGGAACAAAGTTCCAGAGCATCACTGAAAGATGCAGCCAAAATGTAGGAACAAAATTCTGGAGCATCGTTGAAAGATGCAGCCGGAATGTAGGAATAAAGTTTTGGAGCATCGCCAAAAGATGCAGCTGGAATGCAGGAACAAAGTACTGAAGCATCGCTGAAAGATGCAACTAGTATGCAATAACAAAGTTCCAGAGCATTGCTGAAAGATGCAGTGGGAATGCAGGACCAAAGTTCTGGAGCATCACTGAAAGATGCAGTTGAAATGCATGAATAATGTTCTGAAGCATCGCTGAAAGATGTAACCGGAATGCAGGAACAATGTTTCAGAGCATCGCTGAAAGATGCAGCCAGAATGCAGGAACAAAGTTCCGGAGCATCGTTGAAAGATGCAGTCGGAATGCAGGAACAAAGTTTCAGAGCATCATTGAAAGATGCAGCCAGAATGCAGGAACAAAGTTCCGGAGCATTGTTGAAAGATGCAGCTAGAATGCAAGAACAAAGTTCCAGAGCATCGCTGAAAGATGTGTTGATGATTGTTTTTACACATTCATAACAAAAGTTAAAATTCACAAAATGAACCTAACTGTCTTGAAAGATATGAAGAAATCAATTAAGATTGCTTAATCCCAAGTTTCTGTATGGTCAAGTCTTGACCTTGTGGATAATTCAGTAGGTTAATGTGAAGCTATAATATGCAAGGGGCCTTACTTGATTTAAGGTGTTTTATGATTCACTGGACTCTAATTATGCAAAATATCACAAATATCAACATTTTATTCATTCCTTTGCATAAATTTGTTACTGTATCACAAAGCTTTCTATGATTTATATTAACATAAGCTTTCCTTTCAAATATTATGAAAACTGTCAAATATCAACTCGTTCGTTCATGTTTCCTTCAAATAACAGACAATCTCCTTTAAATTTCTATGTTTAAACTAAGTATTTCAAATGGTTTGGGAAAAGTTAGAGAAATCTAAATTAAACTTCATTCTACTACAGGATCTAAATGTTTTGTTATGCACATTGTAAGAAGTACAACAAACTTGATTAAATCCACAGACTAAACCTTTAAATGTGAATGCCCTAAGTATTTTCACGAACATACATTAAAGATTGCAAGTTTAAGAGATATTATTTCAAATGCAAAGAAGAGCCAGAAGACACTCTGAATATAGATGCAAAATTCTAGATTCATTTGTATTCAAAACACACAATCATATATGATTTACAATGTATGAATGACTCTTAGATTTATTAATCAACTTACAGAAAACTTACAACTCTTTACAGATATAGTAAGGAAGCTAGATGTTCCACGCATTCCTTATTGTAGACACAAGCAACCTCTAAACTACAATACTCCTTCTATTCAAAATGCTAAGACTAATTACAACTTCCAAGTCTGTCCTACGAATCCCTGTGTAACTTATTACAGAGTAAAGGGGCTCAATATATAGATTTGATTAACCCCAATACAGTCACAAAACCCTAGTCAATCAATGGTCTACATCTCAAGTGCAACATCAATCGGTAGAAAACAAATCTCGCCAAAAATCTTTGAGCAACATACCCATATTGAGCATAAGGATGCCCTTTGGAAACCCTAACAGCCACCAAAATATCTTCTGTTGTTCTTTTAATAATGTTTCTTTCCATCTGCATATCTCATCTTACTGAAATCTTTCACTTCTTTTATGATCCTTTGTGATCTGATCTGCCTCCTGTGATGTCATCGCCATTAAAGCTCTGCCTTGTATATATCTGCAAACATGCCAACAGACATAAAAATGGATTATAAAAAATTCACGTCACTTTCACCAATTTATACCTCATAAGAATGTTAGATTAGCATTAATTACAGTAATTAATGTGCCAAAAGTTCGGTCTTTAGTTGCAGTGTTCACGCTTTCAAACTTCTTTTTACCGCCAGTCTAATTCTGCACATATACCCTTTTGTAGGCTTTGTTTGTATTTCTTCTGCTTGGTATCACGTTCTGTATGTCTTACTATAGGCATAACTCTCTTCAGTCGGGTCAGTCCACAAACTTTCCGATCGCATATTTCTGGCCAATGTATTCATGTTTAAATGTTTAAATGCTTGTATGTTTATGATGTATATATCCGGGATACAAAAGAAATAAAGACATCGGCCAGAAATATGCGATCAGAAAGTTTGTGGACCGACCTGACTGAAGAGAGTTACGCCGATAGTAAGACATATAGAATGCGATACAAAGTAGAAGAAATACAAACAAAGCCTACAAAAGGGTATATGTGTAGAATTAGACTGGCAGTAAAAAAGAAGTTTGAAAGTGTGAACACTGCAATTGAAGACCGAACTTATGGCACATTAATTACTATAATTAATGCCAATCTAACATTCTGACGAGGTATAAATTGGCGAAAGCGACGTGAATTTTTTATAATCTATTTTTATGTCTGTTGGCAGGTTTGCAGATATATACAAGGCGGAGCTTTAATGGTGATGACATCACAGGAGGTGGATCAGATCACAAAAGATCACAAAAGAAGTGAAAGATTTCAGTGAGAAGAGATATGCAGATGGAAAGAAACATTATTAAAAGAACAACATAAGATATTTTGGTGGTTGTTAGGGTTTCCAAAGGGCATCCTTACGCTCAATATGGGTATGCTTCTCAGAGATATTTGGCGGGATTTGTTTTCCACCGATTGATGTTGCACTTGAGATGTAGACCGTTGACTGACTAGGGTTTTGTGACCATATTGGGGATAATCAGATCTATATATTGAGCCCCTTTACTCTGTAATAAGTTACACAGGGATTCGTAGGACAGAGCTGGAAGTTGTAATTACTCTTAGCATTTTGAATAGGAGTATTGTAGTTTAGAGGAGGTTGCTTGTGTCTGCAATAAGGAATGCGTGGAACATCTAGCTTCCTTACTGTATCTATAAAGCATTGTAAGTTTTCTGTAAGTTGATTAATGAAGCTAAGAGTCATTCATACATTGTAAATCATATATGACTGTGTGTTTTGAATACAAATGAATTTGGAATTCTGCGTCTATATTCAGAGTGTCTTCTGGCTCTTCTTTGCATTTGAAATAATATCTCTTAAAGCTTGCAATCTTTAATGTATGTTCATGAAAATACTCAGGGCATTCACATTTAAAGGTTTAGTCTATGGATTTAATCAAGTTTGTTGTACTTCTTACAACATGCATAACAAAACATTTAGATCCTGTAGTAGAATGAAGTTTAATTTAGATTTCTCTAACTTTTCCCAAACCATTTGAAATACTTAGTTTAAACGCAGAAATTTAAAGGAGATTGTCTGATATTTGAAGGAAACATGAACAACCAAGTTGATATTTGATAGTTTTCATAATATTTGAAAGGAAAGCTTATGTTAATATAAATCATATAAAGGTTTGTGATACAATAACAAATTTATGCAAAGGAATGAATAAAATGTTGATATTTGTGATATTTTGCATAATTAGAGTCCAGTGAATCATAAAACACCTTAAATCAAGTAAGGCCCCTTGCATATTATAGCTTCACATTAACCTATTGAATTATCCACAAGGTCAAGACCTGACCATACAGAAACTTGGGATTAAGCAATCTTAATTGATTTCTTCATATCTTTCAAGATAGTTAGGTTCATTTTGTGAATTTTAACTTTTGTTATGAATGTGTAAAAACAATCATCACCAAGATGCAGCCAGAATGTAGGAACAAAGTTTTGGAGCATCACTGAAAGATGCATCCGGAATGCAGGAACAAAGTTCTGGAGCATCGTTGAAAGATGCAACCAGAATGCAGGAACAAAGTTTTGAAGCATCGCTAGAAGATGCAGCCAGAATACAGGAACAAAGTGAGGGTATGGATCTTATTCAGACAACAAGTTCTGGAGCATCACCAGGAGGTGCGTTGAAATTTGTGACACTTCTTCAAAGATGAAACCCTGCAAAACAAAGATGAAATTTAGGCAAGTACCAAGATGAATATATGAATAATTGCTCTTAAATGCACATACACACATTAAAAAAAAATAATATTTATTTATTTAATACTTGTGGTATTGTTTCTACCAAAGTAGAATCAATACATTGAGTTTCTCGGTGCATTTCTAGCAGTCGAGTAAACTCTTCTTTATTGACAGGTTTATGGTAGATCCTGAGTCAATGTCCATTGACTAAGAGGGTTTGAGAATCATCATCAATGGGTTTGAGTTGTACTGCTTTGGGAATACCTCAGAAATCTCATATGCACCCAACCAATGAGTTCTGAGTTTGCCTTTTTGGTCCTTGTATCGAGAATCAAATAGCAACACCCAATCTCCTTCATGGAACTCCCTTTCTTTGATGTGTTTATCATGCCAGGCCTTTCGTTGTTGTTGAACTAGCTTAATTTGATGAATATCTTCTAAGTGGAGTTCTTGTAGTTCACTAAGTTGCAATACTTTCTCTACCTAAGCCCGATCAAGGTTGAAGTCTATCTCCATTGCTATTCTAAGAGTTTGGAGTTCAAATTCAATGGGCAGAAAAGGTTTCTTCCCAAAGACCAGTTCATAAGGAGTAAGACCAGTGGTGGATTTCCAAGTTGTGTTGTAAGCCTAAATATCCTTAGGCAATTTTCTGGCCCAGTCCTTTATGCCTAATGAAACTATTTTTGTTAGGATGTTTTTGAGTTCCCTATTAGTGACTTCTACTTGTCCGTTTGCTTGTGGGTGATAGGGTGACAAATTTTTATGGCTTACCTAGAAATGATCAGTGAAATCTAATAGAACCTTGGACATAAATTGAGGTCCTTGGTCTATGACAATTGATCTAGGGGCTCCGAATTTGAGAAAAATTATGTTATACAGAAAGTCTGCAACCTGTTCTTCTCTAGCAACTTTTAGGGCTTGGACTTCTATCCATTTGATAAGATACTCCATGTAGACCATAATATATTCTTTCCCTTGTGAAGGAGGATCTATAGGACCAATGAAATCCAATCCCCACTTTTCAAATGGTTCAAAAACTACCTGTGGCTACAAAGGCATTTTGTTGGATGTCGTAGGTCTTCCCACTCGTTGGCATTCATCACAATGTCGAACATAGTTCTTCACATCCTTGTGCATAGAGGGCCGATAGTATCCTGTAGCTAAGATTTTGTGGGAAGTTCTTTCAGCAGAGTAATGTCCGCCAGATGGGTCGTCATGGCAAGCTCTGAGGATGTTGTATGTTTCATTTAGTCTAACATAATGTCGTAGAACTAAATTAGGTCCATATCAGAATAACATGCCATTAATCCATTTAAAGTGAGCACTGTCCTGAATAAGGAATTTCTTTTGTTTTAATGTAAAGTCTGGGGGAAGCTCAGAGGTGGCTAAGTAATTGGCAATGTCTACGAACCAGGGTGTTTTAATGGAGACAGCAAATAAATTTTCATCAGGAAATTCATCTTGTATAGGGGTACAATCTCCATCATCTTGCTTTATCTAGGATAGAAAATCTACAACTACGTTGAATTTTCTAGGCTTATCCATTATGCTCACATTGAATTCTTAGAGAATTAATAGCCATCTGATTATTTGTCCATTCACTAATGGTTTGTTCATCAGGTATTTGATAGTTGAATGGTCTGTGAACATAGTCACTTTGTATCCTGTAATGTAATGCCAATTTTTTTTATTGCATGAACTATTGCTATAAATTCCTTCTCCGTGGTGGTGTAATTCCGTTCTATGGGGCTCAAATTTTTACTGATGAAATATATAGCATATTTTCCTCCATTTTCATCTTCTTGTCCTAACACTGCTCCAATAGCATCATTGGAAGCATCAGCATAAATATGGAAGGGAAGTTTCTAGTTAGGTCCTCATAGGATTGGAGTTGAGATAAGCTTTCCTTTAATAATGTCAAAATATTTTGACATTCTTCTGTCCAGGAAAAATCCACATCTTTCTATAGAAGAGAGAACATGGGAGCTGCAATCTTATTGAAGTTTTCTATGAACCTCTGGTAATAACCAGCATGTTCTAAGAAACTTCTAACGTTGGTTTGATTCTTTGGGGTTTCCAGTTGTTGTAGCACTTCAATCTTCTTAGGGTCAACCTTTATCCCTTCAGCTGAAATATGATGTCACAGCACTATACCTTGTTCTACCATTATTAGACACTTCTCATGGCTTAGAGATAGTTGATGATCTTCACATCGTTGCAATACTCTATCCAGATTTTTGATACCTTCATCAAAAGTGGAACCATAGACTGTGAAGTCATCCATATAGACTTCTACACAGTCATTTACAAGTTCAGCAAAGATAGCCAAAACAGGTCTTTAGAACGTGGCAGGAGCATTACAGAGCCCAAAGGGAAGAACCCGATATGCGAATGTTCCCCAAGGATAGGTGAAAGTAGTTTTGTCCTGGTCCTCTGCCGCCACTTGTATTTGGTTATATCCACTAAACCCGTCTAGAAATGAAAAATACTTCCTTTTTGCTAGATTATCCAAAACTTGGTCTATGAAAGGTAATGGGAAATAATCTCTGTAGGTTGCTTTGTTGAGTTCTCGATAGTCAACACACACTCTCTATTTCCTATTTTTCTTTCGTACTATCACCAAGGGTGAAACCCATTTACTATTCGAGATAGGATAAATAAATCCTACTTGTAAAAATTTCTCAATTTCAGTTTTGACAATATCTTTGAGAGTAGGGTTGAGTCTCCGCTGAGGTTGACGAACCGGTCTAACATCTTCAGTATAGATGTTGTGGGTGTAAACACTTGGGTGAATTCCTCTCATATCTGTATAGTCCCAAGAAAAAGCTTTGGACCTGTTCATCAAAACATTGAATAATTTATGCTCATCAGATTCTGTCAACCAACTATTGATATTTAAAGTCTTTCCTGGTAATAGCATGATAGTCTTGGTTCCAGGGTAATTAGAGGTGACAGTGTGAACTTATTTTGTTAAAGTGTTGAGAGGACAACTATGTGGTATGATTCTATGAAGTCTGGCAATATCTACGAAGAAGTGATCTATTTTCAAGATGATATCTGCCAGGGGACAAGGTCGAGTTGTGAAGTTGGTATAATCATGTTCTTCATCGTCAATGTGGATTGGATGTCCCAAAATTTCTTCTACCTCTAAAATCTCTTCATTACTTGAGTCTATGGAAAGATCTTGGATGTTTCCTAATTCATCTTCTAGTTCTTCGTCGTGTTGTTTAATAGCTACCATAGAAAGTGAAGCTAGATTCTCTTCTTTGTCAGATTCGTCTGATTCATCAACCCAGACTTGGTTATGCTCTACGGGTTGAGCAGGGGGATATAGACTTAAATGTTTTCTATTGGGACCATGTGAAATGATCATTCCTCTTACTCTGTAGTCAATCTTGGTTGCAACTATAGCTAACCATGGTCTACCTAGTATTATCGAATAACTATCTTTGGGGGTGAGGGACTGGAGGACTTGGAAGTCTACTGGATATTCCCAATCATCAACCTTGATAGGGACATTTTCTAAGACACCTTTGGGAATAGCTATGGCCTGATTTGCCATTTATAATATGGTAGTCATAGGGCATAGATTAGTGAGTCCAATTTTTTCCATAACATCCACTGTCATAACGTTAATGGTTGCTCCCAAGTCCACCAATGCATTAGGTATTGCTACCTCATTAATTGTTATTGTTATAAGTGGACTACCTGGGTCACCATATATTGGGGTTAAGGTTTTTCTAGCCAAAAGGTCAGCTAGATATCCATTGATGTGCATCGTATTAATCTATTTTGGTTTCCTTCTTGGTGTTTTAATGCACAATTGTTTAACTAGCTGGTTTAATTCAGGAATTTCTTTGATTGCTTGTAACAAAGGAATCTCAATATGGAGTTGTTTAATTTCTTGTATCAAAGCAGTTTCATAGACAATGATACTTCTGGTGGGTTCTTATGAGCATTTGATTTGAGATGGTTTGGAAAAGGTGCCTGGGTTTTCTTTCTTAATATGGGATCTTTTTCTATAGTTGTTGATGGTTGTTTGGTAACTTCCTCTTGAGACGGTTCCATGGTAGGTGTTGAAGTTGCCCGAGATTGTGTTGGGGATGATTCCTCCTAATTTTTCTTGGGGATTATGCTCTGTAGGTATAAGAAGAGTCTCTGGTTCTATGTTAAGTCCCTCGTCTGTGTCTTCTATAACTTCAACAATGGTCGATTGATTAAGTGTTTTTCTTGACCTTAATTGAAGTTTTCCATAATAGATAGCATTGACCCCTGCCATGTTATCTTGATCAACAACATACACTAGGGCATTTTGATGTGTGTTCTTGGGATTAGGAATAGGTTGTGCCAGTAATTGTGGTTGATTAACTTCTTCATTCTGTTGAGGGTTTTGAGGAGCCATTAGAAGGTTTTGTTGTAGATTTGGCATTCATCTTGAACCATTATAGAATTGATTTGGTGGTTGATTTGATTATGGAGGTTGATTATGAGGATGCCATTGCTGATTTGGCCATTGGGAATTTCCCCAAGCTTGGTTCGTCCATTCAGGTGGTCCCCAAGGTGGGTAAGATCCCCATCCAAGTGGTACTCAAGGCCATGGATCTGACCACTATGTATTGTTCCAAGTGTTTAGATGTCGCCATGTAGGGTTGGAGTTTTGACCATAGGAGAAATTTCCTCTAGGTCTCTGGCCTATGAAATTGGTTTCCTCCTCAGTCTGAGATGGTCATTTTTTAGAATTCTTGATTGCATTCAGAATCTCAGATTGATCAGTGGCATGACTCTTTTCATAAATTTGGCAATTGTCAGCCTTGTCCAAAGGATATTCTCTTAACATATGCTTGTTTCGACACCTAGGACAATAGATAGATAAGGTCTCAGGGTTACCTGTTATGGCCTATATTGCATCCAAAGTGGTGTTCAACTGAACGAGAATGTCAGTTTTTAGATTTGTTGTTTCCTCTTGTAGTTACCTATTTCATTTGAGCTTCTTAAGAGGCTAAATTTTTGGATACCACCATGAGTACGAGAAAATTTTTGACATAACTCAGAGATATCAGTAAGTTTGAGTTGGGACACATCCCCTTTCTCATTAAATCTAAGCTTCTCCTAGCATCCTCATCAAGTCCTTTGAGAAATATAGTCTTTAGAATCTTTGGACTTATGGCTTCCTCACCACATCATTTGGTTAGAAAGATAAACCTATCAAGGTAATCTTCTAGGCTCTCATCTTCTTTTTGTCTTAGTTTGAACAACTCTCCTTTCTTGTCGCTAACTCTACAATAACTCTGGTATTTATCTAAAAAATAGTTTCCATGTCATCCCACGTAGTTATTGATCCAGAAACTAGTCCCATGAACCAACGCATTGTAGCATCTCTCAGAGTGGAGGGAAAAAGTTTCAGCTTCTGGTTGTCATTCTTGTAGTCGTATGTTTGACATAAGACTTTGAACTCAAAGAGGAACTAGTAAGGATCTTCAGAAGAAAGTCCCCTAAAAGTCGGTAAGATGGATGGTGAAATATTTTTCATTGGTGCATCATCATCTTCGTTGAGAGCAATAGGGTAGGTAAAGGTTCATGCTGTCATTCTTCTCGGCATATCATCATTATGGAGATTGTTAGCCATAATGTTAAAATGAATGTTCTCTTCCTTGAAGACCAGGTTGGTTGGTTGAATAACTATCTCCTCAAAGATTGGGTCAATTGGTAAAACTCTTGGGGTACTTTGGGAGGTCTCAGGTTGATCCTGCTCGATCAATTCATAATTTAGTTCTTCAGCTGAGACTTCTTCCTCCCTATTTATGGTTGAAATTACTATTGGGGGGGTTTTGGTATAAATCTTCCGTGTGGGCCTCTTTTCCTAACCATGCAGAAAGAGAGGTTTGGTGACGATTTTTTTGGGCGTTTACTACAAGAGATTTCCAAGCATTCCCTAATAACACTTAGAAAAGACCACGTATCCCTGGCAATGACGCCAAAAAGTGACAGGTTGTCGTAAGGTCCTAACACTTTAGATGAAAATTATCAGTTTATCGACTGAGGTAGTGTTTGAGGATGTATGCAATAGGGAGTTTGGATACCTCATTGAGAAACAGTTTTCTAGTTCCTTTAAGAGATTGAAACAACATATGGAATCAAACGGTAATTATATCCTTCTACATAAAGCATTCAAATTTTATACTAAAAAGCATATAAATTCTATACTAGAAAGCATATAAATTATATACTAGAAATTCACAACTACAATTTGCTATGATGCAAACACTCTAACTTCCAACTATCAGTAAACAACAGTTTAACGAAGGCAGATGCACCAAAAACATTTTAAACAACAAAGAGAGTTCTAAAATAGTAGTACCAACAATTTAACTTTTAAACAACACACCCTGCAGGTTCATGATAGAAAACTAAACATAGACTAACTTTAGCTAAACGAAAACATCCATACAAATGAAAGTACTTATCTATCCTACAGTCCTGTGAGTGGCCAGCTCTTAGGAGAAACTTCTCTTTAACTCAGGTCACATTCAATCATTCCCACAATAACATGGTAACTCTATTCAAATCTCCATATTTCAAAAGAAATTACTTAGAACAACACTATTTGCATTCATGGCGAAAATTGTAGGTACATATCTCTGATTATTTCAAAAACTAAGGATTGCTTTTCATTCCTCCATAGTATATATTTATATCCATGTTTTGAGCAATAATTAAAACTGAACTACATTCAAAACTCCTAAATTTTAGATGGCGGGAAAATGCCATTTGAAGAAGTCTTATAACTAAAAAATAGAATCTTTACTATTGATGTCTTTTAAAACATAAAAAGGACTCTGAGTGGAGACATAATGTCTTTTGGGTAACTAACATAAATAATAGAATTTAAACAGATCCTTCACTTAATGCGTGCCTAAAATTTTTGGTGCCCCCAACTTCCGGCGCACTCATCCTCAGCTACATGAAGTCCACTTATTTTGTAGGCAATGCATTAACCTACATAATTACCCAACTCTACATGCCATTATATCAACATTTAAAAGCTAATTTCAATCAATTTAGAAAATAAAGATTTGTACAACATTTTATTAAAAATAGATAAATATTGCTTATAAAAATAAATAAATTGGCAAGGCTAAGAAATTGGGCAATGCAAAAAGGGCTATTTGGTCCATCAAACAAATGAGGTTATTTATACCTCATCATCAGCCTGAGTCACCTTTTTATGCATGACATCCAATCCACTTTTCAATGTTTTGACGTAGGTAGATATTCTTGCAACTTTTCCAACTGAATCTGCTATAATTACAACATAACTCACCATCTCCTCTGTCACCATTTTCTTGAAATTCTACTTAATTTCTTTGATATCAAGTAGTTTATCATCATCGTCACAAATAGTTGCTACTATTTGATGGTAAGAGTTGTCATTAATGTCAAAAGTGTGTTCAGTTGATGAATTAAAGTTGCCATAGTTGTTGCAGGACATCAGAAGGAGATAGTTGTTCATTGCTAGGTCAATTTCACAGATATGTGGAGTTGGTATTGGTTTGGTTCTATTATGCTTTGCTTTGAAAGAGCTCAGTTGATTAAGGTAATGTTTGGTTCATAATGTTCATTTTGTGTGTCATGCTTCATCTATCCACATGTCTCATACTTCATGGTGAGCTATTAAGGTCTATTGGTATGATGTTGTATTGGTTTGGTAAAGAATGTTTGGTAAAGCATGGTTGATCATTTGAGTATCAATCTAGAGTTTATATGTGATGGATTTTATGTCTTACTGAGTTGAGTTGAGTTATGTTGGCCAGAGGATCTATGTTGTGAGGAGTTGGTTATGATCTTGCTTCGTGCTTCACATAAAAGGGTTTAGGTGCATAGAAGGTATCATTTATGATTGATAGGCTTACAGGGCTTGTTTGTTCATTCCTGACTTACTTGGTAGAAGGACATAAAGAGGACAGATCACAATATCAAGAGTGATCAGATCAGGAGGACAGATCAGGAAGGCTTTATCATTCAATGTGCTTACAAGATTTTGATATGGTGGTGTTTTGAAGTATAATTTATTTAGGGTTCATTTCAAAAAAAGTTTTTGATGAATCTCCTATTGACACTTTAATTGGTTCGAGTTGTTGGTTTCCTTGGGATTATCCAATATTGGCAAATGATCATCATTCATGGTTTGGACTGTGTAGGGGCATCACTTTTCATTCTCTGATGTTTGTTTTTGGAGGCATCTCCTATTTAGGATGTGAGCATAAGAGAACAAAAATAAGTTCTAAGTTCAGTCTCAATGCTCATCTCACAATCGTCACTCACCAAGTGCACTTTATGTCATATTTTTGGAGTGCCTTTGAATTGCAGGTAAACTCACTTAAACTGACTGCCTAGAGGGTTCCTAAGACATGGTGGTGACCAGACCTTCTATAAGAGAGACTTAAACCATCGGTCATCATATGATACATTGGGCGCGAATAAAGAATCTAAGGTTGGTTTTAAAAGTTGTTTGAGCACGCATTGAAATATCAATGGACATAATTTAAATTGTCTCCCTCCCTCGTGTATTCAATTTGACGTGCTTGTGAGTGTCGTTTGTTATGTGTGACTGCAGAAAGAAGGCTATTTTTAGCCAGTCTCAAGGGCAGATTTTTTGTGAGAATTAAAAGCAATTTTGTTCGAAGATTTCTTACTATTTTTAAGATTCCAACCGTATGACTTAAGGCATCAAAAATAATAATGGAGTATATTTTCTATTTTTTATAATAAGCATCTTTTTTAGTGGAATCTTAATCCTTTATGAAGATAAGGATGTTTTTATTTTTTTTCATAGGGATGAAAAAATCTATTCGAGGAGAAGAATTTTTTTTTACAGGAATAGAGTGATGAATGTATTGAAAGTTTTTATTGATGATCTTTTTAAGATATTATTTTTGTGAGAAATCTTGAAAATCAAATGGCAAATCATCTAGTGAGGAAATTGAAGAGAAATATATATGAAAGGTCAATTCATTTTTATTGAAGGGTCATTGTGATATTTTTCTTAAGGCAAAAATTTTGCAGATTGAAGGGAATTCCAAAATGAAATGATTTTTCATGTCAAGACAATTTGATACTATTTTGCAGATAGAGGAAGATGAACAGTCATTCAAAGAGGAAGGATATGTTTTTAGAATTGAAATTGATGCATGTTTTTTTGTAGAGAAGAGAAACATCAAGAGTCTTTTTATTTACAATAATTTTTTAGGTGCATTGATGCAACTTCATAAATTGATAGAGATGAAACATACAGAAGATGAAAAAAACATAGAGGTTGTATATATATAGTGTGAGATGAAACATTTTGCATGGGCTTTATTTTCAAAGAAGAGATGAGAGGATTTATGTGTATATGCAAAGATGATTTAAATTGTTTTGCAGATTTGTGTTAGTATTTGCAGAGACACATGTTTGTGCAAAGAAGCCAAATAAATTTGCAGAGATATCATTGAATTTGTGCAGAGATTTTTGTGTAAGGATACAATTGTAATGAATATGAATTTATATGAAGACAAATTGTATGACACAGTTTGAAATTGAATGTGCAGAGATAATTGTTTACAGAGATTTGTAAGAGGAGATTGTTTGCAGAAGTGAGTAAAAGAAGATGGTCTTGATTTGAAAATCAAACAGGAAGTATAAGGATGTATAATGAAACACAGAGAATATAATGGTGCAAATCAGATTGGGTGGGAATCATTTCTTGCACACTTTGCAGTTTGTTCTGTTTGTATTAGGGGTTGGTGCTCCTTGAAGTTGGTGTTTCTAAGCATTGTAATCAGTGAGATTTTTGATAAACCCAGTGAGGCAGTTTTGGAGTGGTTTTTCTACTCCTGGAGGGTTTTCCACTCGTGCAAATCTTGTGTCATAATGTATATTGATCTTCTCTGTGTGTGTATGATTTACTCATGAGGTTTTGTTATTTCATTCTCAGTCATGTGCATATGTGTTTGACAAATCAATGATAGCTTTCTCTCCTTGTGTTTTGAAAGTTAAAGTTTGCAAAAGATTTGAAAATTCACACAACACTAATTCACCCCCCCTCTCATTGTTGTCCTTGACTCCTACAATTGGTATTAGAGCCACATTCCCTTTTGAAGCTTAATCAGCTTGGGTAGATCCTATGAGTGGAGTTCAATGGGTAAGTGTAGAAGAAATAAGAGCAAGAAAATTGTCTAGTTTAGACTAGTCAAAACTCTTCATCTTTATCAAATTCAGAGGTTGATATGGAATTTGTTGATTTAAATGTTCCTCATTGAATCTGATATTGTATTAGAAGAAAAAGTTTCAGGAGTTCCTCAGTTTGATGGTTCAGATTTTTTAGTTTGGTATGTTAGAATGCAAATTTATTTATCCTCTTTAGGATATGATGTTTTAATGTCAGTTGAGAATGGAAATGACAAAGAAGCCCTATTGTCTTCTCTGTCTAATGATGTTTCTTGTAAAATTATGGATTGTGTTACAGCTCAGGATATGTGGAGGAGATTGAAAAGAATTTATCAAGTTAATGATAAAGAAGAGGACACTCTAGTGTGTGAAGAAAGTGGCAATGAAAGGAGAATTTCAAATGAAGGAGTTGAAGTTCAAACCCAATCAGATTCAGAAGAAGCTAACATCACAAGTGATGATGATTAGGATTATGATGAACAATATTGTGGATTGATTTGGAAGGAGAGCTCATATATGCTCTAACTGAACTCAAGAAATATAAGAGAGAGAATTAGAAACTAAATTTGTAGCTACAACAAGAAAGAGAATCTAAAGACAATGTACTTTCAGAACTTGAAATTGTATCTACAGATCTTGAAGAGGCCAGTTGTCAAATTATAAGTTTAAAGACATATATTGATGATTCAGACAAACTACTTGCTAGATTGAAGATAGAAATTGAAGAAGCTAAGAGGATAGCTGATGTCTCAATATCTGACCTTGAAGTTACAAGAATTGAGAATCTAAAACTACAGGGTGAAATTATCAATCTGAGAAAAGAGTATGATGGTCTGAAGGCTTTATCTAAGGAAAATCAAGTGTTTGAAGATAGCTCAAACAAGTTGCATGAGATGTTGGGCAAACAGAAGCATCATAAGGATACTACTGGTTTAGGATTTGAAGAAGGAGAATGTTCCAAAGCTAGAGAGACTCCTAAAAGGAAAAGTGAAGCTGAATAGAAAACCAGAGATGAATTTGTGCACAATCAAAGAAGGAATTTCAGAAAACCTGCTGCTATAAGACAAGCATTCATGTACATGTATAACTATTCATTTAATGGTTATTGTTATACTTGTAATCAATTTGGTCACAAATCAGTTAATTGTAGAAGAAATACTGATATTGTTTGTTACAAGTGCAATAATATTGGACACATTCAAAGAAATTGTAAAATGAATAGAAGGTATGTTCCTACATGGAAGCTTAACATGAGTGCTCAAAGGTACTATCAGTCATTTGATTATGATTGTAACATAGTTTGTTATAATTGTAATACTCTTGGACACAAAGCATAGAGTTACAGAATGTATACTTTACCTGATTTGAAAAAGTTCAAAAGAAAAGAAGGTATAAAGGTTTGGAGGAAGAAAAAACCTGTAAAAGTGTGGAAGCAGAAAGAAAGTAAAGAGAAGTCAGAAGCTAAACTTGTGCATTTGGCACAAGTTACATCATCAATTGAATAATAGATAGCATGATGTGTGGGGGAGTTGTTCTTGTCCTATCATTTATCCCCAAGAAGTTACAAGAGGAGATTAGTTGATATTTATCAATATGATGATCTTGTTTTGTTTGTCATGCTTGCCTGATAATGTTTGAAATTAAGTTTCTGATGTTTTTGAGTTTCAGTGTATGTCAGCAATACAGGTATTCATGATCAGTGACATGTTTAGTGGTTCATAATGTATATAAGGTGTTCAAAAGCTCTCTGCACAAAGCGTTTGATGATGTTGTGAATTGGTCCTATTTGTATATTGCTCATATCATGTTGATACTTACATGGTTAAGTTGTCATGATGCTTTAGTTAAGGTGTTCTCAAGGAACTCTCATCAAATGTTTGCATATGTTGGCTGAGGAGGTTGAAATTGGAAGAATTTAATTCTTAACAATTGTCTCTACATTTGTTTTTTGCAAAGTGTTGTTGCAGGAAGAACTTGGTGTTTAGTCTTGATGGGCTGATTTGAATGATAAAGTCAAGAGGAAGGAGTTCTTGTATAGTACAGTATGTTTCAGATGTGGTTTTGTATCAGAATTGACATTATGTTGTGAAAAGTGTCTTGTGCTTTCAGGTGGCTTGAAGATAGTGTCAAAAGAAAATGATAAACTAGAGATATTAAGCAGTTTCTGGTGTGATAATTTCACATGTTTCATTAATGATCTTCCTCAATAATATGTTTCAGACAGAGTTCTTCAAGCTATGACATTGATGGTGATATCTTGTATTTCATCAGAAGAAGTTAAAGGTATATCTTGAATCAGCAATAGCAGATGATAATGTTCAACAAGGTTTGTCTTTTACTAGTTTCAAGATTGTTATCATCATAAATCATTCTTGTTCAAAGGTTAACAGGAGTTTATGTCTTCAAGGTGCTCATAATGCAATGTGATTATAATTGTTATGATCATGCTATAACATTTTTTAGTGGAGTTGTTCTCAGGGGGAGTTAATTCAGGCTTTGTCATCAGATGTCAAAAAGGGGGAGAAAGATAAATTGCATCATAAAGTTTTTCCATCAATGACAAAGGGGGAGATTGATGGTAAGAGTTGTCATTGATGTCAAAAGTGTGTTCAGTTGATGAATTAAAGTTTCCATAGTTGTTGCAGGACATCAGAAGGAGATAGTTGTTCATTGCTTGGTTAGTTTCACAGAGATATGGAGTTGGTATTGGTTTGGTTCTATTATGCTTTGCTTTGAAGGAGCTCAGTTGATTAAGGTAATGTTTGGTTCATAATGTTCATTTTGTGTGTCATGCTTCATCTATCCATATGTCTCATACTTCATGGTGAGCTATTAAGGTCTATTGGTATGATGTTGTATTGGTTTGGTAAAGAATGATTGGTAAAGCATGGTTGATCATTTGAGTATCAATTTGGAGTTTATATGTGATGGATTTTATGCCTTACTGAGTTGAGTTGAGTTATGTTGGCCAGAGGATCTATGTTGTGAGGAGTTGGTTATGATCTTGCTTCTTGCTTCACATAAAAGGGTTCAGATGCATGGAAGGTATCATTTATGATTGACAGGCTTGTAGGGCTTGTTTGTTTATTCCTGACTTGGCAGAAGGAAATAAAGAGGACAGATCACAATATCAAGAGTGATCAGATCAGGAGGACAGATCAGGAAGGCTTTTATCATTCAATGTGCTTACAAGATTTTGATATGGTGGTGTTTTGAAGTATAAGTTATTTAGGGTTCATTTCACAAAAAGTTTTTTATGAATCTCCTATTGACACTTTAATTGGTTCGAGTTGTTGGTTTCCTTGGGATTATCAAGCATTGGCAAATGATCATCATTCATGGTTTGGACTGTGTAGGGGCATCACTTTTCATTCTCTGATGTTGTTTTTGGAGGCATCTCCTATTTAGGATGTGAGCATAAGAGAACAAAAATAAGTCCTAAGTTCAGTCTCAATGCTCATCTCACAACCGTCACTCACCAAGTGCACTTTATGTCATATTTTTGGAGTGACTTTGAATTGCAGGTAAACTCACTTAAACTGACTGCCTAGAGGGTTCCTAAGACATGGTGGTGATTGGCCCTTCTATAAGAGACGTAAACCATCGGTCATCATATGATACATTGGGCACGAATAAATAATCTAAGGTTGGTTTTAAAAGTTGTTTGAGCGCGCATTGAAATATATTAGGACATAATTTAAATTGTCTCCCTCCCCCGTGTATTCAATTTGACGTGCTTGTGAGTGTCATTTGTTATGTGTGATTGCAAAAAGAAGGCTATTTTTAGCCAGTCTCAAGGGTAGATTTTTTGTGAGAATTAAAAGCAATTTTGTTCGAAGATTTCTTACTATTTTTAAGATTCCAACTGTATGACTTAAGGCATCAAAAATAATAATGGAGGAAATTTTCTATTTTTTATAATAAGCATCTTTTTTAGTGGAATCTTAATCGTTTATGAAGATAAGGATGTTTTTATTTTTTTTCATAGGGATGAAAAAATCTATTCGAGGAAAAGAATTTTTTTTTATAGGAATAGAGTGATGAATGTATTGAAATTTTTTTTGTGAAAAATCTTGAAAATCAAATGGCAAATCATTTGGTGAGGAAATTGAAGAGAAATATATATGAAAGGTCAATTCATTTTTATTGAAGGGTCATTGTGATATTTCTCTTAAGGCAAAAATTTTGCAGATTGAAGGGAATTTCAAAATGTAATGATTTTTTATGTCAAGA
Source organism: Cunninghamia lanceolata (assembly GCA_027924645.1). NCBI lineage: Eukaryota > Viridiplantae > Streptophyta > Pinopsida > Cupressales > Cupressaceae > Cunninghamia > Cunninghamia lanceolata. The sequence goes on along the minus strand of BSBN01000203.1, from coordinate 454,716 downwards.
TAATTTGATACTATTTTGCAGATAAAGGAAGATGAACAGTCATTCAAAGAGGAAGGATATGTTTTTAGAATTGAAATTAATGGATTTTTTTTGCAGAGAAGAGGAACATCAAGAGTCTTTTTATTTACAATAATTTTTTAGGTGCATTGATGCAACTTCATAAATTGACAGAGATGAAACATACAAAAGATGAAAAAAACATAGAGGTTGTATATATATAGTGTGAGATGAAACATTTTGCATGGGCTTTATTTTCAAAGAAAAGATGAGAGGATTTATGTGTATATGCAAAGATGATTTAAATTCTTTTGCAGATTTGTGTTAATATTTGCAGAGACACATGTTTGTGCAAAGAAGCCAAATAAATTTGCAGAGATATCATTGAATTTGTGTAGAGATTTTTGTGTAAGGATACAGTTGTAATGAATATGAATTTATATGAAGACAAATTGTATGACACAGTTTGAAATTGAATGTGTAGAGATAATTGTTTACAGAGATTTGTAAGAGGAGATTGTTTGCAGAAGTGAGTAAAAGAAGATGGTCTTGATTTGAAAATCAAACAGGAAGTATAAGGATGTATAATGAAACACAGAGAATATAATGGTCTAAATTAGATTGGGTGGGAATCATTTCTTGCATACTTTGCAGTTTGTTCTGTCTGTATTAGGGGTTGGTGCTCCTTGAAGTTGGTGCTTCTAAACATTGTAATCAATGAGATTTTTGATAAAGCCAGTGAGGCAGTTTTGGAGTGGTTTTTCTACCCCTGGAGGGTTTTCCACTCATGCAAATCTTGTGTCATAATGTATATTGATCTTCTCTGTGTGTGTATGATTTACTCATGAGGTTTTGTTTTTTCATCCTCAGTCATGTGCATATGTGTTTGACAAATCAATGATAGCTTTCTCTCCTTGTGTTTTGAAAGTTAAAGTTTGCAAAAGATTTGAAAATTCACACAACACTGATTCGCCCCTCCTCTCAGTGTTGTCCTTGACTCCTACACTATTGGCGCACGATTGTCATTAAACCAAAAGGTTGACCCCTCAATTTCTGATACAAGCACTAGAGTTAATGAATCCATGAGAGCTAGTTAGTCCATGTCACAAATCCCACGAGGAGAAATGACCATTTTCCAACAATCTCCTCCCCAGTGTTACCTGGGGGGATTTGAACTCGTGACCTTTCGCTCTGATACCAATTATTGGCCCACAATTACCGTTAAACCAAAAGATCGACCCATCAATTTCTAATACAAGCGCTAGAGTTAACGAATCCACAGGAGGTGGTTAGTCCATGTCACGAATCCCATGGGGAGCACTGACCATTTGCCAATAGCTACCTCCAAGATGGCGAAATTAATTTTAATATCCCTTAATTCAGTGTAGTAGAGAGTAAGAATGCTTCTATCTCATCTTCAAGTGCTCCCACAATAGATAATTTCCATTCAATCACATTAGCCCAAGCGATAGAGTTCATTTCCCTAGGATCACTCAACACTTCTTTGGCCACCAAAATATTAACATCCATTTCAGCCATATCTTGTATTTCTTTTGAGACTAAGGATAGGCTATTGTGGTCATTTTTGACAGTTTGGAAATCAACTATCATGGTCTCTCTACCTTACTGGAAATGAAGTTAAGTTTCTTATAGGCTTCCTCAATAAATATCAGACCATATAGGGTCACCTTCTCTATCCACTGCTCAACAACACTACTCAGGACTTGTGATCTTTTTATTTGTTGCAGTAAATTAGGGTCAGGGACACTAACACTCATATCAGGCAAGGCATTGGCTGATGGTGTTGTTATCTTCAAAATTGACTGAATGAAAAAGGATAGGGAACTTACTTGTGCACGTGTCTTAGTATTCTCTTCTTGTTTCTTTTTTACTCTTTTTGATAAATTGTTGACTGAATATTTTGCATGATAAATATCTCCCTCAACAATTGAGGGTCCCATGTCTACTCTGCTTAGATTAAAATCTGCCTCAGTCACCTCATCCTCATTTTTATTACCCACTAGGTCTGCAATCCATCCTTCTATCTCATTTAGGCTTAGGAGTCTCTTGCAGTAACTTGGCTACAGTATCTACACTAGTATCCACCACCTTTTCTTCTTTTCAACTAATTTTCTTAGCCAAGTAGGGGATGAAGAGGGAATATTGGCATTACCAAGCATACTCACTACACCACTTGAATGCACAGTTGGAGAATTGTGCTCTAGAGGATTACTTAAATTAGGTGAATTTAGAGTACTTAACAAGGACTGCAACACATTACCCTCTCCTAATTGAGTAAAAATTAAGGAATCACTATCATTTACAAGATTGTTGACAAGGGGCACATGGTTTGCTCTTGGTGGAGAAGCAACCAATTTGGTGTTACTCTTCATTGGTTGACCATCTTGCTCACACACCATTTTCAGCTTGCTGACATCTTCAGGGGGCTTCTCACCATCTCCACTCAATTGTGAGCCAACTCTTTGAAGAGTTGGGTCCAAACTAATGACTTCTTCTGGGAGTGAGTGGTTTGGGATCTGTTCTTCCCTTGAGCAAATGAGTCCCTTGGAGCTGCTGAACCAACTTGTTCTCTTATCTTTCCTTTCAACCATTTCTCTATTCTTCTTATCACATGGAAGGAGCGAAAATTAACATCGGTGATCTCCTTTTCTAACCACTTTATAGGAGGCAAGGGCTGCAACGAGGCATCATGATAACCTTCATCTAGAATATCAAAATTATCATCAACCATATTAGGAACTTGCATAGGCAATTCAAAAGCACGGACCTGATCAGGGGTTAATCTTATCCAATTCCTCCTTTGCACTCCCCTCTCATCTAAACAGTCCTCCCAAAAATCTTTGAGTTGGGGCTTGTGCTGGTATGAACCTACACCATGCATGTTTCCTTTCACAAAAATATTGCTATCAAAGGCCACCTGAGCAGACAAACTATGAAGATTGAACTCAACCAATAATTTATCCACACTTCTAGCACTCTCATTGCTTTTACAGGAATATAAAGAAATTGTCATGGGGAAAGAATACCCTTTCTTTTTCATTGCATGATACTTTGTATTCATGACCGCCATTTGATGACACACCTCCATAGATATGAGGTAATCTGATGGATACCATGGCAATTTCAATGGGACATTTTCAAAACCCCCAATCCTCAAATAGGGGAAGCGATCAAACTGAACATAAAAACTTCCAAAATTCATCACTAAGGCAACAACCTCTATAGAAAACCTCCGCTCTAGTGTACCCTCAATTCTTTTTGTAAGCCACATAGAAAAGGCATCATTAATCCACCAAAAATCTTTCATACCTTCACTCTTCTACAATTGTGGGAAAGTGAGGGTGGGAGCTCCTTGATCTCTTAAACTGGGCCAAGCAACCTCTATATGAGCTAACACGTATATCAGATGAGAACGCATGTGAAATTTTACACTCTGTGGGGAATTCACCAGTTGTTCATGCATACATTCACTGATTACCCTAGCCCAATCTATATGGTGATCTCCACAAATGAGCAAGATAAATCTACACATCCAGAACTCGAAATAATGAGATTCAGAGCTCCCAACTACGCGATTTAGCGGAGTAATCATGTTTGAAATTTCTTCCTTGAAATGACTTCTCTTTATTTTAGCAGGGAGCCTCAACTTCCCCTTTTTATTAGCTTCTAACCAAGTTTTAGCTATGCAATTCTAACACCAATCCTTTCTCTCATTATAATATCCCCAAGCAGAAGACATGGAAACATCAACATTCTCTTCATCCTAATCCAAATTCAAAGCAAGGGCAATGGATTTTGAGTCAATTTTAGCAATAACAGAGCCATCTGAAGCTCTTATTTCTTGAGACTCTAGGAAATAATTATTGGCACAAGAAACCACCATGTTAGGACAATGCACAACAAGTGGAAAACCCCCAGCTCGATCTAAGCTGCTACTCACAATTTTGTTAGCTAGGGAAGTTTGACCCTCAGGTTGCATTCTTTTCCAAAAATTTGCAAAGTCAATATGACCCAGTTTTGTATCTCTCACACCAGATAACCCATTTTCTACCACGGGAACCATAGAGGCCCCTTGAAATTTGAATTTCATTTTCACCAATTTGAAAACCCAACTAGCAAGAAACTCGGAAACATTCACAGACACAGCAGGAAAATGCAATACACTCACAAGAGAATCGCTATACAGATACATGAAAACAAAATATTTCCACCACCCAAATGAAATGCTATGTTCTTATAGCCAGAGAGGGGAAAATGAAATAAAGAAGGCTAATCATGCTAACATGTAAACCCAGAATTCCACAGACTCCTCATGCGTAATGGATTAGCTATTCTCTACTCTGCAACATATTTCCTTCATGAAATGATGAAAACTTTTAGTAGGGTGGTTAACTCATTCAAATTTCACGTCACCTCTCATAAATCCATTTGTAAATTTCATTAATTTCTGGTGGCATATCGAGCTTGGAAACTCATAAAATCTCCTTGGGTTTCCCTCCAAAAAGTGTGTCAATGTACTTACATGCCTTCCAAATTAAATGTGAGATGACAAGTGTCATTCCATCGTACTGCATGACAGCTCAGAAAAAGGTGCCACAAGAGCAATGAGCATGTTCAGTTGGCAAGTCAAAGATTTGATGAACTCTTGAACCACAATATTGATAGTTCGGAAGTTCAAAGAACTTCTAACCTACTGACAACAAAGACTTTACTTGACACAAAGTGACCAAGACCAACGAGGGAAGAACCTTTTAGACACTTGACTTGGTGACTAGTCGGGGAGTCGGGGGGTTCATGAACTCTTGAACCCACTGACTTCGGTTCAAAAACTTGAAGAATTTCTGATAATACGCAAAAATGGCTAATTAAAGACTCAACTTTGGAAAAAGAAAATGAATAGTGGCAAGTAAAGAATGGAAATTTTTCTAAGGCATGGGTGCTTTAGTAAAATTCAAACATGGGGTAACACCATTTAAACCAAAATATTAGAGGAAAGTATTGAAATGACAACTTTTGAAAATGAATGTGATTAGAAAAAATAGTTAAACATCTAAAACTCCAAATATATTTACAAATTGTTTGTCTACATGGCTCAATAGAAACATTAACCCCAAAAATAAGAAGGAAAAGAACATACTCACATATATTAGGCCCAAAAGCAAAACCAAAAGATATACTTCATAGTCGATATCCACATTTAGTAAAAATGTTTACAAATATCACCAACCTTAAAAGAGGTTAATTCTTAGCTCTAAGTATGATTGTTTGTTGAGACTATGAAATAATATCCTCTTGTATTTCCTCTCAAAAACTAATGAGTAAAAAATAATTGGTTTGTAGTGTTTATGTTGTTTTTGTAGTTTTCTATGTTGTTTCTTTTGGTGTTGCTATAACTTTTTATGTAGTTGGCTTGTAACTTTTGTGGCTTAGTGTCACAACCCCATTGGTGGTAATTATTTTATAAATAAAATGTTGGACTGAGGTTCAAGACACTGATGTCAAAAGGTCATTCATGGTACATATCAAGTGATGTTCTTATCATGCTTCTACTTCAGGTGTTGCTTCATGTCATATCAGAGTTCATGGTGTTCATACTTCATCAAATGGTGTTTGATTCATTCATGATGTAACAAAGAGCTATGGTAGTATAGTTAGATATATCATTATGTTGTTGATTATCTAACATGACAAAGAAGTCCTTACTCAGTTGATGATCTAAGGTGGTTGGCTATTCATATCAAAGTCTTGTGCAAAAGGGTTGTTTTATCATATGGTGGATACAATGTGTGTTGGTTATTACAACATTGAAGTTGTCTATGTTCATCTTCTTTGACTGTCATCCATGTTTCAGGAAATGGAGTTGTGTTGGAGACCAGATGGAGACCAAAAAGTGCATCAGAAAGAAAGGTCATTCATGTTAGTCAAAAGACTTGTCATGATAATGCAAGTGAATGCAAGTGAAAGGTTGATTTGTAGGATGATGATCAAAGGAACTGTGATGGTAATCTTTGTTTTCAACATGTATTTAGCATGCTTAAGGAGTTTGGAGTTTGTGTTGAAGGACATTGCAAGTAAGAGGATGTTGCAAGTCATCCAGTCCTTAGTTTGTAGTTTGGAGGTAAATCTAAAGCCCTAAGAAAGGTTTCTAAGATCTAGGGTTTAGTTTTGATAACCTAGGGTTTATCATGTTCTTGAAGGTTTAGTTCCCTAATACTTCCTAGAACCCTAACATACATTTATTTCCTCCCTACCAACAATTAGGGTTTACAAGTTTCAATGTCAATGAACATTTTTTTGTTTAGGATTTTTTAATTCCTATTGACTTAATTTGCAAGACCTTAAAACCATATAAACTAAACCCTAATTCATTTATCCTAAATCCCTAAATCCTAAGCCATCAACTGTAAAGTTGCTTTTTGTTATATTTGCTAAGTGACTTATTATCACAAGTCAACTTAACTTAAGCTACCATTTGAAGGGGTGTTATGTCATGTTTGTGACCGGCCCTCACTAGGAGTCACTGATCCTTTGGGTCAACACAACATGGATCGGGTGCCATAAAGTAAATCTAAGGCCGAGGTTAAAAGATATCGAAGGCGGGAAATCAAATCAAAGGTTTATATTCAAATTTATTTTGAACGAAAATGGTTATATGTTGCATTCTAAATTTGACGGGCTCCTGCAACAACTGCACTGCAGAGGAATATCAGAGTCTAAAAATAGTTTGTTCAATATAGGTTTTGACAGCAAGACATGCACAATGCATGAAGATTGTTCGAATCCACTCTCACATCATCATAAATACACTTCAGAAACCAATGGTGGTGTGGATCAAATCAGTGTTTGTATAAAATATAGACAGGGGTGTTGTTGATATAATATCTTAGTGTATGAATTGGTTTTCTAAAAGTGCCAGGGGGAAGATTAAATTGCACCTCTGAAAATCGAAACAGATAGACATTATGTTGAGTGTGGGTATTCATTAAAAAGGTTTATATTTCTTATGAGTATTTTTGGGACTGTGATTAAGGTGTGAGCAGATGGAGTAAGTGTTCTTTTGTCTGATATGATTAGAATGCAGTAGGTGCAAGGGTATGAACTTGAAATTTTGCTATTGTATTGAAGGTTGAATCAGGGCATGGTAAATTGCAGAGGTCAATGGAGAATCAAGGTGAGTTGAAGTCTTGCACAGAGTGAAAGATGTATCAGGGGCATTGTTGATTGCAGATGAAGAGTTATATTGTTTGCAAGTGATAAATGAGTCTGAATGAAATGATATAACAACAAGCAGAGATGATAGATTTGTTGCATATAAAAAGGAAGAATGATATGCTGATCAGAGATTTGTAGTGAAACAAATAAACCCTCTGTAACCTTTTTATTTTTCTTCTGAGTTTGTTTTGCCAGTGAGGCACACATTGTAACTAGTGAGGTTTATGGCCAGTGAGACATTGTAACTAGTGAGGTTTGCTAGTGAGGCATATTCTACAACCAGTAAGGTTTTTCAGTGAGGCACAGACTGTAACCAGTGAGGTTTGCTAGTGAGACTTAATGGAGATTAAAGTTCATAGTGGTTTTTACCCTTTTGGGGTTTTCTACTCAAATCACCTATGTTATGTGTTGATTCTATCTGACTCATGTGCTTTGTCAATGCTCTATGTTCTGATGCAATAGTCTTGTGTTTCATGATCATGTTAGGTTTTTTATTGTGCGAAGATCTTGGTTTTAGAATTAGTTTTATCAGATCACTGATTCACCCCCCCTCTCAGTGATCCTTAGTATTCCAACATAAAAACATTATTTTTTGTCAAATCGATATTTAGTAAAGATATTTATTGAGGTATGGTTGAGAGATTTGGAATAGTGCATGAACGTTTGGATCAAAACATCAAAGTGATTGATGGTTGGTTGGTGAAGGCATGAGTGGTTAGAGGAGACAATCTTGTAAGCTTTATTAAGGATGATAAAACACTCTTCTACTATAAGGCATGGGCGGTAGATGCATATTAAGGGGAGTTAGATAGAAGTTTGGTGGGGGATATTACTAATCCCTATTGGTAGTAATTTTGAGGGCCGTGCCCATTGCTTCACTACTCTAGTTACACTTCTACCATGGGCGTTTACCATTCAACTATAATGAGTAGTTGTTGTAGATGATTCAAGATGTACAAGCCACATGGTAATGCTTCTAAAGGACAAAAGATGGCCCTATTCACTCTTTAGCTTCAAAAAAAATGCTCTTAAATTGTAATCCTAATCTGTCGAAATGATCATTGAAGTTGCACATAAGAAACCAATAGAAGAAGCACAACCACAAGCACACTGCGTGCCAAATTCAGGAATTGGAAGTGATGTATAAGGAAGGCTTGCATTCCAAGGAGAGACAAAGGTTGTAGCTTAACAAGGATCTGGGATTTAGACCCCACCAAGTTAAGTTTTGGTTCTAGAGTTATTGGACATAGATGAATGCCTAGTACAAGCATTAGAGAATAGCGTGCTTCATGGAGAGAACTAGAAGATTAGATGCGAGAGCATATACAGTTAGGGAGGCTCTTAAGAATGTAGTTTTCCCTAACTATGGCAGGCCTTCAAAAGATATACTTTGAGGGATAGAAACTACTATGCCTAAAAGAAGTATTATACTAGAATTAGCAACTCTAACTGCTTTTCAAGACATCCATATGTGCCTTTCCCAATATTAAAAGGACCCATTGTCATATGGTCGGGTCACTTGTTTATCATTTACAACAAAGTATATTTGGTGATCAATTCTACTACTAGGACCATTACATCTAGTTTCCATGCCATTTGTCCAATGAGTGGAAAGCATAAATTAACTTGTTGGTATTATAGAAACCTATTTTAGCAAAAGTATTGGCACATCTACTAATAGTAGCATTGTTGTTACTAATTTGGATAAGGTATTACAATGTTATAAACTTGATGAGATGGATATAGAGCCATAATAAATATTATAGCATCAGTTACAAGTTTGGAACCTTCAAAGTTGGAAAGGCAAATAGGTGTGCTAAACACCCTGAAATATTATTTTATGGAATAGCTATAGTTCATTAATAAATCTCTAAGGGCAATAAATTTTATGTCATTACATCCTAGATAGTAGATATTAGGATATTACGCATACCAAAATGATTGTACTTAAGACATCACTATGTAGTGTATCTCAATGCCCTTAACCTTGTAGTGTATGGTTATTATATTGGCATGCTTATCTATATTGTATTGTTGATCTTAATATTCTAGTGCATTGTTACTAGGTTGATTGTTATATGCTAGTCTTAATCATTAAGTGCTAATGACACTAGAGATCATTAAATATTAAGACTATTGATATCACTAGATGTGAAGGTCATATTATTTTCGTGTAATTGAGTATGATAAGAATGCTTCCATATAGTCGAATATTAAACCATAGTTTATATGGTGTATTTATCTTGAAGAAGACAATTCTAAAGACTGTGATACAAGTTTCTTACCATGCTTACTAAAAATAGCTATAGGACAATGGTATATGATATGATGTTTTGTTTCATAAGTTTGAGTATAAGATAAGTGAATGAGTTTTGAACATAAGTTCCCTATATTTAGTAATTATATTTAGCCGATAGGCTTTTATATGTGAGCATTATAGTGCTCGGAATTGTCTCACACCAGAAAGTTTCCTAAAGTCGTCGGTTGTTCCTATCGGTGTATTTCTTGAACCTCCTATGGTGCAAGTGCTAGTAAATAACATTCTATGATATGGTTGGTATCCTAGCATGCCGGTACTTGCAATTACAAGAAGTATTCATATGCATGTCATGTTGGAAAACAAAACCTCAATTGTTATGACTCTAAGAGAGAGAAAAAAGCCATGTGATGCAGGAGCATCGTCCTCATGAAGTTTTTGGTGTGCTTTGTTTTAGTCTTGTGACTTTTCCGGGTCATTGGACTCATTGTTGATTTCGTGTTGTCCTTTGTTCTATTTTGTTGTGGTATTGTAGCCTTTGAAGCTTGACATTGGAAGTTTGAAATGTTAGTTTGTATTTTCTCTTAGCTATGCCATCTTATGGGATGTCTTCAAAATTTATGTATGGTCCCAAGGTTCGGGAAGGAGTTTGTATGCATTGATGCCTTTTGGACAGCTAAACACAAAAACAAAAGGAAGTCACCACCGAACATTCAAGGAACAAGATTCAGTTATTGGTAGTTTTTCCACGGGTTTCTTGGTGGCATGGGACAGTTTTGAGAGTTTGTGCTCTGTTCATCGGGAGAAGATTGAAGATTGGAAGTGTGATTGGAATAGTTTCGGCACGTTGAAGAATGACAGCAAGAGGAATTTGATTGGGAACAACGAACCAGAAATAGAATTATTGTTCGAGAAGGACAGTTAAAGTAAAATGTGGTAGCAGAACAGAGTAAAAGAACGAAGCCAAGATAAAATACAGATCGTTGAATAGGCAGTAATTTCTTTTGATGGTGTAAAGAACCCTCAACGCGGGTATAAAATTGATAAACTGCCCTTTCGTGGTTATGGAAACGCCATCTGTCATCCTTTTGTCTCCTTTCTGAAGGTGCAGATTGGTCTTTTCTCTTTGAAGAGGCGGTAGAGGCGTATTTCCTCTGTAATGATGCTTTCAACGAGGATATAAAGAGATAGTTCATTATTTATACTGTTTTACAATAACTCAGGTCGTGGATTTTGCAAGAAAGAATCGGTTTGTTATTGTGTTTTCTCTATGTAACAGAGATAAGTGTTAAAAACAGTGTTTGTTTTGGTCTGAGAAAATATAGAACTGATACACAGCTTATAAAGGCAGAAAGAAGCCAAACAGGGAGTGAAATAGATCCTCCACGTACCGTACAAGACTGCCCACAGTTGCTTTGATCTGTTTTTACTGTATATTATGTCCTCTGGGATCTGAAAACTCCTCAAATTCGTGCTTGTAAGGTTGAGGAAAGGCATTGGTTAACTGAAAGTTCATTATGGGTTGTGATAGTCTGAAAGAACATCAATAAGAAACTATTTTGTTTGAGTTTGGATTAGTTTTAGACTGTCTTCTGGGTCGTGTGACAGATAAAAGGACATTTTATGTCACTGGGGGTTGAAACCTTACTGCTGATATAACTCAGTTCACCCTAGATACATTGCTGAATGCCATTTTTTTTCTTCTTGTTTAGACTGACTGTCCCTAGCAAAACCGAGTTCCTTGATGTGGATTTGTTCATCTCTATACCAGTTTTTGTAACTGTCCCAGTCAAAACAGAGTGTTGAATTATTCTTGTAGTCTGTAGTGAATCCTTAGCCATCACCACGCTTCTTAAACAGGTAATGGTACTAAACTCATGTTTGACTTACCCTCTTGCAGGTTATAGACGATGGAATATGCCCAGGGCAGTGTTGTAACACACACCAGAACATCTTTGCATAAGTCTATGCCATGATGCCCGGATATTCAAACATTGATAGGCAGCTCAAGCACAATCATCCATAAATTATCTACAGGATCATAGATTTCTATGTTGTTTGTATTTGTATACTTATCATGACCCATAGAAACCACTTTGTAGATTTCTCTAGTGCTCGCAACCAAAATCCCTGCCACCACTGCTTTTGACATAAATTTCATTGGAGCAAGATTGAAACATGTTTTTATAAGAGGATTGTAAACATGGAGTCCCCCTTTTCTCATCAGCCGTGGCCCTGTTCCATAGTAATATCTCAAAATACCTTTTATCAGCATTATCCTCATGCAGAAATGAAAATGATATTTTGCATTTTTTTAGAATTTCAAAATTGGCCAGATAAATCTTTTCACATCACCATCCATTTACTGTAAATAATTGACACTTATGTGATTGGATTTCATTTATTTGAGGTCTGCTTTCTTGGTGGATATTATCATTTGGTCAGGTACACTAGTATTTTCAGATGTAAATGAATAAAATTTTATGATTTTTTCTTTCGAGGTGTTGCCATCACTCAAGAAAACTCATTGCTAGATTAGAAGGATGGGTGGCAATATTTCTAATGTTTGATTGGGTTGGAGGTCAAACATCTGATATGTCAGCTGTTGGACTGCTTCCAGCTGCCCTTCAGGTCCATTGCTCTGTTAATGGACCAATTACATTTCTGTTGCTTTTCTGCATACAGTTGGAATTTGTTACTTGTTTTAATATTGTACATAGAATCTCTGGCCAATCTATTTTGGTAATTAGGGAATTGGCATCAGGGAAATGCTTTCGAGTGCATCTTTAATTGATGAAGCCACATGGGTTCCCATGTCATGTATCCTGTTTAGTTTATTTGGTGCTTTTGGATGATGTGTTCCATTTGCTTTGTTTGATGAACCCTGTTGTACTTGAACAATTGTTTGGCATATTTTTTCAGGTTAAGACAAACCCTGCAGCCTTGCTAGCACTGTGCTGGTATTGAGCCTCTGATGGTGTAGGTTCTAAGGTTTGTTCAAAAATAAATCTTCAGATAAGTGCGTCAGTGGCCCCTGTCATGAAGACAAGGAAGGCCCCTTGTCCTGCTCTCTGTTCAAATTGCCTTTAATGTCTGCAGACTTGGGAGACAACCCTCACATGGACAACAACAATTAGGAGAACATGCAATCCAAGGGAAAATTTTCATTAAGTTGATCCTTCAACAGATTATGGTGAGTTTTATTGGTTAAGAATAGAGATATTTGCAAGGCTGAGCAAGTAGCGTGATGAAGTTTCTACCAGTAAGATAGACTTTATCTTTATTAATCACACAGGATAAGATATTATGAAGAAGACAGAGGAAGATATTGTGACAGACATTTTTCACCCAAGCTAAATATCATGGTATCTTCTAAATAGACAGCTTAACTAAAGACTAAATTCTTCAGAGGAGGGGTTAAAGAAGAAAGCCATACTTTCAATATACATAAGTTCAAGCTTCCAGGAACAATTTTATCACCATAATTCTGCCATTTTACCATTGAGGATATTGTTTCAGGAAAATGGGAAAATGCATTACAAGAGAAATATGTACATACACTTCAAGATACACTTTAACTTTTGGAATTCACTCTTGATTCTTTAGAACGGATCTATAGCTTACATATTTTTGAATTTGGAATGCACTCTTGACTCTTTAGAATGGATTTATAGCTTACATATTTTTGAATTTGGAATGCACTTGTTTGGAGGCATTGGAACTTTCCTTTCTAAGTGCCACTCTAGCAGAAACAGATTGACTAAGATTATTCCCATATACCTCTGATTTTTGTGAGATCAATGGATTGAGTGTTGGGTGCCGATTTAATAGCAATTGAATTTGTCCTTGCTGCAATTCTTTTTTGCCTCTGCATCTTTAGATCTTCGATTTGCTTCCTATCCTCCTCTTCCTAAATACAAATATTCTCCATGTTAGCTATATGCATTGTATGTCTTAATGACAAATATGATTGAAATAATGAACCAACATATGATTGAAACAATGAATCAACAAAACACAATTAGAACAAACTGACTGTTGACTTTAAATATTGTTACACATTTTATATAAAGAAATTGGGAGATGGAAATGAAAGGATACCTTCTCCATTTTCGTCTTCTATAAGGTAGGTTTAAAATCATGTAATTTTCCATTTGTTGCATGTTTTGAACTTGTAGACACATTAGACGTGCCACTTGACTCTGACCTTTGTGTTGGACAAAATATAGGATTATGAAAGACTTGTAGCCAGCATGAATTTCTATAACTTTGATAATTTGGAAAACCAATTGGATCACTATAACTTTGATAATTTGGAAAACCAATTGGATCACTATCACTCTCAGGATCCGATTCTTGTGATATTTCATCATTATCACTCTCAGACTTTGATTCTTGTGATATTTCATCATGGTTTAGCAATGCCACGTCGTCTACATCTATGAAATCTAGTAATACCTTTCTTCTTTTCTCAATTATATTGCTGCACTGTATTTTGTGTTTGCCATCACCAACTATTTGAGTCCCAAAGGAAAAAAATATCGATTTCTTGTTGCATGGTTAAGTGTCGGGTCTTGGCGAAAAGCTCTTTGTGATACTGCTAAAATGTAGCTGCAAAACCTCCTCCATGCCATCCTGCTGTCTCAAATATTTAACCAAATAACAAAACTGTAGTTATGATATTTCCACAGTCCATAATATGAGAAATCAGTAGCTTCTGGTAAAAACTGTGTAGTACTTTTTTTGGATCGACGTTTCGGATCACACTCCGTGATCCATCATTAGGACAAAAAAGATGAGAAAGAAATGAGTTAAACTGCAGAGAGACTTCCTTTAAAAAGAGAGAGGGGTTGAGTGAGGGGTATAACTCAAGGTTAAGAAATAGTAGAGGATAGGAAAAAGACAAACAATCTGAGTAAAGTTAGAACAAACCAAAAAAGAAAGGACAATTAGGAAAAGGAAAAAGAATGAAAGGAAAACAAGAAAAATAAAACGAAAACAAAAGAGAAATAAAAAGACAAGGATGAAAAAGTGAAAACCCCCAAAAAAGAAATGAAAAAGACCCGAACTAAAGAAAAATAGAAATAGAAAAGAAATGAACGAACAATAGAAGAAAAAATAAAAGAAAACATAAAAGAAAAAAGGGGAAAAATTTGTGAAGAAGAAACAAAGAAAGTATATATATATACTTTCTTTAATTCTTCTATATAAATATAAATATGTAAGGAGCAAAAGACATAAAAAGAAAACCTATAAAAGAGGATAAACAAGACTACAAATAAGAATAAAAAGATAGGGAGAGGGGAAGGGACAAAGAGGGAGAAGTAAAAAGAAAAACAGAAGCATCCCTATATATGTGTGTGAATACATAGATAGGGAGAAGCAAGAAAAGGTAAGAGGAAAAACACAAACCAACAAAAAGAAAACCATCAAGACAGAAGAAAACGCTGAGGAATAAAAGCGAAATGCAGTGAGGTAGGAAGACTAAAGGAGAAGTGGAAGGGTAGGAGGGAGAGAGGGAGGAGGTGAAAGACGGAAAGAACAATGGAAAATAGATACAGGGGTTGAAATCAATGGGAGAGAGAAAAACAGGGTTGAAATAGGCAAGAAACCAACTGATACGCAAGCGGAGTGGAGAGGCAAGGAGTGGGTTAAAAGAAGGAAATCGAGAGGAAGAGCGAGGAAGCAAGGAGCACAAGGGGAAAAAGACAAGACCAAACTAAAGGGGCAGAGAGAGGAGGAAAGAGAGATCAAGTGTGAGGAGGGTGGTTTCTAAAGGAATTCAATAGAGGATTCCAAGAGTGGCTCAGACACCAACCATCATCTCTATTTAGGTTGGTGGGGTTATTTTTGATGAAGATAGCCTCTTTGAGTTTTCTCTTAAAGAAGTTGTCTTCCTTGGCAAGGACTAGGGTATCCTCAAGGCGAATGTGGTGCTTGGTGCTAGATGAGTGATTTGCTAGGGCCGATTTCGTGACCCTCTCATGTCTAATATCTACATCGTGTTCTTTGATTCTTGTGTGGATGGATCTACCTGTTTCACCAATGTAAGGGGTGCCACATGAGCAATCAATTTTATATACCCCTGAGTTTAAGAGAATGTCAGTGGGGTCTTTAGTGGATGGGATAAGGTTTTTGATGGTGGAAAGAGGTTTGAAAGCACAAATGAGACCTTTCTTGCAAAAGATTTTGGCGATCTTGTTAGATATACCTTCAATGTATGGTAGGGTGGCACCATAATTAACCTTAGAATCTTATGGGTTAAGTTTAGAGTTGAGGCGGGTTTGGGCCTGTTTAAAAGCACGTTTGATGCATTTATTGCGATATCCGTTTAGTTTGAAGACATCCGTTAGGTGGGACAACTCTTGGTTTAAGTGATCCTTGTCGCAGATGCGAAAGGCCCTCGAAGCCAAAGTTTTGAGGATGGTGCAAGGAAGCGAGAAGATAGAGGTCAGTGTGGGTAGATTTCTTGAAAACCCGTCGGCTTAGGGAGCCATCGGATTTCCTAATGAGAAGAATGTATATTTATATTTATATAGAAGAAGCAATTTGCTTCTTCTTCACAAATTTTTCCCCTTTTTTCTTTTATGTTTTCTTTTATTGTTTGTTCATTTCTTTTCTATTTTTCTTTATTACCACCCTGTTATGTTGTGCTTGTTTTTTTATTATGTGTAACACGTCTTTGATCTAAAATTTATCATAATTTATTAAAAGATATATATATATCATTTCCTTATTTCATTTTGGGTTATATAATTTTTCATTCTTGGTAGTTGTAGCTTTTTATTTTTCCCTACTACTTTCGTTCTTAGACTTTGTTTGCTTAGGGTTCGGGTCACCTTAGGATTTATCCCTTTCATTTTTCATTTCTTTTTTCGGGGTTTTCACTTTTTCATCCTTGTCTTTTGTTTTCATTTTATTTTTCTTGTTTTTACTTTCATTCTTTTTCCTTTTCCTAATTGTCCTTTCTTTTTTTGTTTGTTCTAACTTTACTCAAATTGTTTGTCTTTTTCCTACCCTCTAATATTTCTTAAACTTGAGTTATACCCCTCACTCAACCCCTCTCTCTCTTTTAAAGGAAGTCTCTCTGCAGTTTAACTCATTTCTTTCTCATCTTTTTTGTCCTAATGATGGATCACGGAGTGTGATCCGAAACGTCGATCCAAAAAAAGTACTACACAGTTTTTACCAGAAGCTACTACTGATTTCTCAAATAACAAAACGTCAAAAATAAATTCTTCTCAATTCAATGTTTAGAAATTCTTAAAGAGCAGAGAAATTAACACTAATTTTTTGCAGCATTGGATTTTTCCATTACACTATGTTTTTTAGTTAAGTGGACATATTCTTTGTATTTTTTATTTGTATTCTTATTATTCTTATGTTTTAATTAGCAGATAGCTACTTTTAGAAATCATAATAGAACAATTTCTGGGAGAAAGGTGTTAGTCTCTATTTTTTATTTGCAAATAGTTCCAAGCTTCATTAATATTGTTTACATGGATAAAATGCTAAAAATTAGGTAAATGATAATATTGAAGACTATGTATAGATGGGACAATAAAATTTAATCCTTAATGTTGAGAGAAACAAAAATAGATAATGCACTTGGGGATAGCTCTGATATACATACAATATAGTTTTCAACTAAATCTATTAGATTTACAGTATGTTGATGTTTCTAATATGTATCTTTCTTTCAATTTTTAGAGGATTCATTTTTCTTTTCTTTTTCTATAAAAAAAAAAAAAGATTGACATCAACTTCTCTTTTATAATTTTTGTTGTTTTTATATATTGAAATAGAATATCATTCTGCTAAAACCATATATATGTATATGCAAAAAAAAAAAATTCTAATAAGAATTTTTTGTTGTATTGCTTTATTATTCTCAAATCTCCACCTATATATCATAAAAAATTGAATTAAATAAAAATAGTAAAAAAGAATTACCCACATTTTAGTAGATTATTCAATAAATCATATTCAATGCCATGATGTTATGTGAATTTGAGAATGTTAACCTCTATTACCTCAATGTTAACCCTTATTACCCTTGCATAGTAGACTTAAAGGTTTGCTTTTATAAAACACTTCTTGTTATACAAATTCTTCATAGTATATCCAACCTACAATTCCATTGATCAATGAACTGTGGACTAAAACTTCCCAGACGAACCTGATTACTTGGCATGCATGCTTCAATTCCTTTTTTAAAGCAGCAACTTAATTTTTCTAAGTTTTAAGTGAATTTATATCCAACTGTTCCTAAGTGTTTCCTACTTTAATGAGCAAAATAACAGAACAGAGTCATTAAACATCACAAGACATAGAACATAAAATACCTGGTTGCGGTGTGAGTATACAACAGAGGATGCTTTTGCACTAAGTAGGGAAAAATCCACTGTTGTTGCTTCTGCAATTCAATCCTTCGCCTCTTGTCTGTGCAATTATGCTGTTTTTCTTTGACTGTAGATTTTTTAGAGTTGACAGTAGACATTTAAATCATTCATAACCCGCTGGAAAAGGATTTTTTATAATCTTTCATAACCCGCTGGAAAATATTTCTTACTAATTTGGTATTTACTCGTTCAGCGTGCGCTGGGTTGTGACCATAAACTTTGGCAGACATTGATGAGAATGGAACTGTTCCGTGACAGTCGTTTTGTTTAGCCTTTTTTTAAGGAAAACAACAATCAGCAGTCGCCCTCTGCGCCAATCTCGCTTTCTTTTACAGAGGTATTTCCTAAAAAAATATTCTGCCAACAAAACCTCCATTAAAGAACAGAGTAAGGTATCTCCGAGTCACGATGAAGAGGGAAAGTATTGGAAATTTTATTTTAGTGAGAACAAAAACTTTTTAACTATTATTAGTAAGTGGGAAATATAAACCACAGTTTTTTTAGATTTTTTTTTTAATTGTTAAAATTTTAGGAGATTTAATTGTGTAGACTTTTTCTCTTTACATCTATTTAATTATAATTATTTTATATTGTATTTATCTTTTGATGGGGTTATATTTTAAAGGAACTTGTGCTAACCTTTAATTTAGGCTAATTTAATAAAATGCATACAAAGTTTAAATCAACATCCATTAATAGTATTAGATTGGTTAATAGTGGTAGATTTTATGGGTAAATGTAATTGAATTAAATAATAATTTATGAAAGTAAATGCAAAGTAAATAAGATGTATTTAGTTCTAGGTTTGACAACATACATACACTAAGAACATTATACAGTAGAATGAGCACGAGGGTTGTTTTGAAATGGCAAAGAGTGGGAACAACTTGGAGGAGGGAGATGGGGGTGACAAGGATGAAGATAATTGCAATTTTACAGAAGGGGAGAGTGAGGATGAATGGAATGGCTCCTAGGATGAGGAAGGTGGGGAGAGGCTCATGGACATATGGCTTGAGGCCAGTCAAAACATCTCTAGTGCACATTTTGTGAGGCCCAAGCCCTCATCAATGAGATTGGATGTTGGTTCCTATGTAGCTAAAGATCCTTTTGCTACAGTTTCTACTTTGGCCATGGATAGGCTCAACCTTGTCACATCCCTACAAACCCCATGTTTTACTAAGATTCCTAAAATCCCAATGTAATTTGGACCAAGACAAAAACCTTTATATTTTGATCTCTAAACGTAATATGTTGACTTGAATGTAGTGATGATTTAAACTATGAATGTCATGGGTTTAAAGACTTGTCAATTAATGGTATCTTTATGACTTGTCATTATGTTGATTAAATTGTGGATGTTATAATTTAAATATCTTTATTCCCAAGATGATGACACGACATAGTGGAATTGGTGATTAAGCTTGAGATTACCTAGATATTATTGCTCGTGTTTTGAATTGTGTATAAGGAGCTTAATTGGGTTTTGCAGGTACAAGGGTGCAAAACAAAGCAAGCTCAATGGTTCAGTCAAGAGACGAATTTGGATGCCAAATTGACCCTACTCTTGTGTCCTAGAATATCAAGTCAAAGTTAGAGGTTATCCAATTGTAAGTATCCTGAAGTATTGAGTTTATCTTGATGGTCAGGGCTTACCTAATGAAACGCGTATGTTCACTAGTTTTGGGGAGTCAATTTTATAATGAAATCATTTGGCCATTGTTATGTGTGAAAATGTGGGAAAGATGGAAGATAATGTTAAAGGTGTCCAATCAAACCCTCATTTCACACTAACATTCAAGGACAACAACCGAGCCAAGTGACTACAGATGGAGAGGACTTAGCTACAGGTTGATGTACTCAAGAATGATATGGAAAGATAAATTAGATTGGTAGATTTGTCAAACCCTAGATCCAATAAGCCTCAAACCCTAATTATAATGAAATCAGGTACAAATGAACAAAATGCTACACATGACTACACAAGAAAGCACTAATGAAGGATCATAAACATACTAGAAGTTAGATTTTTAGAGAAGAAAACTTTGCAGACTATGGGGCAGGCACCCAAGTCTGATAGGGCAACTTTTCTGCCAATCTAGAATAGTACGCAGTGTCAGATGATATTCAACTCATGAGTTTCCATAAATTCTAGGCGGGAGGACTACGGGGTGGGCGCCCTAGTCTAGCAGGGTAGAATTACAACAAGTTTTCTCCATATCCCGAATCCTTATCCTCTGAATAGCTTCTCTTTACCTGCACTTCACCAAATCCCGCACCTGTAACCTGCAATCACAAAGAGAGGGGTTTGGGATTTAGGAGCTTGCCTCGGTCAAGCCCCGGAATGACATTAAAGTCTTCCAACACTGTTGTTAGATAGAGTGTGTGTCCTTGGAGGATAGAGGCCAAATCAAATGATGAAATAGATTGATTGAAACACAAATAAATACCACCTTAGAGGTGAAGCCCTCATAGAGATGAAGATCTTTCAAACCATGAGGAGATGGATTGATGAAGCCAAATCCACAACAAACAAACACAATAACAACACAATTTTGCTCTGTAACGCAATGAATGCTTTGGAATCCCTTAGCTTACTATCACAAGTTTGCATTATCCATCTAGTTGTAAAATGAAGACATAAACTCACTTATATATGCATTCCTACTAACTTTCATAATTTAAATTGAGAAGGCTGACAGAGGGAAACCTTTTTAAAGGTCCAATGCCAACACACTTAAATTTAGGCCTTGCCAAATTAGCCTGGACTTGGGCGTGGGCACCCAAGTCCCAAGGCACTTTTTAAGTCATGATTAACATTTAGGATGGGCCCCTAAGCCCCATTTGACATGGGTTTTGGGGGAAATTGCTCCAGGATGAGTATTAAGCATGCATAATGTAACTGAGGGGACCTAGGAGCTAAACTAGGAGGTCAAAGGGCATGAAGTTACTTTTTACTCCATAACATTTAGCCCCCACTTTAATGTATGTATACATGCATTAAAGTACAGTCAAAAACACATCAAACACAACAGGCACATAAGCTAAGGCATACCCAAAGTTTGGAGGACTATTTCTAGCCCCCAATCTTAGGTAAGCACTAGAAAACACATGGAAGACACTCAAGACACAATGAATACATTAAGAAGCATGCAAAACATAGAGAAGCACATAATACACAGAGAAGACATGAGAGTAGTCACGCAATATGATGAATACATTGATTTAACGACTAAACAAATCCTAAACTAGGGGGCAGAGGGGGCTCATCGCCACACGCCTTTAGACCACCAAAAACACGCAAAACAAAGACTCGAATGTGGAGGGGACTCATCACCACGTGTCTTTCGACTACACTCGAGGAAAACATGCCAAACAAGGATCCAAATGTGGAGGGGGCTCATCGCCACGCGCCTTTATACCACACTCGGGGGAAGACACAACAAACATGCAAGGAAAACACACGGAATACATGAGCGCTGTATAGCATGCCATATACACACTATACATCTTATACACGGAAAACATGAGCGATGGAAGGAGCTTATTGCTAAGTCCCACCATCTAAAACATGCAAAACACACCTGACGGTTGAGCTACGCTACCACAACTACCAAAGACATGCTTAAGGAAGGATGACTCAAGATTCAACTCCGCCTCCGCAAAGGACTTTGTATAAAATGATGTGCACTAGCTCAAGAGATACACCATCCCACCTCGCGATGAAGGATTTTTGTAAAAGCATGCACACTAGCTCAAGAGATACATCATCCCTCCTCACGGAGAGGGCAGTTTGCTTTTTATATAAAAGGATGTGCACTCACTCAGGAGATACAACATCCCTCCTCACGGAGAGGGCAAAAACACGCTTTGTCAGTGTAAATGTTAATCAGGTAGATACCATTATATATGCCCCCACCTTAAGGTGGTTGATGCTGCATACTAGTATCAAGCACATTAAGGTAGAGTGAAAACACGCTTGGGAACAAGAGCTCTCGCAAATCTCATGCCCCTGAAGGTGGCATGTGCCACAATCGCCAAATGTTCCCACAAACACATTGATAAGAATTGCTAAGATAATCAACAAGAGATAAGGTTAGAACATCTTATTCTAAGATAATAACCAAATTGAATCATGAAAGCTATGCATAAATTAGATCACATCACAAACCAAGCCTACACTTACGGGTTCAGATCCGAGTATAGTCATTGGGCTTATACTGCAGGTACCTCAAAATTGAGTGTAACAACAAGGTGAGATACAAAACAATCCAAAGTGCACAGAGCAGATTGAAAGTATTACAAAATATTTGTTAAGAGATATGAAAATATGATGTATCACACGGAGTGATTCTACAAGTCAAGCATTGGATATATATATCAACCCCATCTTCATATATGGATTGAGTTCATTTTTGCTTTCTCACTAAAGGGACACATGGTCCATATTAGTATTTATTTGTTTTCGTTATCCATTGACTAGGTAGAACCACTAAAGAAGGTAAACAATAAAATTAGAGAGGAGAAACAAGTGCCTTAGGAACACCACATAGGAAGATGCCCCCAAGACATCAACCACAACACTATGCCCCTAAGGCATGACACACAACAATAAAATAGAGGAGAGGAAAGATAGAAGAATGATGAAACAAATAGAAGAATGGTCATGACAAAGGCGGTCTCCCAGTATCCTTGGCCTTACAAGAGTATCAAGGGTCATCCCAAGAGACCTAAACAACACATAACACAACATGTGGGAACACAACACATAAGAGGAGGCCACGTAAGCGAGCAAAGGTATGCTATGACAAAGGTGGCCAAAAAGGGTTAGAAATACTTACCTATTTACACAACCGAACTAGCGGTTGTCGTTGAGCAAATCATCTTCCTCCCAATCTCAAATGCAAGGGGAAATAGGCATGTAGGGGACAATTGCCTAACTTAGATCATCATCCTTTAATTCTTCAACCTTAAGCTCTACTCTAG
Source organism: Cunninghamia lanceolata (assembly GCA_027924645.1). Lineage (NCBI taxonomy): Eukaryota > Viridiplantae > Streptophyta > Pinopsida > Cupressales > Cupressaceae > Cunninghamia > Cunninghamia lanceolata. The sequence continues at coordinate 431,844 of BSBN01000203.1, read as the reverse complement.
TTTGTTCAATGTCATGTGCTAGGATGTTCTCTTGTTGAGGTGTTGGTTTTTGAGATGAGGCTTGTCTTCTCTTCCTCCTTTCTCTTTCTTTCCTATTCCTTATTGTTTTGTTGGTGAGGTTTGCAAAAGTTTTGTCACGATTCTCCACAGTCTTCAACATCTTAGAGGAGGAAGCTTGTGCTATATTAACCTTTTGTGATGAAGTGTTTTGTTCTTTACGGGTATCTCCTGATCCTTGTAAGGTTGACAGAGGAGGAACCTCAACAAAGACTCCCATACCTCTCAGTCTAGGGGTTTCTTTCAATTCAGGTGGCTCTTTACTTATGATTTGTTCGGGAGGAGGTCCAACCAATTTTGTTATCAATTTTGATTTGTATCGTTGGTATCCCAAGAATGTTTGATCTTGTCGTGGTTCAGGAGGTTCAGTAGGTCATGGCCAAAAGTAATCAAGATTGAAGTTTTTTTGAGTAACCATAGGTTGTCACTTACTATGATGAATAGTATGCATGCTTCCATGGAGAGGAAATTTTAGACATTTGTGAATTGTTGAGGGGACAGTTTTCATGGCCTTGAGCCATGGATGACCTAATTTTATACGGAAGAGGTCAGATGTAGGTATGATATCGAATGATTGTTCCAAAGCTTTATCAAATACTGTGATCAATAAAGTAATCTTCCCTATAGCCAGGAGGAAAGCTCCAGTATGTGTTTTAATCATCATGTTGGTGGGTTCATAAGATTCTTGTATCAAATCATGTGAATAAAGGAACTCTTCAGTAGCCAAATTAGTCATACAGTTAGGATCAATAAGAGCTCCCCTTGTAGGATTGTTCATTACTTTCACTATGATGCAAAGAGATCCTTTAATGCTTCCAATTGTTCTATCATGTGGTGTAAAGACTAATTCAGGTTTAGGAGTTTTCCTCTTCCTATAAACTCTAGGAGGGAACCTAGCATTGTTGTTGTGATGAGAAGCCATGTATGTGAGACTCTTTCACACCACAACACTTGTTTGAGGAAATCGGGTTTTTAAAGAGCAAAACACACAAATTTGATAACAAACCAAGTGAGTAAGATGGAAAGAGTGCTACACAATAAGGCAAGATGAATGATTTGAAAGTTTCCTTAGAGAAGTTTGAAAATAGTGTATAAAACCCTTGATGTTGCAATACACAATGTGTAATTGTAAAAGATGAAAGTTTTAATGCTAGGATGAAAAAGTATGCACTATGATCCTACACTACACTTCAAAATCAGATTTGAATGAATGTTGAAAAGGAGTAACAAAATCTGAAAATGAAAATTTGACTACAAACACTAGTTTTTGTGAAGACTAGGTTATTTTAAAAAAATGCATCTTTTTAAGCAAAACGCTAGCAAATGAAGCTTTTAAATGCAAGATTTAATATGAATTAATGATGAATTACTATAATAAATATTAGATCTGATCCAAAAATCAGAAAATGAAATATTTTTAGGATATGCAACAGAAAATATGCGAAACTATGTCTTGATGCAAGCCTAGAATGCTTGTTTTTTTCAAATGTATGCAAAAATTTTCAGTGCAAGATGATAATATGATATGAATGAATGCAAAGACTAATTACAACACTCAGCAAGATGCAATTTCACTAAAAACATGGGTTCACCAAAATGTTATGTGTGAAAATGTGGGAAAGATGGAAGATAGTGTTAAAGGTGTCCAATCAAACCCTCCTTTCACACTAACATTCAAGGACAACAACCGAGCCAAGTCACTACAGATGGAGAGGACTCACCTATAGGTTGATGTACTCAAGAATGATATGGAAAGACAGATTAGATTGATAGATTTGTCAAACCCTAATTATAATGAAATCAGGTACAAACAAACAAAATGCTACAAATGACTGCACAGGAAAGCACTAATGAAGGATCAGAAACATATCAGAAGTTAGATTTTCAAAGATGAAAACTTTGCAGACTATGGGGTGGGTGCCTAAGTCTGTTAGGGCAACTTTTTCTACAAATCTAGAATAGTAAGCAATGTTGGATGATGTTTAGCTCTGAGTTTCCAAAAATTCCAGTTGGGAGGACTACAGGGCGAGTGCCCTAGTCCAGTAGGGTAGAATTATAGCAAGTTTTCTCTAGATCCCAAATCCTTATCCTCTGAATAGCTTCTCTTCACCTGCACTTTGCCAAATCTCGCACCTGTAACCTGCAATCACAAAGAGAGGGGTTTGGGGTTGTGGTTTTTAGGAGCTTGCCTCGGTCAAGCCCTGGAATGACATTCAAGTCTTCCAACACCATTGTTAGATAGAGTGTGTGTCGTTGGAGGATAGAGGCCAAATAAAATGATGAAATAGATTGATTGAAACACAAATAAATATCACTTAGAGGTGAAGCCCTCACGGAGATGAAGATTTTTCAAACCATGAGGAGATGGATTGATGAAGCCAAATTTGCAACAAACACAATAACAACACAATTCTTCTCTGCAACATAATGAATGCTTTGGAATCCCTTAGCTCAATATCACAAGTTTGCATTATCCATCTAGTTGTAAAATGAATACATAAACTCACTTATATATGTATTCCCGCTAACTTTTGTAATTTAAATTGAGAAGGCTGACAGAGGGAAACCTTTTTAAAGGTCCAATGCCAACACACTTAAATTTAGGCCCCGACAAATCAGCGTGGACTTGGGCGTGGGTGCCCAAGTCCCAAGGCACTTTTTAAGTCTTGATTAACATTTAGGATGGGCCCCTAAGCCCCATTTGACATGGGTTTTGGGGGAAATTGCTCTGAGATGAGTATTAAGCATGCGTAATGTAAATGAGGGGACCTAGGAGCTAAACTAGGAGGTAAAAAGGAATGAGGTTACTTTTTACTCCATAACAGCCACCAACTGAGTATTGTTACCTTAGCCTAGTTAACCGACCTCTATGTTTGTTTGAGTCTATAATTAGACAAGAATAATTATGTTATTTCAAGAATAATGAATATTAATAAATTGGATATAAAAATAAAAGGAAATATTCAGAAGAAAATATTTTTTGAAATCAAATAAAGGTAATGCTATTAAAATCTTCCCCCATTGACTAAACCTCATGAAAAATAAAATACAATGGAGAAGGGAGAATGAAAAAGGCAAGGCATTTCAAGAGAGGACACAAATTTATTGAAAGGAGGCAAATTTATGGAAGTTGTAGTAGGGGAATGGTTGCACCATTACTTAGGAATGGTGTCCCCTTCCTTGCCACATTTACCACTCTTTAGAAGGTTGGAATGGTTGGCTAAGGAAAGAGAAAGGTCTCGCATAAATGTTGGAGGTGATCCATTTTCAGGAGCATGAAAAAATAATGCATGGAAGAGAGAGTAGGCAAGGAGAAAGGAGGCACGACTTAGTTTGTGAGAGGAGATTTAGTGGGAAGATTGGAAAAATATCCCATGAAGGAAGCCATTGGTCGGTAAATCTATTCCTTATTGATCATAGGCATTATATTCAAGATAATTTTATGAATGTACGAATGGATTACCTTTGCAATAAACCTTTTCCTTGCTACATGCCATGGCTAGGTGTAGGCATCCTCAGTTTAAATCAAATATTTTGTATGCAACAGGGTAAATCAAATGGGGTTGAAGGGTTTAAAATTTGAAAACCCTCCTTTTCCTCTTTTCCAAGCATTTCCTAAGTGTTAAGAGATGCATCTAGAAAAGTTATTTAGAGTAGGTATGTGAGTGGTTTGACAAAATACCTGAAACCCTTAGGATGGCCCTTGTAAATGCCCTGGCATCTAGATTGCCCAAAAACTTAGATGAAATAGGTTGAACAATTTCAGATAATTTTCACCATTCCCTTGCCTACCTTTGCCCAACTTGGAGTTAGGAAAAAGGGTTCTCTTTTAGGCAGGTATAAACTATTTTAACTTTATAATGGTTGTCATGCTTTGTTAAATATTAGTGTGCCGGTTTCTTAAGCCTTTAATTTTTTCTAAGAGGATAGTTCTTGGAAACTTGGGGCAACGATTGAGAGGTCTAAAAACCATTGGGAAGACTGTGTTAGCAAGGAATGCCATAATTTGAGCCAAATTGAAATATAATTTGATAATCCATATACTTATTGAGTAGTTAATATGTTGTATTATTGAGTATGGGTAGCTTGACTATTAATTCTCCCTTAAAATTGGCTAGCAGTCCTAAGGAAGGATTATTTGCAATTAATTACCTTAGGTTTCAGGCGAGCCTAAAAAGAGAAGGGTAGACCTATTAACATTAGGACTTATAAAAGAAAAAGATGGTGTTAGAATATTGTAGGGTGTTATGACATAAGCTTTGGGGGTAATTTAAGTTAGTGCCTAAGAATGTTGATGTTATTATCTTATTATTATCCAAATAGAGTTTAGTTTCCTTTTAAGTTAAAACTTAGTCATGCATTGGATAATGAATATAAGATAGGCCAAATGTTAATTTTGTTTTTAATTTACAACCCATAATGATGTGCAAGTTAGTTGAAATGAATATATTTTCTAGTTTAAGTTTAATCCCAGTAGAATACACTTTCTTAGTTCTTATCATGCTCCCCTAAATAGTGGTTTTGTACAACCAAGATAGGGTAGTTTACCTCAGCCTTACTCCATGAGTTTTCTTTTTTAGGTGTTAACAACCATTAACTAATGAGTGACCCACCTCAACCACATCTGGGCATAAATAGAGCTAAAATTATTATCCTAGTAAGATCTAATGCTTCACTATTTCAAAAATAGTAAAGATTCCACCTGTAGAAACAAACGTGTAGTATATAATTCATTAGGTGTAGTTTGGAATTAATTTCCCCATCTTACATAAACTTCCTTTGGAAGTATTAGCTAGTCCAATAGGCTAAGAGGCATATTTTTCCTAACGTTGGGTGAAAAATCATGCTCAAAGTATGTTCAAGCCTTACAACTAGCTAGGTTGCATTAGGATTAGATTATACATATGAATTGTACTTTAACTTTATAGTAATAAGGATGAGGAAGGTCCAAAAGTACTCCTAAACAAGAAATGGTTAAAAGGGAAAACTTGTACCTAAGGTCCGAGGCTATAGGACAACTCATTTATGAGCCTACAGTTTAAATTTCCTTTAGCTTGATGTCAACTACAGCCAAAGGTCAAGTGCCACCTATTTATATTAGCCAAACACCTAAGGGTTAAGATTATTGCCCATAATCTCTTGAGGGAAGGATGCCTTAAGACCTCATATAAGCATTGAGTGATTATAAGACCACATGTTAAAATTGATTCTAGTATAGGTGTGGTTATCTGATTGTCACTAGTGTCATGAAAGTGACAGATGCCAAAAGCTAACTGTAATACTTAAGGATTAGCTAGCTTTCACTAATATCGCAATGTGAAGGATGCTAGGAGCTATCCATAGTGTGATAGGTATAGGTTAGCTGGCTATCACCAATTTCATGGAGATTTGGTTGTAGCCATAGCGTCGACAGTCTTGTTATTGATATGGGGAATTTGCACAAAAGATATAGCTAGGAAGTATTGTTTAAGGCTATCCACCATACGCTTGTAAGGTACAATCTTGTCATCTTTAGTAATAAATTCATCATTAACCTATTTCACAACTAGCCAAGAGTCACCATAGACTTGCAAATACTGTATATTCCATTGGATGGTTATTTTGAGACTAGAAATGAGTGCTTCATATTCGATGATGTTATTTGTACAAAGAAACCCAATCCAGAATGCCTTAGGGTCAAGGCCACCTTGTGGTGTGAAAAAAAAAATGTCATCCTCCAAACCATGGGCAGTGAAGGATCCATCAAAGTATAGAGTCCATGGTTTGTGTTCTGCATTTAAGATTGACTCATTTGGAAAATCAAATTCCAATGGTTGTAGGTCCTATCATGGAGCATCTACTAAATGGTCAATGATGATTTGTCCCTTGATTTCCTTTTGATTCACATATGCATTATCAAACTCATTGAGTAACATTACCCATTTTTCCCTTTTATGTGTAAGTGTTGCCTTGAATAGGAGGTACTTGAGGGGATCAACTTTGGCGATGAGATAGGTAGTGGCATTGGGTATATAGTGTCAGAGTTTTTGGGAAGTGAAAATGACTGCTAGGCATGTTTTTTGATGAGTGTGTAGTTAACCTCACTACCTACCAGGTTTTGACTCAAATAATAAATGGCCCTTTCATGTTTCTAGTCATTGTGTTGTGTGAGGAGGAAACCTAAGGCATGTTGGGTAATGGATATGTAGAGTAACAGGGGCTTGTTAGGACTAGTGGATTGCTGAGATATTTCTTAATCTAGTCAAATGCTTGCTGACATGAATCATCCTATTGAAAGGTGGTATTTTTCTTTAGTAGGTGTGAATAGGGCTGGCATTTGTCTACTAGTTAGGTGATGAAGTGATGAATGGCTTGGAGCTTGCCTCGAAGATTGTGTAGCTACTTGAGATTGCTTGGATGAGAAATTTCTATAATAGCTTTGACTTTATCAGGATCTACTTTGATTCCATGATGGGAAACAATGAAACCCAAGAGCTTTCCAGAGGTGACCCAAAGACACTTTTTTGGATTCAGCCAGACCTTCTGTTGGTACCTAAAAAATTAGTTCCCATTGTGCCCACTTTGCCCCCAAGTCTCATATGAATCCCACTTGAACCTATAGTTTATAACCGATCAAATATATTTTTCATAGGTTTTCATGTGTTTGCCATTTGAAAATACAAGGTAGGAAACTCAAAAATTTGGCTAAGTCCTAATATCCTAAGGTTCCCTCGTGTTTTCTCTTTTTTTCAAAAGTCAAAGTTTCGGGCTTCCTCCTTCCATTATGCTTCCTCTTTTGGTCTCGAAAATTGCCTAAGTATTGAAGTTTTCTAAGTGTTCGGTAGAGTTTCAGAGCTTGAAGTTACTCCCTTTCGTCTTCCTAATGAAAAGTGTAGGGACGAAGGCCCAAGGGCTGAGGTTTGCTCAAAGAGATGAAAAATATTCTAAGTATGTGTTGGTTAACAAATTTGTCACTTAAATTTTATACTCTTTTGCCCACACACATGATAACCGAATCAACAGTTGAGTCAATTGCAATGACTCTCTGCTTATTTTACAAGGTGTAGCTACCTTCAAATGATGTACAATGAATGAAAACATGGTATGCTTTTAACCCAAAAGTAAAAAATGGAAAACTAACAACTGTGCATAAACAAGACACAAATGTGATTGATTAACTTAGAATGAAGTGAATGCGAACAAATGACACAAAGTTCACCTATTCCACACCCGTAGACGATAATAGATTAATAAAAGGCAGTTATATCTCCCTCAACACATACAAACATAAGCAAGATATGCATCTGGAATCTAGATACATTCACACATAACAGGAGCACATCAAAGATTGATTACAAATTAACATAGGAAAAATTGCAACTAAAGAAGACATTTAAAGACACAAAGTTCTGATAATTACTCTTCATTTCTTCAACAGAACAAAGCTCAAAGTCTCTGAAAATTCCCCTGTACATAGACTGAGTCAAGAAAAATAATAATTGTGATTACATGCTAACAACAAATTAATTCCCTCCTTCCCCCTTTAGGAAATTGGAAAAAGATCCCCTTTTTCTCTTAAAAAAAAAAATATATCCTCTCTTTTGTAACAATTCCCTGAAAACAATGGTAAATGAAAAATAAAAGCCTTTTCCTCTCATAACTAATTCTTGAAAAACTCTTCCCAAGATTAATTACAAAATGGATTTTCAACTTCATCGGGCCTCTTCCAACACATGTGATTGCTACAATATCTTCACTTTGTATTTTTCCATCAATCTCCACTTTACACTAATCATTAATATTGTTACTTATATATTTTTTTCCACTTCCCACTTTACTCACCTTGCCTGCATTATTCATTATTGACAGATACCACAAACAATGATTCCCTCTTTACATGTATTCAAGCAGACCCTTGAATTTCTAGGACTTGAAGTTTTGGAGCAATTATGTTGAGAAAGCAATTTCTTATACCTTAAAAAATCAAGTTTGCAATGCTCTAGATGTTGCAACTTAACATCAACTACCTTGACACCATCACAACCTAGTAGATCCAATCTCTTCAATATTGGATATACCAAAAGCATATTATAAAGAGCAGTGTCCTAAATGACCATTCTTTGCTTTTGCCCTCCAGAGAGCTACAATCCTTTCTTACTAAAATCTGTCAAATAACCTTCAGGTAGGCCACTGATGAAGTTGTGTGCATTAGCTACTTTTACAGCTTCCACTATTTCAATTTCAGAAGTCCCATATTCCCATATCGAGTGTTCTGCACTAAACTAGTTTGGTATCTTAAAGATCTGATCCTTAGTTTTTTGATAGACTTGCCATCTAAAAGTTTGCCCCTGATATTGGATCATAAAGCTTATTAGAAGGGATACAACTAATTTCTTCCTGAGCTTTTTGGACCTCCCAGAGTTAAGCTTGTTCCTGATGGATTTGCAGACCTAAGTCCTCAAAACAATACTGTCTGGTCTAGCAAAGCTTCACATGACTCCATTCTTTGTCACCCTTGACTTATGTGCTCTCTTCACAAAATCAAGAACAAGAGCAAGAGTCTCAGACACATTGAATGTTGTGATATATGCAATAAATACTCTAGATTTGTGTATACAATAAGTGAAATTCTATCCAAGGGATCATGCAGAGAGCACAAATTATAGTATTCATAGTCATTGAGTTCACTTGAAAGCCCACTGTAGTATAAGTATGAGCAGTACACTAATATTATCGAATCTGGCAAGAGGCTTCCATTCACCTTAGGATGAAGAGCAACCACAACAAATAAAAATGCGAGAACCAATGTAACAGCAATGAAGAATGTATTGAGACTATGTTAGGGCAACATGCCAAGGTGCACTTCCATATTTGCATGACCAACAAAAGGGATAAGCATGGTCTTCCTCATTAATCTCACCAGTGACTGGGTTCTTCCCCTTAACATCTACATAATCCATAGTGTCTCTAGAAACCTTCTGTTTAACCATGGCCTCAGTATTCATGCTAGAAGTATCAGTCTTGAGCCTAGAAATTGAATCAAGAGAGTTCCTAGTTTGCAAAGCAGAATGTAGTTGTGAGACATGTTGAAGCTCCTGCTGCAATGCTTCTATCTTTTGTTTTAGTAATAATTGTTGAATGTTCAAAAATCTAGAGAAGTTATTGATAGCTTGATCAAAAGATTGTGAACTCGTGGAAGGACTCTATGTGTTGTTTCCACTCATCGCTAAAGTCTTTTGGGCTGCCAAAATATGAGATTGAATTTCTAACCATATTTGCACCTCTGGATGAATTGTAGAGGAACCCAATGCTACATTACGCTTCTGATATTCACTATTACCCACCCCTCTAGGAGCATAATTTTGATGCATTGAATAGATACCAACTATGTTTGTATCATAAAAATTGTGAATTTATTCCTCAGTGCGTTGAAAATCATTTGAATAAGGTAGGTAGATCATGTGCGACCCTAGAGATTTTATAGCTAAAGTAGCCTCAAGGGGGAGTGCATCTGCTGCCAGGGTGACTGCAACTACCACAACTGACAAAAAATTGTTTTTAATCATGCTTTGAGGGACATCTATACCCTGCTCAAAATCTCTCATTTTGGCACGGACTCGAAGGATGCTGGCAAAGGTAGTGGAGTCTAGTTTTACATCTGCCAGTTGCATTTGCTTTCAATTTTCTAAAGCCTTTTCAACAAATTTCCAACTATGCATATTCTACAGCTGCTGCATTCCATGACATGACATATCTTTGAGGCATTCTGTTGAAGAATTCATGTGCGTTGGTTCTGTGCTTCCACATTTTGTATTGCATATTTTTTAGAGCATTTACAACTATAATATCCAGTAAGAAATTCTATTTTCATTATGTTTTGATGAATGTTCGCAACTAGTTCAAAGATTCCTCTATTGGTGCAAAGCAGAGGAGACACTGGCTGAAAGCATGAAAGATTCAGTCTTATGCTACTGGAGGTATTTTCTTTGTACATATCATGGTGCCAATTCAACAAATCCATTTTGTGTGTATCTTGCAATCATGGCAAAGACACGAGTTCCCAAGCCGTAAAATTCCCGACAAGAGAGTATCGATCCATCAGCATTTTTTTAACTTGGGAGCCTCCTTTTAACTTAAAATGGCCAATTACATGGATTTTAGGGAATTGATAGTTATATGAAATATTGAACTTTGCAATCAACAATATATGGAGTTCAAGAATTCATGAATCATCCGACAATAAAGGGTCGATGATATTTGTAATCCTTGTACCCAGAAGACTTCTGACAATAAGAGGTCGGCAATACATGAGGTTCTTGAACCAATAAAGCACCTGACTATAAAAAGTTCCAAATTCATAAAGCCAACGATCTTCAAATAAATATTTTGGAGCTACTTGTAAATATCTGGCCTTACTAAAGTTATTTACTTTTTAAACCACCAGGCTTTATAATTTCTTTTTTCTTTTTTTACAAATGAAATTATCTCCAAAATTTAACTTCATAGAAATTCAAATCCTGGAAACCTGAAACCATGCATTGAGTCAAAAATGATAAATTATGTATCTCTCACATGATAGCTCCGTTTCCTATGAAATTTGGACAGCAATATGTGTGAAGGCTCCAGAGTAAAACCTAGAAACTTTTTTTGCTCCAACAAACTAAATGTGAAATATTGGCCTTATTTGCAAATTTTCATCTGGGAAAACTGAAGTTTAAAATCTTTCAAACAGTAAGGAATTTTGGGGTGAAAACTAGTCACATGAGACAAAATGAAGTTATCATCAACTCCACAGAAGCATTTTGCACCAACTAGCGTGGATTTTTGGAATTAATTATTTTCGTGATTTGGCAGGTTAAAGTGTTCGGAGTGCTATGGAAGTTTGAAATTTCCAAGGTTTAAAATTTTGGGTAACAACAGGCTCTAGTTGGGGATGAGGACTACAAAGGATGAAGCAAGGAATACATAATCTCAAGCATGGACCTATGCTTAAATTCCATGGGCAATAGAGTCAGAGAGCATGGGGGAAAAGGAGAAAGACCAAGCCAAAAATAGGACAAAGCAAGAAAAGAAACTAACTACCAACATAACAAAAATTCCTAGTATGTACATGGTAGGAAGTGTTGCAAGTATGGGCCTAACCGGTGTTGTCATTGATGTCAACATACTCCTGTTGCATTGATGAAAAGGTTTGGATGAGTTGAGTGCTGAGGATATTGAGAAAATTAGTCCTAATCAGGAACAGAGAAGAACAGTGAAGACAGTAAGGTAAAAGTCCAAGATAAGATGAGGATCAGAGGATGTGGTTTAAAGGGTTTGTAGATATATGTCTTAAGGTGATCCAGTAAAGATTTTAGAGGTCCACATGAAGATCTGAAGAAGTTGTGGCCGTTCAAGTAAAACTGGTTCCGGCAGGTGTTCAGAGGTGACAGAGTGACACAGATAGGTCTGGTGAGATTCAGAAATGCATTATCCTATTCTGTAGATTTGAGGGAGTGTTGAGGAAGTCCTTGTGAAGTATCAACTCAATTGGTTCATGGTTTGAAGGTCCGTAAGCATCTATTCCTTTGTGACAGTGATGATAGACTGTGTTCTTGAGGTTCCAGATGAAGGAGAGAAGGATTTCAATATGCAGATGAAGTGTGGATGTGTTGATAACTGAGAGGGGGGGGGGTGAATCAGTTATCCTAATTATTTCCCTTTTTGAACTTTCTTATTAATTAATGCAGCATTGAATCAAACACAAAAACATTACCATGAAATAAGAAACACATGACAGTATTTTTGACGTGGAAACCCTGTTAAGGGAGAAAACCACGGGGTGATTAACCCAAAGATTATTCTCTGTTAGAAGAATAGGGAATTTACAAAAATGGCACTTGCCAATTAGGGCTCACTGCCCGAGCACACTGCTCACAAAGAGGCCCACTACCTACAAGGAGACACACTGTCTACAAAGTGATAAGAATCACAGTCTTGAACTGATTGGAAGCATCTACATATGCTGGAGTTCAGTTCTGGTTAGGCTCAGTACACTGATCTGCTGCACTTCATCTTTCCTCTGTTCTTTATTCTGCTATCCTTTCACATACCGGATCTTTCTTATTATTTCTGCTGTGTTCTGCACGTATTCGCATACATCATCATATTTTTTTTCATCTTCACAACTAAATCCATCCTCTATATATATATCCGCACAAGTAATTTCATCACCTTTCTAGTCGGCATCCGGAACAGTCTAGTTTCTTACAAACTCTGTTCTGTCGGTTGAATCCTTGTTCACCAAGCAATGCGGATCAAGCATATACTTGTAGATATCATTAATCATGTCGGCCAAACATGATTCATGCCTTCACAACCTTTACCATCAACAGTAACACATCCAGAAAATAGTCTGATACTCTGTCAGTCAGTTCTTCCTCTGTTCTCACTGTCTCTCAGGAATCCGGTACTCAACTATTCATATCTTTTTCTTTGTTCATCACCGGAGGCTAAATCCTTGGAATATACTACTCAAGTTAGTCCTCTTGACTTCCCCAAATCCGCACTGCACCAAGACACTTCCTCTGAGAGATCCGGACCAATCTGTCGGACCTTGCCACATGCTCTGTTCTTGTTCACCGGACCACAACAATCTTCATTCTGACTTCTAGTAGAGACACACCATGACTTGCAGATATGTGGGATGACCTTTGTTGCCATCAATGACAACAACCATAAATCCATATAGTGTCTCTTGCCAACAATCTCCCCCTTTGGCATTGATGGCAACACTTAGTGAAAAATGACTAAGTGTTTACACTATGCTCCCCCTTGGCTGATGCTCTATCTTTATATACAATTTCTGGAACTCCCCCTTAGTTGGATTCCTCATTTTTCACTGCTCCTCACTCCCCCTTTGACATCAATGGCAAAGGGTAGGGTCCGCACACCAAAATTTTCAAAAATTTTCTATACATAGCCGCATATTTACATACTCACATATACTGAAGAATGTCTGTAAAGGATGTCTTCAATTGGATCAGTTCTGTAGCCCAACTTTGCTTCATTCTATCCAAAATTGAAATGTGACCACTCAACAAAAATGCAAAAGCTTCTGCCCTCTTGAGATCTGTCAGATCATTTGTTTGGGCGGTGGTCTGAGCATCACTGATGGCCTCATGCATAGTTTCTAACTTAGGGATTATAATCCTTCTAAGTTCTCCCATCCGGTTAGTGATATTCTTCCTTTCCTTCTCAAGGTTCTTTATTTCATTCAAGACTGCAATAGTCTGACATTCTTGATTTACTATGGAGGAAGAGAGAGGATCAAAACTTTGAGATAAACTTTGTAGTTTGTCCTGTTCCTCTTTTATTTTCTTATCAATTTCTACAGTTGCCTTTGACCAGGATATACAAAATTTGTAAATGTCACCGCCATCCTTAAGAGCATTTTCTAAGCTCTTTATTCCAATACTCATATTTCTCCTATCGTTAGAGATTAATCCTAATACTTCTGAAAATCTTTTATCCAAAAATTCCTTCCGGACCTTTTCTTCAGCTGATTTTTCTAGAGATTCAAAATGTGTACTAACACTGCTGACTAAGGTTTTGAGATTACCAGAAGAGGAGGCTGTCGGATCTATCTGGATCGATGGCATAATCTTCTCAAGCACTCCAGAGGCAGCCTCTATCAATTCACAGTCTTCCATATGAGACTTTAAGAGCTTTTCATTTGCCTTAGCATTTGCAAATGAGGCTATCTTCATTGTCTGCACCGGAGAGAGGGAATCAAAGTTGAATGGGCCTTGTAGTAGTTCCGGTTCATCAATCTCTATTGTTTCTTTGCTCAAAAATTGTTGAACAGTTTGTGCAGTGTCTCTTGCCGGAGACAGATGTTTCTTTTCTTCTGCAGTCTTGGAACTGTCAACCTCTTTATCTTTCACCACTGCTTCCTTCTCCTATAATTTCTCTTCTTCTTTGGATCCAGAGACTGTAGGGGAAACCGGAGGAGAGATGCTAGCCTGTTCATAGGCCACTTCTTCTGGAGCAGAGGGTTCCAAGTCCACAGCTGTTTCTGCACCTAAGTCCTCTACAACAGGAAGATTGAACCTTTTGAAGGCCTTCCGGAGGATCTCTTCTGTCTCTTTGGCCACCTTGTCAGTCTCACCAAGCATGAGTTGATTCATCCTGGCTTTACTTCTGAACTCATCTTTGCAGTCTTTGAAGATTATGTTCATTGTCTTGGGATCAATTTGAGGATATAGCTGAATAGCTATCTGCTCCTGGATCTCAAGATCTTTTGCATGAGCATTATTCTTTCTTATTTCTAATTCCTTTTCTAGGCTTTTAGGAATTTTAGAAATAATCTCAATAAAAGCTTTATTGTAGATGTTCAAGTACCTTATTATGGCTTCTTGCAGGATCTTTTGATCTACCTCGTTGTAGTCATCATAAAATTCAGCCACCGGTTGAAGGTTCCCATCCACAGTGACTGGTTTGACTACACTGTCTAGAGACAAGGTGGGCTTTTCAGAAAGTTCTTCTGTTATTTCTTCCTTGTCTCGGCCAGAAGAGGATTTACCGGATTCTTTCTTTTTCTATTTCTTTATTTCTTTCACTCCTTCATCTGACTCAGTTTCTTCTTCATCCTTTTGGCTTTGATAAGCTCTTGAGGCTTTTGTCTTGGATCTTTTACCGGATCCCTGGACTTCCTGTTTTGAGCTTTTGGTTTTGATAGGTGTGGATCCTTTAGATGATCTGGTCCGGGTTGAGGATTCCACCGGAGCACTTTTCTTGCTTTTCTTTTCTGCCTCTTTCTTTTCTTCCTCAGATTTTCTTCTCTTTTCCCGGCTGGCATCAAGTGCCTCTTTTGAGATGCCTAGGCCTTGAGCAATGTGCTCTACTTCTTTTCTCACCTTTCTCTTTATCTCAGGTTCCCTGAGTTCTACATGTATCTTTACACTCAGCTCCTCAAAGGTTCCAAACCTTTCTGCCTTAGGATCTTTGGGCTGACTTAGCATGTGTTGAACATGCAGCTCCACTATCTATTCATCCACTTCATACCCCATGGGCATGATCCAGACAGTCCTTGGCTCCACTGCCTCCATTAGGCACTGATCAGTGTCAACCATAAAGCACACTGAGTCTTTGTATTTTTCAACAAGAGACTGGGGAATTCTCTCTCTTGCTTGCATCATGCTTTGGAAGTTTTTGAAGTATCCCCATAGGGCTGTATTTCTTGTTTTGGCATCCCCAAGCCCATGTAGATAGTCTCTTATTTGGACTGCAACAGGTTTGTCATTCTGCCATGCCCATCCACTTGATCCGGGCAGCTCATTCATGAAGTAGAAGAATAGACATAATATAAGAGTACCATACTTAAAGGAATTCTTCTTGTCCTTCTTGATTTTCTGTATATTTTCCATTAATTGGCTTAAGAGTAGTTCGCAGAGATCATATTCTGCATTCTTCCTTAGCATTTCATAGGCAGTGTATACTGCAGTTCCGGATACAGAATTCTCCCTGCTGGAGTGATAGATCTTGTATCCTATTATCATGGATGCATACTTGATATCCGGATCCGAGATATCTTCAATGGTCATTGCCCTCTTATCAAATTTTGATCCGGTGGCCTCAGTTACAATGTTGTTCTTGACAGATTTGAGGATAGGTATCCCTCCGGAAGAGTATAGACCAGTTACTGCTCTAATTGCCTCTTTTGTAATCTTGCAGGGTCTATCCAGCCATAGGAAGTTGTCATGCATCCTGCTCAGTACATACCGGACCCATTCATCTTCTTCAAAGCAGGGGAAATGAATGAATTGGTCAAATTGTTTCTTCTGGATACCCTTATACTCTGGTTTAAGCTCAAAAGCATTGTCTATCAGTTGTTTGTGATAGAGATCTCTCAATTTGAATTCCCCAAATTCCTCAATGCTTGCATGTATGTAAACCCTAATGTCTTCTGTGTGTAAAACTCCGTGAGGAACACTGGAAAATGCTCCTAAGGGATCTACCTCCAATGACTTGTATGGATGTTTCTTAAATTCAGGTCGGGGCCTATCTGAGATTTTTACTATATTTGGAGTAGCCATTTCTTCAAAAGATTTGTAGCAAGATATCGAAAGTGGAAAATACCTTTTGCGTCTTCAGTTGCACGGAGTAGCTGGATTGATTTCTATATGTAATGACTTCGGCAGGAGATCTTCGGTAAACTTGATGAATTTTGTTGCAGAGCTCCACTTTTCGCTTCTTCTTGAGTGCAGAATGAGCAAATGATTTTTGAGAAATCCCTTATATTGCTCCGCGAACCCTAATATCTGTTTGCAATAAATGCTTCACCTATATTATTCCGGTTTGCCTTGTCCGGATAGCTTGGAGTATCCCGGATCAGTCCTGATCTATGAACATCATGCGGATCTTTCAATCATGAATAAATCGAGATGACACATTACAAGAACATCCCAAACATTCTGTCCAGTCTGCAGAGTAAAATAATGTACTTCCGGATCTCTCCGGATCCTTTTGTAGTCCTCTGTCATTCCGGAGCATCTCCCGGAATAGGTCTTTACTTGATCGATCACAACTCTTTTATATCTTCATGCGGACCTCTGAAATCTTGTCTGGATCATCTCAGGACTGGTATCTTCAAACCCTTTACTCCGCATCTTGTGCCACATCTGGCACCACTTGATTGGCTGGGGGAACAGGATTTTCTTTGAGTCTCCCCCTGAGCCAGAGCTCACTTTTTAATTTCCGAAAGAAATATCAGCACCAGAGTCTGGTACGGATCCAACCTCTACATTCTCTGAACTTTTCTTCACCCAAATCTTGCTCATCTGATTCCTAACTTCATCCGCATTCATCTTTTGTTTACCCTTGTCTTGATTCTGATTATACACCGGACCTCTTTTGTCCTGATTCTTGCTTCTGCAGACTTTAGCATTATGACCGGACCTATTACAGATTTGGCAAATAACATTTCTTTGCATATTTGACTAATAACCTCTTGATCTGCATTGATTAGCCATATGACCTACTCTATTGCATGTAAAGCATCTACCTTTGAATGATTTGTTTACTTGCATATTTCTGCATTCATGGGATTTGTGTCCATACCTTTTGCAGTTAAAGCACTGTCCGGAGAAGGATGAATTAATCTGATTCATTCTCTTTCTGCACTGATTAGCTTTGTGACCAAAGTGGTTGCAGCTGTGGCAGTATCCATTGAAAGATGGATATCTTTGAGCATTGGGCTGTCTTACCGGAGGTCTTCTAGGCCTGTTCCTTGGATTTTCTGATCCAAAATTCTTTTGACCGGATCCGGAGCTTTCTCCTTTCTCATATCCCAAACCATACTTGTCATCTGTCCTCTTTTGACTTCCAAGAAGTACTTCAAGTTGGGCAGAACTTATCTTGAATTTTTCTTTATGTTCATTTGTTGTTTGAAGATCTCTTTTGAGAGAGGCAATTTGATCCTCAAGTTTTTCTTCATTATCTTTGGCATCTTCAAGATCAGATTCAAGATGTCTGATAATCCTGTCCATCTGGTGGCATTCTTCTGATTTTTCTTTAAGAGATTGTCTTAGATTGTCTTCAGCCTTTCTTTTTTCTTCAATCTCTTGAGTAAACTTTATAGTTCCTGATTCCATTTCATGTCTTAACATAATGACTTCTTTTGATAACTTTTCACATAACTTGGTTTGCTCAGTCAATTCTTCATTTGTATTGCTTTCTTCACTTTGTCTTGCCAATTGTTGGAGCAGCTCCTTTCTCTTTTTCATAGAGAGACTTAATTTGTCCTTTAATTCTCTCATGAATTCATCAGCCTGTTTGAGTCTTTCCTTTAATTCATTGACTTCAGAATTTGACTGTTCAAGATCCTCAAGGGCAGTCTTGAGTTGCTCCCTTAAACCATATGCATCCATTTGAACTCCCAGATCTTCCTCAAGCTGTTAGGCTCTATTAGGAGGAACCTTGCTCTGATACCAATTGTTGATAACTGAGAGGGGGGGGTGAATCAGTTATCCTAATTATTTCCCTTTTTGAACTTTCTTATTAATTAATGCAGCATTGAATCAAACACAAAAACATTACCATGAAATAAGAAACACATGACACAGTATTTTTGACGTGGAAACCCTGTTAAGGGAGAAAACCACGGGGTGATTAACCCAAAGATTATTCTCTGTTAGAAGAATAGGGAATTTACAAAAATGGCACTTGCCAATTAGGGCTCACTGCCTGAGCACACTGCTCACAAAGAGGCCCACTGCCTACAAGGAGACACACTGTCTACAAAGTGATAAGAATCACAGTTTTGAACTGATTGGAAGCATCTACATATGCTGGAGTTCAGTTCCAGTTAGGCTCAGTACACTGATCTGCTGCACTTCATCTTTCCTCTGTTCTTTATTCTGCTATCCTTTCACATACCGGATCTTTCTTATTATTTCTGCTGTGTTCTGCACGTATTCGCATACATCATCACATTTTTTTTTCATCTTCACAACTAAATCCATCCTCTATATATATATCCGCACAAGTAATTTCATCACCTTTCTAGTCGGCATCCGGAACAGTCTAGTTTCTTACAAACTCTGTTCTGTCGGCTGAATCCTTGTTCACCAAGCAATGCGGATCAAGCATATACTTGTAGATATCATTAATCATGTCGGCCAAACATGATTCATGCCTTCACAACCTTTACCATCAACAGTAACACATCCGGAAAATAGTCTGATACTCTGTCAGTCAGTTCTTCCTCTGTTCTCACTATCTCTCAGGAATCCGGTACTCAACTATTCATATCTTTTTCTTTGTTCATCACCGGAGGCTAAATCCTTGGAATATACTGCTCAAGGTAGTCCTCTTGACTTCCCCAAATCCGCACTGCACCAAGACACTTCCTCTGAGAGATCCGGACCAATCTGTCGGACCTTGCCACATGCTCTGTTCTTGTTCACCGGACCACAACAATCTTCATTCTGACTTCCAGTAGAGACACACCATGACTTGCGGATATGTGGGATGACCTTTGTTGCCATCAATGACAACAACCATGAATCCATGTAGTGTCTCTTGCCAACAGGATGTTCTTGGTGATTCAGGCAATCTTGTGGAGGTCTTTGGATCGTGTCCAGTTTGTTTTGGTGGTCCGCATCAGAGTTAGAGCTTGCAATTGAAGAATAACCTCTGGATGATGGTGTTCTTCCTGAGCTGGCCGACCAGATGTATTACACATCTTGTGGATGTTCTTGTAGATGTTTGCCGACTTAGATGATTATTCCTAAGTTGATGTCTTGTATAAATGAGGAGTTGTAAAGTCATTTCAAAGTGTGTCTTGTGGAGATGTGAGTGTGGTAGCGAGGAAGA
The DNA here is from genome assembly GCA_027924645.1 of Cunninghamia lanceolata. NCBI lineage: Eukaryota > Viridiplantae > Streptophyta > Pinopsida > Cupressales > Cupressaceae > Cunninghamia > Cunninghamia lanceolata. The sequence continues at coordinate 412,452 of BSBN01000203.1, read as the reverse complement.
GAGCGAAAGGCAGAGCAAAAGTTTTGGGCTTAAATGGAATTGATTCAAGCATGGTGAAGATGCTATTCTCCAGTTCAAGTATGTGATACTTATTATTTTGTAGACAATGAGTCTCTTGTAGGCAGTGAGCCTCTTGTGAGCAGTGTGCTCAGGCAGTAAGCCCTAATTGGCATGTGCCATTTTGTTCTTTCTATTCTTCTAACAGAGAATACAATCTTGGGTTAATCACCCTGTGGTTTTTCCCTTAACCAGGTTTTCCATGTCAAAATCTTGGTGTCTCATGTGTTAATATGTTTTTGCTCTTGATTTAATGCTTTATGTTTCCATGATTGAGTTATTAATATGCTACTAAATCACTGAGAGGATTTAAGTGTGTAATTGGAAAGAAAGTTTTTGACAACTGATTCACCCCCCTCTCAGTTGTCTGTCCTGAATCTAACAATTGGTATCAGAGCCAGGTTCCTCTAAAAGAGCTTAACCGCTTGAGGAGATCCAGGATGTCGTCCTACAAGAAGGATAGTCTAAAGTTTGATGGAACCAATTTTAATCTTTGGAAAAGTCGCATGAAATGTCACTTGCAATGTATGGGAATGCAGTATTGGACCATGGCTTCAACAAAGTATACTCCTCCACAGGGTGGTCCGAAAGCCCCAAATGAAATCACAGATGCTGAAAGCAATCTGCGGACTATAGAAGCTCTTTTAAGTGCATTATCTGATTCAGAGCTTTCAAATGTTGTTGACCTACCAACTGCTTTTGAGATTTGGGAAAAACTGGAACTTCTGCATGAAGGAGACAAGTATGTTAAATGTGCAAGGCTACAGAGTCTGAAAGGGAAATTTGAAAATCTGAAGATGAGAGAAGATGAAAATATCACTACTTTTATGCCAAGAGTAAATGAGCTTGTTTGTGGAATTAGATGTGCTGGTGGAGTCTTGGATGAAGATGAAATTATTGGCAAAATTCTTAGATCCCTTCTTACTTCTTATAAAATCAAGGTTGCTGCCATTGAAGAATTCAGAGCCCATACAGCTGTCACAAGAGATCAATTGGCTGGTAAATTGACTACATTTAAAATGACCAAGTTTGGAGATGCCCCTCCCAAGATTGAATATGCATTCAAAGCCAGTGTCTCTATAAAAGGTAAACAAAGGTTTGATCCGAGAGAGAACTCTTCAAGGAAACTATCATGGTATGAAAAAGCAAGAAAAGACCTAGAAGAAGAAGAAGTAGAAACTACTCAATTTGAAGCCCTTATTGCAAAAAAACTGCCAAGAGGATCTGGTAAGTATGGAGGGAAATTGCCTTTTAAGTGTTTTAACTGCAATAAGATTGGTCATTTTTCCTCAAAGTGTCCAGAAAGATTTTCAAGGTCAAATCCTATCAGATCAAGGTTCCAAACGAATTGTTACTATGTTCATGAAGAGGATGATGATGAAGGAGTAACAGATGATGAATCAGAGATAGGAAACAAATCTAGAAATGACTGGGTGTTTATTGCCATCAAGGAAGAAGATCCAGTGCCCTCTAAATCTATCAATCATAAAGTTGTAGAAAGAGCTCTGGCTGCTCATGTTGAAGAAAAGGACGATTGGGTCATTGACAGTGGATGCTCTCACCATATGACAGGTGACAAAACTAAGTTCTTAGATTTGGAAAGGTATGAAGGAGGAGTGGTAAAGTTTGGTGATAATTCTACTGGTAGAATCAAAGGTAGAGGAACTATTTCTTTTGATGGAAACAACAAAACTGGTAATATATTGTATGTTGAAGGATTGAAGCACAATCTTCTCAGTGTTGGACAGTTGGTGGACAAAGGCTATGATCTCTGATTCAAGAATGGAAAATGCCAGATCTTTGAAAGTTCTGGAACAGAGATTGCACCCGGTACTCAGACAAAAGGTAACATCTTCCATTTAGTTGGTACTAATAAAAGTTATCTATTTGTGAAAAATGATCAAATTTGGTTATGGCATAGAAGGATGTGTCATGTAAATTTTGATAATATCATCAAGATAAGCAACACTCAGGCTATAAGAGATCTTCCAAAATTGGTAAATGTTACCTAAATTTCACTACTAGCTCAATTAGGTAAAGCTTTTCAGTTGTTGAAAGAGGAAAAGGTACATATATTTCTGCTGCATTATATCCATTACATATTTGGTACAAATTAAGATTACATTGTATTGTTGCATTCAGATGCATTTCAAAACTTAAGAGATTGTACAAATCTTTTAAAAGATCAGCAATTTGTATTGAAAAAATAAGTGTTTAAGGTCTCACACAAGCTGTGAGACTAACTGTTTCATTGCAAAATGAAAAAGACAAACTATACATTTATAAAAGAACTAAAAGACAAATATGCATATGAGATAGGGGGACTTGTCATTGCCTGAATGATGAGCCTTCATGCTATTGACATGTCTTGTGTCGTCATGTATGGTTTGCGTGTCCCGCATCCAGCTGCTGTCTCCTTGCTACCCCTAGCTATCTGCATAATTTTTTTGGAAAGCTGATGTTAGAGCAATGACGAGGCATCATACATCATATGATATACATCTATAAATATACAATTTGTTTTTTCAGATGCAGTAAACCAGTTAGTGTCACAGAAACTTTAGAGAAGACAAATCAAGTATATTGACTACAAGTCCTTGTTTTTCTTAACATGTTTGCTTCATGTACAGATACAGAGGTAATTATGTTTCTATTTGATTCATTGGGTTACATTATGAGTGGAGGTAAATGTGGCTCCCACAAGGGTTGAGCCCAGCTCATGAACCTTATAGAACATTTCAAAAGCAATATGCAAATGCAAAAGCACAGCTCAAGGAGCATATCCAGAAGGCAGGTCACAACTTTCAGGAGGTTTTAGTCATAATAGGATATCATATACAACTGCAGTCATAAAGGACAAAGGAAAAACAACAATTAGGAAAACCCAAGCATTTTTAGGATAGAAGATACAAAGCAAAGCATAAGGTGCATGAGACGGAGCAGCAAAGTATGATGGAACAACAATCATCAAACGGTAAGAAAAGTGCAGCAAACAACAGTTATAAGAAGCAGCCCATAAGTCAGAGGTAAACTAGAAACAACAGTCATTTCTAATTTTTGAGTAACAGTCATGCCAAGAAAGAACATGTCAAGCAAATGACAGTCATGAAGACAGTTACCACAGTGAGAGGTCTTCAAGAAGGACAGTGCTTAATATTATCAAAAGCTCTGGTACACAAAGAGCCCGCCTTTTAAAAAGGAACAAAGTTGCCTCTCTTACACTTATCCAAGAAGACAAGATGGAACTGCCACAATTGCCAGATAGTGAAAGTTTGTTTCCAATCCTTTAGCCAAGGAAAAGAGGGTACTGCAAGTACAGAGAGAGAATGTATGACAAGTTGCATGATAGCCACCAAATCAGAATAGTGATGCAGTCTGAAGTTTGCCATAACAGACGTTAGAGACAGTCAAGCCTATGGAATACACAAAAGACAGTTAGCAACTCAGAGTAGCAATGGAAAAATAGTCTTAAACTAGGTGATTGTGAGGACAACATGACAATCATGAAGTATAAAGAGAGCATTGAAGGCAAAACAAGGTGACAGTCACATGAGAATATAGTGTATGAGATACCAATATAGAGGTCTAAAAGAAGACTGGTAACAGTGAGAAGAGGAGAAGCAGTCTTGGGACAGTCAATAAAATGACTGTCGGAGCAGTCCTAATCACTTGGAGTAGTCCTTATCATTGAGGGATAGTCAAAAATATGTAGGTATGGACGAATGTTTCAAATCTCAGAGACTGTGTTAACAGTCATAGACCTCAAAAAGGCAACAACCAACTGTAATGAAGCAATCATGATATGAGGAGCATCATTTATAGTTAACAACATTATGGACAATAGTCACATGACTACATTCAGATGATATTTAACACCATCTCAGTCATTTAGAACAGCAGAATCTATGAAATGCAATAAGGGACAGTCATAGTCATGGGTGCCACAAAAATACAATCCCAAGAGTTTTAAGCATGCCAAATATGATTGTAATAGTGTTATGGAGAGGAGATAATAAGAACACAAGAGAGTATCCTATACAACTGGTGCCACATCAGAGATGACATCACGAGGATTCATCTCATAAGTCTCAAGAAGATGCATGAAGCTACAGGTAATTCAATGAAAGTGCAGAGCATCAATAGAATGGTATAAAGTTTGCATTTTGTTGTCACAGAGTAAAGAGATTAGCAAAAGATCTGAAAGTAAAGTGTTCATTCCATGCCCATAATGACTACAAAAGACCTCATGAAGAGTCATAAGCTATAACTGGTGCAATAACAATGCAAACCAAATGAGAAAGACAGAGCACATTAGTACAGAAGTGCATGCATAGTGAAACCCATCAGAAACAGCTACATGATCATTGTTGGCATCTACCAGAGTATCTTCCAAAAGTGGATAGTGTGCAACAGTGTGAGAGCAAGAAACATGGCAAGATTTTAAAAATACAAAACTGTAGCAGCATCACTTTATCATGCAAACAATGTAGAAGAATAGTCTCATAAGAAGATCTCAGAATCAACAAGAGGAGCATCAAATACAATTTTTTCCAAGTTCAAATGCTTACAGAATCCTCTGAAAGAGAACAACAGAAAATGTAGATTCCCAAAAAAGTACAGAATTTTCTAAGCTCAAAATATACAGAACCCTCTGAAAATCACAAAAATGGAGTTTCAAGATCATGCTACAGCCACCCGGAAAATACAGATTTTGAGTTGCAGCAAGACATATATGTCATTTTTCCAAGTTTTTGTCAAGGCTGGGGCTTGTTCACAGCCAAAGAAATGCAAAAAATAGGAAAGATCTAAGGTTTCAACTCATTTTTTAAGTAAATACTCACAAAACCCCAGGTTGCAGCCTCTGGCAGCGAAATACACAATCACAGAGAACAACAAAAAAATGCCCAGAAAATCAACAAAAATGCATTAAAATCGCGCTTCAGCAAGGCGAAAATATGCAAGCAAGTTCAGAAAATAAAGTTCTTTCAGGTTTTCTGTCAAAGCAGCACAAAGAAAAATATAGATTTTCAAATTTACAACACACAGACGTCTGTTTACAGGTTTTTTCAAGTTTTTTATCATGTGTGGTGCTCAAAAAATCAAAAGGATATACTCAAAACCCTATAGAGAAATGGCAGGTGTGAAGAAAAATATAAGGTTTTCATTTCTTTTCAAACAACAATTACTCAGAAATGCCTCAAGAAATCGGCCCCAGGTAACGAAATTCATAAGTGAAAGCTCACGAAAATGGAGAAGGTTTGACAGGAGTGGGAACTTACCTTTTGTTTCTACCAGTGCTATGTTGAAACCCACAGGGTTTTCCTCCAATTCAACCTCTATCTCCACCTTCAGAACGGCCTCAACATAGCAAGGTAATGTAGAAGGGTCGGCACAGAAAACAACGAAAGATACATCAAAACCAGCTAAAAAATGAGGTCATGGAGGCCCAGAATCAACTTCAAAAGAGCCAAAACCTCGAAGAAGCCAACTTACCTCACGTCTCCTCTGAAAATTGACAGGAAAACACTCAAAATCGGCATAAAACGATGCATTTTTTGCATTCCAAACCCTCATGGTGGCGCGGCAGGGAGAAGTCGTGAGAAATTGAAGATGCAAAATGATAATTCCAGGTTTTCTTTCTCCCTTTTTCATCAATCGACCATTCCCAATCGATGGTCTTTTTGACTTTTGATTTAAAACAATCATTTTTATCTATTTTGTGCCATGGTGGAGACTTCGAAAGTCTTAAAACCTAGCAATAATGCAAGAGGGGGTTGTGAGGCATGTTTTTCTACCTTTGTTATTTTCTTAAAGTCAAATGCATTACAAGAAACTACAAGGTCGAATGCCTTATTTTGCCAAGGCATAAAATGTGTGTTGGAGCTACAGGGTGGATATGTTTTTTCCTTTTTGAGACATGGTGATGTATACGGAGTCATAAGGGAGACCTTATAGTATATTGCCTAGGCCTCACAAAGCATGATAGAGATGTAAGTGAAAATGGAAGTGGCTAGGGATTCTGAGATATTTTGTTATGACTATGAGATGCAGGTGAATATGCCGTGTATGTGTGTCGTGTTATTTTGCCTAGGAGATATGGACGTCCTTTTTATGTCATAAATGTCATTATTTTCTGCATAGGTTTGTATAATTTTGAATTGTAAAACATTTACTAAGATGGTGTAATTATAAACCTCTTAGTTAAATGTTAATTAAATGCAAAAAAGTGTGTATTTATGTCATTTATTTGGAAAATATCAAATATTTATGATGCTGCAGGGGAGTTATTACACAGATCTGACTTATGTCAGTGGCCTTAAAGATCATTTAAAGGCATTCAAAGACATTTTCAGGTGCCTTTATGATAGTTTATGGCATGTCTTGACCATTTATGCATTGGGAACCTTTTTTGGAGGACTTTAGAGAGATATTTTGAGGGCATTTATGAGATGCATGGGAATGGAGGTGGTTCATGTTTATCTGTTTACAGCTATTTGGGAAGTATATAGTCTTCTTCCTTGTTCATTTTTTAGCAGTTTTGGCTATTCACTACTCTGTATATTGTAATTTTTTGAGTTCTTTTGCATAAGTGAACAGTTTTGTAACCTATTTTCAGAGATATACAGCATTGTAACACCTTTTTTGGTAGTAATAAGCAGCTCATACCTTCCCATTTCTTCTGATATTGTGTGTCCTCAGTGTTAGTGCAGATCTTTGTGATGTTCTTTGTCCTTGGAGCTATATTTTCATGTTGGTGCCTTTATGCAGGGATACATATTTTTGCAAGTTGTGAGATGTGCAAGGAATAACAATCAGTTTTGGGTAGTGAGGAAACCTCTTTCTCCTTTGCAGGACTATTGTTACTTAGCTTCCTTACAAAGTAATGATGCAAGGATTATGATTTGCTGGGTTGTGTAAGGGAGTCATTATTATTGGTTCTATAGTGTCGCAGTTCTGTGTAGTTTTCTAATGATCTTTTTGGTGCATCACCTTAGACAGTAGGTTTCATTTTAATGCAATCCTTCTTACCCTTTTCCCTACAAAGACTTTAGTATAAGAAGTATAGGTGGAGTATCAATAGGAAGCCGGCCTTTTTCAGAGGTTCTTTCCATCACAGGTGACCCACAGACCTGGAAAGATCCCATGTTTCTCTAGATTGCCAAGTTTTACAACTCAACAAGGGTGCAAATCTGAGAGACAACAGTAAAACCTACAAATAGTTTGTGCAAAGAATGTCAGTTGGGGAAACAAAGCAGAGTCTCATTCAAAAGCAAGGAACAATGTTCTACCAGATTATTGGACTTAGTTCATACTGATCTATGTGGTCCGACAAGAATAAGGAGTGTGCAAGGTGATAGATACTTTATGTTATTAATTGATGACTACTCCTAGATGATGTGGGTAACTTTTTTGAAAGAGAAATCAGAAGCTCTTGAGAAATTCAAAATATTCAAGGCTATGGTAGAGAATGAAACTAGATTAAAATTAAAGTGTCTAAGGTCTGATAGAGGTGGAGAATTCATATCTAGTGAGTTCATAGAATTATGTGAGAAACATGGAATAAAGAGACAGTTGTCTGCTCCTAGGACTCCATAATAGAATGGAGTAGTGGAGAGAAAGAACCAGACCATCCAGGAAGCATCTAGGACAATGATGATGGAAGCAAATGTTCCTTAGATCTATTGGAGAGAAGTTGTCAGCACTGCAGTCTATACTCTCAATCGAGTTCAAATCAGAAGCAATACCGGTAAGACTCCTTATGGACTTTGGTTTGGCATCACTCCTACTGTGAGGTATTTCAGGGTCTTTGGTAGCAAATGTTACATTAAGAGAAATGAAGATCTAGGTAAGTTTGATGCTAGAAGTGATGAAGGAATATTCTTGGGTTACTCTACTCAAAGCAAAGCATACCAGTGTTATAACAAGAGACTGAGAAAGATTATAGAAAATTCAAATGTGAAGGTTGATGAAGGAATTGAAAAACCCTCAAGGTTTTATGAATATGTGAAGATGATCAGAATGGTGTTCTAATTCAAGGAGCCCAAGTTCCTTCTGCAATTCAGACTCAAACTGATCCGGTATATCAGGAAGAAAAGATAAGTTATGATGAGCTTGATCAAGAATTAGAAGTGCAAGTAACTCCAAAGTTCCCAGGTATGTAAGACTGAACCACTCTAAAGATCAGATTATAGGTGATAAAAGCAAAGGTGTACAAACAAGAAGGAAGATTGCTCAAGATTCAGATGAAAATTTTCTGATTTCAAAGATTAAACCTAAGACAATAAATGAAGCTTGCAATGATGAAAACTGGACTAAAGCAATGGAGGAAGAGCTAATGCAAATTGAGAAAAATCACACTTGGGATCTTGTTCCCAGACCTAGAAACAAGAATGTGATTGGAACAAAATGGGTCTTCCAGAACAAACTGAATGAAGTTGGTGAAGTAATCAGAAATGAAGCCAGATTGGTCTACAAGGGTTACTCTCAAATAGAAGGAGTTGATTTTGAAGAAACTTTTGCTCCGGTGGTAAGAATTGAAGCAGTCAAATTATTTCTTGCTTTTGCTGCCTTCAAGGATTTCAAAGTGTATCAGATGGATGTCAAGTCTACCTTCCTGAATGGTGACTTGGAAGAAGAAGTGTAACTTGAGCAACCAGATGGATTTCAATTGTCTGATCATGGTGATATGGTCTACAAGTTGAAGAAAGCTCTGTATGGACTAAAGCAAGCCCCAAGAGCCTAGTATGAAAGATTAGATAAGCATCTTTTGAAGATTGGTTTCAACAAAGGTACTGCTGACAGTAATTTGTATTTCAAAATTGATCATGAAAACTGTTGACCCTTTTTTCCTCAGACCAGAGTCAAACAGTCAACCTGGTATTTTGCTTGAAAATCCCTTTGAAAAGGTCCTTATGAAGCAAAAGTGCCAAATTTCCCAGGGGACCTTGCCTAAGAAACCTTACCATTGGAAAGAGCTTGAAAAAATAGGTAGGTTTGCTTTTTACATCACCCTGAAATTCGGCCAAATAAAGAAGTTATTGAGGGTCAAAGTTTTGGTCAACATACAGTTCAAATATACATTTGGCAGGCTTGAAAATCTCCATCGGCCTTAGGAAATAATGAAAAAATTAAGTTATATACATTTTTTGAATGTATATCGGGCTAGGGAAATGCATATACATTCCAAGAATCTTTCGTAGATTCCTGGGAATATTTCGGGTTTGTATATCGGCCATATACAAGGAAAGATACAAGAGAAACATACAATGTATAAATATGCATTCATGGTATATTCCTCGAAGATTCCCCTTTTGTATGTTTAGCACTTGTATATTTACCTTGTATGTTCGCACATACAAGCAAATATACATTCGCTAAATGTACAAAGGCAAATGTACATTCGTGGCATATTCCTTAGAATATTCCGCAGTTGTATGTCAGCAGGCTTGTATATTGCTTTGTATGTTCGCAATATACAAGAGGACATATACAAGGAAAAGATACATTGCAAGAATATTCCTCAAAGATTCCCTGTTTGCATGTTTGGAGGTTTGTATATTGCGTTGCATATTTGTCATACAAGCCCAATGTACATTTGCTACAGTACCGCGAGGAATATACAAGAGATTGTTGCAGGGGATATACAAAAGCTTTTATATATTGCCAAGATGCTTGATGTGGGGCCCGCGCAGATACAACAAACAGGTTTGTATGTCTCCTACATACAAGTGATACATTGCAGGAATATTCCTCAAAGATTCCCTGTTTGTATATAAGGGAGTTTGTATATTTGTGTTTGTATATCCGCATATACAAACAAATGTACATTTGCTACAATGCCGCAGAAGGAGATACAAATGGTGGGCCCCATGAAGATACAAAGAGGTTTGTATATCGTGCATATACAAAGAGATATACAAAAGGAAGTGATACAAGCCAGACCCGACAAGTAATCAAATATACTTAATGGTCTTTTGGGGTCTGTTTTGTATGTATATAGCGCTTGTATATTGCAATATACAAGTCAAAGATACAAATAGATATGCAAGCCAGATTTCAAATGGATATCATTTCTGCCTCATTCAGGCTCCGGGTCCAACTTGTATGTATATGGCGCTTGTATATTGCGATATACAAGTCAATGATGCATTGCATATACAAGGCGGATTTGAATCAAGGATTAGTTTCGGCACAAAAGGCTTTCAGGTCCGCTTTGTATGAATAGGTTTGGTATATTTGCATATACAAAGAAATGTACAAGGAAAAGTGATACAAGTCAAACCTGATAGGACAATGAAAAGCAGCTAAAGGTCATTTTCGGGTCCGCGGCTTGTATGTTTTGACATACAAAGGAGTTGCAGAATGAATTTTTTAGTGCCGATTGAGGTGCCAAGATGCAACAATATACATAGAGATGCAAAAGCGATATATACAGGCAGTTGACCGAAAGTTTGACCACCTATATCTCCTCCATTTTGGCGAATTTCGACATGCTCCAAGAGGCAAAGTTGCATATTTTGGTCCCCTCTTTCATTTGGCAAGGTTTTTTTAAGGAGTTTTATCACTTTTTCAAATTTAGATCTGGAGTTGCATATTTTGGGTGACTGGACGTTTCAGCAACTTCTTGATGAGATGAAGATATTTTTGGGGCATTCATTGCTGCACAAAGATGGAGCAGCTCACATTGATGATCAAAGAATATCTTTCCACCTCTTCATCTCCAGATTGACGATGAGTAAGCAGCTGCAAAAAAGACTCTAAATATCTCCTCATCCGCCCAGTTTCAGATTTCAACGCCATAACTGATGCAGCTGGACAGTCATTTCTAGGAGATATTTTTTGTGACAGCTTTTGAGTAAATTTTATAACCGACTTAGGATATTTTTTGGAATGCTATATATATGCATTCGAATGTTGTAAATAGGGTTGGAAATTTTTTGGCATTAAGGCTTTTTCTGTTTTCCCAACAGGGTTTTCATATGTTGTAACCATGCCTTTCCATTAAATATATGCAAGTTAATTTTACCTCTTTAACTAATTTTTCTAGTTCTGTGTGAATCTGCATATGGTTTGTTTGTGAATGTTTTATTCCTCTCAATCATATTGCTTCTCACCTCTGCTAGAGTCATCTAATTTGTGTATACCTACTTGTTGTATTTGATTACATTGTGCATCTTCTCAGTGTTGTGTAAATTTCTTTTAATCTGGTGTATCGCCCTTCTATTTTTCAAGCTTTTATTTCATTTCCATTGCAAACTTTCTCTTTCCCTTTTCCCCTCAAAATTCAGTAGTTTTAGGTGATAACTAGACAAGGAAGCCGGCCTTCTCCAGAGGTTTGATCTCACTTAGCAAAGTCCCACACTTAGAGATCGATCCCATGTTATTCTAGTTTGTAGAGGTTTCACAGCTTATGCAAGGGTGCAAAACTGGGTGATAACAACTTTGGCACACCCTATGGGACAATTGCAAATTTATCACTGGTTTTGATGTGCAGCCAGTGATTTTCAGACCTGTAAGAGGTTGAATCCGCATATTTGGCGACTCACTGAGGAAGGACAAGCAGACTAGTTCTGTTTCCACATTTTTATGAGAAGGATACAAACTAGGAGTTCAAGTTCAAGCTCATTTGAATATCTGCAACTCTCTCCACCCAGAAGACAGAGCAGAGCTGCAGCAAGGACTTCAGTTTTCAAAAGAGTAAGGTCAACTCCACCAAGTTTCAAACCAGTTGCTTTTGTAGTTCCCACAGTAACTCAAGCGAGTCTACCTATAGCTCTTCAGATGGCAAGAAATCAGCCATTCGTGACTTTTGATGGTGGCAACCTTTTGAATCTAACGGTGCATGATGTGATACTAATGGCAGCTTTGAAGAATCTACCCTATTTCACAGGGGAAAATCAAACTACCCCTATAGAGCACATTAGAGACATAGCTTCTCTATGTGGGGTACATCATGTTACTCAAGAGAACGTAGCCATCAGATTGCTGGCTACCTCCTTCAAAGGGAAGGCATTACATTGGTTCAGGAGTCTACCAGTGTAGACCATAGGAACCTGGGACGAGCTAGGAGAGAAGTTAAACAAGCAATTTCAAGAAAAATCAGATAATCTATCATTGGTCGAACAGATGACCACCATAAAGAGAGCTCCGTAGGAGCAAATGATGGATTTTAACTTTAGATTTCAGAAGACATGGGACAGAATTCCTGCCATGGTAAGGCCTCTAGCTGAATATGCATTTCTATATTTTTTGAAAGCCCTAAATAGTGATATTTCAGTAATGATTCAATCGCTAGGAGGTAATAGTTTACCAGATGCATATGAGTTAGCAATTAGGACAGAGAACAATCTCATTTAGGCCAGAAAAATAGCACCCAGACCACCAGTGCCTATCTTTCCTGAGATTCAGGCTTCTATGCCTTTGTCAATTCCATGTTTTACCCCTGTGCCTACTATCGCAACATTACCTAATACTGTCAATTCTGAACTTTCTGCCCCTAGTTCATCTCAAGAGTTAAAAGAGATTAAAAATAGTCAACAAAAGATTGAGGGTCTCCTTCAAACTTTTGGAAATGAACTAGTAAGCATAAAGAAGCAATAGCCCCAGAGGCCCTATCAGCCCTATCAACAATCTAGCCAGGGGCAGAATCAACCATTTCAAGGCCAAAATCAGCCATATCAAGCTAATAGGCCGCCTTATCAAAGCAACTATCAAGGTGCTAGACAAAATATAAATCAAAGGCCTTTTCTGCCTTATAATCCAGCACCTATTAATGCAGTAAGGGACCTTGTCCCTACTCAGAACAACCTTGCAGTTGAATATGAGTGGTGTTTTCCATGTAATCTTCCACACAGTCAAGCAGCCTATTCAAATGGGGTTATAAATCAGGCTTTAATGGTGCAAAATGTGGCAGCCTCACAGCCAAGTACACCAAATGATGGGGCGGTGCAACAACAAGAACAACCTCAGAGAGATTCTACTTTCATGAACTGGCAGGAGGGTGAATTTTGTGGCATAAACAGTGATAGCACCTCAGTTGCAGCAAATACAAGAGCAAAGAAAAGGGGCTATGAGGTAGAACAAGCAACAAATAAAGGAAAAGTGTCTGCTGATGTTCCTGCACCCCAAATTCCCCATATTCTACAAAGAAATGACCCAGCAAAAGCAAGGGAGATGCCTCGTTTACAAGCAGAGGTTGCTGCTACAAAATCAAGTCAGAAGGTAAGTGCCATTCCACCTTTCAATATTATTGAAAACATGAAAAAGATGAATGTAACAATGTCTATGCGGGATTCTTTAGCCATCACGGGCCAAAAAGACATGTTGCAATCTGCCTTGTCTGATTTGAAGGTGTCCAAAGATACAACCGTTGACCCAAATAGGGCTGTCCTTACCAATTCATCTGAGGATAACATTGAACAGCCCAACAAAAGTGCCAAGCCACTCCCATTTTATATATCATTGATAATTGGAGAAAAATTAGTTCATAATTGCATGGTGGATAGTGGAGCAAGCAGTTCTATGATGCCTAAACAAATTGCAGACCAATTAGGGCTCAAATACCAGCCTCTTGAGAAGGGTGTACTCCAATTAGATGGCACGGCGGTTGATACTGTGGGTGTAATAAAAAACTTAGGTCTTACTCTACATACCTGTCCCAATGTTTCCATCTCACAAGAGGTCTTCATCATAGATTTGCCTCCTTTTTTTTCCATGTGCTTATCAAGAGAATTTACAGCCAAGATAGGAGGATATTTATCCTCAGACTGGTCCCGTATGTTTTTTAGGACCAGATATGGCACTAAGGGGACCCTAAGATTTGAATTGCTTTCAAATCATCATATAGAACCCTATACACCAAGTGTGGTTAATGCAAATCACATTATTTCTGATGATCCTAAACTTGTGGCAGCTCAAGAACTACAAAAAGAAAGCATACCAAAGATACATGTTGTGGATGATCCTGAAGCACATATTCAAGAAAATGGTATGGGGGTCTATATACTTCACAAGCCTGAGGCAGCAATTCCAAGTATGGTAAGGGATGCAGAACAATAGACAGAATAACAGAATCAGGTGTGGAAAATATATTTTGATGGCTCAAAGAGCAGAAATGGATCCGGTGGTGGTGCAATGCTTGTATCTCCCCAGGGTGAGAAATATTATGCTGCTTTCCATTTTGCTTTCTCATGCACTAATAACACTGCTGAATATGAGGGGCTAATCCAGGGATTGCAATGGGCAAGAAGGAGGAAAATTGGTTGTTTGCAACTATTTGGGGATAGTGAACTAATTGAAAATCAGGTAAGAGGACTGCATCTTACCAAAAATGATACCTTGAAGTGCTATAAGCATAGGGTATGGAACATGATTGAGGAGTTTGATGCTTTTAATCTAATTTCCATTCCAAGAAATCAAAACTCCCATGCTGATAGATTGGCTACAATTAGGGCACAGTTTGACATCCCTAGTGACATTCAAAAGGAGAAAATGCAGCCTCATGTAAAAATAGTTGACAGACCCTCTATCCCTGACAATAATGTTCATTGGTAGGTCTTTGAAAGTGATGAATAGATTCTGAGATACCTGTTAGAGGAAGATGAGTTTTCCATGATGAATCAGGATAAACTCAAACAACAGTATGGCAATGATCAAATTATTTAGCTAAAGACAAACAAGCTGCCCAAGGGATTGGTGACTTTGGAGTCTATTTTTGGCACCGATGATCAGATGAAGAAGACTAAGACCAGTATGCAAATAAAAGAGGAACATTATGAGGAGTTAGAAATTTTTAAGGGAAAACTCCTCAAAATAGGTAAAATTTGTTCAGCTGAGGATAGGAGAGCTTTTATTGCTCTTTGTCAAGAATTTGAAGATGTATTTGCTTGGGATTATTCAGACCTAAAGGGATTTGATCCCCATATTGCCTAGCACACCATAGAATTGGAACCAGGTGCAAAGCCTATAAGGCAGAGGCAGAGGCCCCTAAATCCAAAGTTAGAGCCCCTGATGATTAAAGAATTGACCAAGCTAATTGAGGGAAAGATCATTTTTCCCATCAAGCATACTTCTTGGGTCTCAAACCTTGTCCCTGTGAGGAAGAAGAACGGAGAAATTAGGCTGTGCGTTGATTTCAGGGACTTAAACAGAGCCTCTCTAAAAGACCACTACCCATTGCCCTCAATGGAATAGATTTTACAAGTAGTGGCGGGCTCAGAAAGATTTTCTTTGCTTGACAGATTTTCTGGTTACAATCAAGTGTTGGTCAAGGAGGAAGATCAATTTAAGACTGCTTTCACTACCAAGTGGGGCACCATGGCCTACAGGAGGATGCCTTTCAGTCTCTCTAACGCTGGCTCGACTTTTCAAAGAGCCATGGATATGGCATTCAAGGGTTTGTTGTACAAACTGGTGTTGGTATACCTTGATGACATCACAATTTTTTCCAAAAATGTGTCTGAGCATCTATCCCATCTAAGGCTAGTATTTGAAAGGTGCAAAGAGTTCGGGATCTCTCTCAATCCTAGGAAGTGCATATTCACTGTGCATGAAGGCAAGCTTTTAGGGCACGTTGTATCAAAAGAAGGCATTACCATTGACCCTGAAAGGGTAAGAGCTATTCTGGAGCTACCTTTACCTAGTCATAAGAAGGGGCTACAAAGTTTCGTTGGTAGAATTAATTTTCTGCGAAGATTCATCCCTGATATTGCGAAGCATTTGAAACCCTTGACAACCATGTTAAAAAATAATACAATTTTCAGCTGGATGAAGGAGGCAAGGCTAAGCTTTGAGTCTATAAAAGAAGCATTGTCAGCTGCGCCAACTTTGGTAAACCCTAACTTTTCCAAAGATTTTATTCTATATGCTTATGGTAGCCTAGATACAATCTCCATGATTTTGGTACAGCAACAGAGTAACGGCTTTGAGCAGCCAATCATTTTTTTCAGTTAGGGGCTGGAAGAATATGAGCAAAAGTACAGCTTTGTTGAGAAGCACGTCCTTGTAGTGATACGGAGCCTCAAGAAATTTCGGCATCTTGTTTCCAATAACAAGATACATTTAATGGTGGCTCATCCCAGCGTGAAAGAGTTCCTGTTGAGTAAAGATGTTAATGAGAAGAGAGAGGGTTGGATCACCAAGGTCATGGAATATGACGTGGATATCCAAGTAACCAAGCTTGTCAGAGGTAGAGGACTCAGTGAGCAGCTCGCTACCAGTTCCAACAAGGGGGATGAGACGCTTTTAACCATTAAGGATGCACCTCAAGATAATTCAGAGACAGTGGGCATAAGTTGGGTTATTGATATGACTAAATTTTTGCAAACTGGCAAATGTCCAGCAAGTCTGGATAAAACCAGGAGAAGATATTATAGACTGTAATTGGTTCCATATGTTTTAATAAATGGCATTCTTTTTAGAAAGGACTTTAATGGTGTATTGTTAAGGTGCATTGATAGAGATCAGACTGACAGGGTACTACATGAATTTCATAATGGAGCAGCGGGGGGTCATTTTGCCCTGAGGACTGCTACCTAGAAAGTGATGAGAGCTAGCTATTACTGGCCCAGCTTATTTAAGGATGCTCATGCATGGGCTAGGAAGTGTATAAAATGTGCCATTTTTGCAGGAAAAGAAAGGCTACCAACCTTACCTTTATGACCAATTCAAATAGAGCAACCCTTCATGAGATGGGGTATGGACTTCATAGGCCCTATTAATCCACCATAAAGTGCAGGCCACAAGTGGATTCTTACAACTACAGATTTTTTCACAAGATGGACTAAAGCAGCAGCTTTAAAGGAATCAAATGAAAATGTTGTTTTAAATTTTTATCATGACTTGATTTCCAGATTTGGAGTGCCTGAGTCAATAATTTTTGACAATGCTTTAGCCTTTGTTGGCCTAAAGATAACTAATTGGGCTGTCAAAAATGGGATCTACCTGAATACTTCTTCTAATTATTACCCACAGGGTAATGATTTGGCTGAGTCTACCAACAAAAATCTCATAAGGATTATTAAAAGATCAATGGAGGACAACCAGAGGACCTGGCACACTAATTTAAAATATGCCTTATGGGCAAACAGAATAACTCCTAAGAGGTCCATTGGAAACTCTCCATATATGTTGGTATATGGGAAGGAAGCAAGATTGCCTATCTCTGTGGAATTGCCAGCACTAGACATCATGAATCAGCTGGAAATATTTGAAGCAGAGGACCCCATGGCTGTCAGATATGCTCAACTGATGGAGCTTGAAGAAATTAGAGACAAGGCTATGAAGACTATGGAATATCATTAGCTTCAGACCAAAAGAAGTTTTGATCAAAAGGCCACTCCCAGGATCTTTAGAGAAGGTGATATGGTACTCAAATGGGATGAATTGAAAAGCAGACCAGGAAAGCACTCCAAATTTGACATGTGGAGTGGTCCATTTCTCATTACTGAATGCAAGGAGGACAATGCATTCCAATTAGCCACTATGGATGGACAAAATCTGCCTATCCCAGTCAATGGAGTACACCTAAAGAGGTGTTTTGAGGTATGAGTGCCTTGTGAATCAGTAAATTAGGTCTCTATGCTTTCAATAAGTGCTGCTGCACATTAGTTTAAATCTTCTTTTTTGCTTTCCCTAAGTGCTTCTACACAAGCTGCATTGTCATTAGGAGAATGCAGGCCTTTTTGTGTTTTGGGGGTAGGATTCAACTTTCCAGCATGTTTTAGATATGACCCCATGCCCAATGGATATTCAAGGCCACTGATCTAACTGTTTAGCAGGCAAACACCCCATAGAGGTCACCAAATTGTTGACCCTTTTTTCCTCAGACCAGAGTCAAACAGTCAACCTGGTATTTTCCTTGAAAATCCCTTTGAAAAGGTCCTTATGAAGCAAAAGTGCCAGATTTCCTAGGGGACCTTGCCTAAGAAACCTTACCATTGGAAAGAGCTTGAAAAAATAGGCAGGTTTGCTTTTTACATCACCCTAAAATTTGGCCAAATAAAGAAGTTATTGAGGGTCAAAGTTTTGGTCAACATACAATTCAAATATACATATGGCGGGCTTGAAAATCTCCATCGGCCTTAGGAAATAATGAAAAAATTAAGTTATATACATTTTTTGAATGTATATCGGCCCAGGGAAATGCATATACATTCCGGGAATCTTTCACAGATTCTTGGGAATATTCCAGGTTTGTATATCGGCCATATACAAGGAAAGATACAAGAGAAACATACAATGTATAAATATGCATTCATGGCATATTCCTCGAAGATTCCCCTTTTGTATGTTTAGCGCTTGTATATTTACCTTGTATGTTCGCACATACAAGCAAATATACATTCGCTAAATGTACAAAGGCAAATGTACATTCGTAGCATATTCCTCGGAATATTCTACAGTTGTATGTCAGCAGGCTTGTATATTGCTTTGTATGTTCGCAATATACAAGAGGACATATACAAGGAAAAGATACATTGCGGGAATATTCCTCAAAGATTCCCTGTTTGCATGTCTGGAGGTTTGTATATTGCGTTGCATATTTGTCATACAAGCCCAATGTACATTTGCTACAGTACCACGGGGAATATATAAGAGATTGCTGCAGGGGATATACAAAAGCTTTTGTCTATCGCCAAGATGCTTGATGTGGGGCCCGCACAGATACAACAAAGAGGTTTGTATGTCTCCTACATACAAGTGATACATTGCAGGAATATTCCTCAAAGATTCCCTATTTGTATAGAAGGGAGTTTGTATATTTGTGTTTGTATATCCGCATATACAAACAAATGTACATTTGCTACAGTGCCGCAGAAGGAGATACAAATGGTGGGCCCCGTGAAGATACAAAGAGGTTTGTATATCGTGCATATACAAAGAGATATACAAAAGGAAGTGATACAAGCCGGACCCGACAGGTAATCAAATATACTTAATGGTCTTTTGGGGTCCGTTTTGTATGTATATAGCGCTTGTATATTGCGATATACAAGTCAAAGATACAAATGAGATATGCAAGCCGAATTTCAAATGGATATCTTTTTTGCCTCATTCAGGCTCCGGGTCCGACTTGTATGTATATGGCGCTTGTATATTGCGATATACAAGTCAATGATGCATTGCATATATAAGGCGGATTTGAATCAAGGATCAGTTTTGGCACATAAGGCTTTCAGGTCCGCTTTGTATGAATAGGTTTTGTATATTTGCATATACAAAGAAATTTACAAGGAAAAGTGATACAAGTCGGACCCGACAGGACAATGAAAAGCAGCTAAAGGTCATTTTCAGGTCCGCGGCTTGTATGTTTTGACATACAAAGGAGTTGCAGAATGAATTTTTGAGTGCCGATTGAGGTGCCAAGATGCAGCGATATACATAGAGATGCAAAAGCGATATATACAGGCAGTTGACTGAAAGTTTGACCGCTTGTATCTCCTCCATTTTGGCAAATTTCGGCATGCTCCAAGAGGCAAAGTTGCATATTTTGGTCCCCTCTTTCATTTGGCAGGGTTTTTCAAGAGTTTATTCACTTTTTCAAATTTAGATCTGGAGTTGCATATTTTGGGTGACTGGACGTTTCAGCAACTTCTTGATGAGATGAAGATATTTATGGGGCATTCATTGCTGCACAAAGATGGAGCAGCTCGCATTGATGATCCAAGAATATCTTTCCACCTCTTCATCTCCAGATTGAGGATGAGTAAGCAACTGCAAAAAAGACTCTAAATATCTCCCCATCTGCCCAGTTCCAGATTTCAACACCATAACTAATGCAACTGGACAGTCATTTCAGGGAGATATTTTTTGTGACAGCTTTTGAGCAAATTTTGTAACTGACTTAGGATATTTTTTGGAATGCTATATATATGCATTCGAATGTTGTAAATAGGGTTGGAAATTTTTTGGCATTAAGGCTTTTTCTGTTTTCCAAACAGGGTTTTCATATGTTGTAATCGTGCCTTTCCATTAAATATATGCAAGTTAATTTTACCTCTTTAACTAATTTTTCTAGTTCTGTGTGAATCTGCATATGGTTTGTCTGTGAATATTTTATTCCTCTCAATCATATTGCTTCTCACCTCTACTAGAGTCATCTAATCTATGTATACCTACTTGCTGTATTTGATTACATTGTGCATCTTCTCAGTGTTGTAGAAATTTCTTTTAATCTGGTGTATCACCCTTTTATTTTTCAAGCTTTTATTTCATTTCCATTGCAAGCTTTCTCTTTCCCTTTTCCCCTCAAAATTTAGTAGTTTTAGGTGATAACTAGACAAGGAAGCCGGCCTTCTCTGGTTGTTTGATCTCACTTAGCAAAGTCCCACACTTAGAGATCGATCCCATGTTATTCTAGTTTGCAGAGGTTTCACAGCTTATGCAAGGGTACAAAACTGGGTGATAACAAAAACATCTTGATTGTTGAAGTGTTTGTTGATGACATCATTTTTGGAGGAAGAGATAGTATGTGTAAAACTTTTGCAAATCAAATGAAAAGTGAATTTGAGATGTCCATGCTTGGGGAAATGAATTTCTTCTTGGGTCTACAAATCAATCAAACAAAGATATGAATCTTCATTTCTCAGACCAAATATGTGAAAGAATTGTTGAAGAAATTTGGGATGGAAGACTCAAAACCAATGAATACTCCCATGGCAACCAGATGTAAATTGGGAAAAGATGATGACTCTCCTAAGGTTGATCAGAAAAAGTACAGGTCAATGATTGGAAGATTGTTGTATCTCACTCAAACTAGACCTGACATTATGAATGCTGTGGGTCTTGTTGCTAGATTTCAAGATGATCCTAGAGGATCTCATGTCATGGCAATCAAGAGGATTTTTAGATATCTAAAAGGGATAGTTGAGTATGGATTGTGGTATCCTAGAGATAATAATTTCTCTCTTCATGCATATACAGATGCGGATTGGGTAGGAGATGTGGATCACCGGAAGAGTACCAGTGGTGGAGCATTCTTTTTAGGGAAGAGATTGGTTTCTTGGCTAAGCAAGAAACAAGAGGCAATATCTCTGTCCACTGCAGAAGCAAAATATATTGTAGCAATAGGTAGTTGCACTCAGGTTTTGTGGATGAATCAAATGCTAAGAGACATAAGAGTGGAGTATGAGGAGCCTATCACAATCTTCTATGATAATTCAAGTGTAATAAATATATCTAAGAATCCGATGTTGCATTCAAAGACTAAACATATATCCATTAAGTTTCACTTTTTGAGAGAGCAAGTGAACAAGAATGAAGTCAGATTGGAGTTTGTGCCTTCCAAAGATCAGATTGCAGACATCTTGACTAAACCTCTACCTGAGGACTCTTTTGAGTAACTCAGGGAGAAGTTAGGGGTTATTGCCCCTCCGGTGATGAACTAAGGTGCACTGATGTGCATCAGTCCAGTGGATATCACAGTCATATCTTGTGATCTGGATTGATGACGGGGAGCTGCTACTCAGGGGGAGCAGCTGGTATGATTTTGAAATGGTGGAATTGCAAGTATGTGCCCTTTGCCATTGATGTCAAAGGGGGAGAGAAGACATGTGAAAAACAAGTGGGGGCTGACAAAGAGGGAGCAGTAAAGAAAGAGAAGATAAGTGAATGGTTGTTGGTGATAGGGGGAGTTGTGTTAGTAAAGAAAAGTTCTTATCTTGATGGTCAAAACAGTTTTTCACATCATATGTTGCCATCAATGACAAAGGGGGAGATTGTTGCAAGTATGGGCCTAACTAGTGTTGTCATTGATGTCAACATACTCATGTTGCATTGATGAAAAGGTTTGGATGAGCTGAGTGCTGAGGATATTGAGAAAACTAGTCCTAATCAGGAACAGAGAAGAACAGTGAAGACAGTAAGGTAAAAGTCCAAGATAAGATGAGGATCAGAGGATGCAGTTTAAAGGGTTTGTAGATATATGTCTTAAGGTGATCCAGTAAAGATTTCAGAGGTCTGCATGAAGATCTGAAGAAGTTGTGGCCATTCAAGTAAAACTAGTTCCGGCAGGCGTTCAGAGGTGACAAAGTGACACAAATAGGTCCGGTGAGATCCAGAAATGCATTATCCTATTCTGCAGCTTTGAGGGAGTGTTGAGGAAGTCCTTGTGAAGTATCAACTTGATTGGTTCATGGTTTGAAGGTTCGCAAGCAGCTATTCCTTTGTGACAGTGATGACAGACTGTGTTCTTGAGGTTCCAGATGGAGAGAAGGATTTCAATATGCAGATGAAGTGTGGATGTTCTTGGTGATTCAGGCAATCTTGTGGAGGTATTTGGATCATGTCCAGTTCATGTTGGTGGTCCGCATTGGAGTTAGAGCTTGTAATTGAAGAATAAACTCCAGATGATGGTGTTCTTCCTGAGACTGGCCGACCGGATGTATTACACATCTTGTGGATGTTCTTGTAGATGTTTGCTGACTTAGATGATTATTCCTAAGTCGATGTCTCATATAAATGAGGAGTTGTAAAGTCATTTCAAAGTGTGTCTTGTGGAGATGTGAGTGTGGTAGCAAGGAAGAGAGCGAAAGGCAGAGCAGAAGTTTTGGGCTTAAATGGAACTGATTCAAGCATGGTGAAGATGCTATTCTCCAGTTCAAGTATGTGATACTTATTATTTTCTACACAGTGAGTCTCTTGTAGGCAGTGAGCCTCTTGTGAGCAGTGTGCTCAAGTAGTGAGCCCTAATTGGCATGTGCCATTTTGTTCTTTCTATTCTTCTAACAGAGAATACAATCTTGGGTTAATCACCCCGTGGTTTTTCCCTTAACTGAGTTTTCCACGTCAAAATCTTGGTGTCTTATGTGTTAATATGTTTTTGCTCTTGATTTAATGCTTTATGTTTCCATGATTGAGTTATTGATATGCTGCTAAATCACTAAGAGGATTTAAGTATGTAATTGGAAAGAAAGTTTTTGACAACTGATTCATCCCCCCTCTCAGTTGTCTGTCCTGAATCTAACTGGAAGATCCTACCTTAGATGACTCCAAAATGATCATGCAAATCCATTGACGGGCTAGGAGAAATAACTGCCTATGCAGAAAAGGGAAATGTACCTATGAAGCACCTGCAAACTTAGAAGTCATCCAATGATCTGAGACAAAAATCTAGAATTTGTGAAGCAGAAAGACTTCTCGAGTAATTCCTCAAAACCAAATAGCCATTTAGCACCATAGACCTCAGAAACTTCTCCAACATATTCATGCATATTACCAGTTGTTTCCTCATGCAGTGCGGCAGACAAATTGATATCCCATGCCTGAAAATAACCACATGAATCACTAGAAGACTAATTATTAGCCATATGTGTCTCATGTAAAATTGGAAGTGGATCAAGCTGACAATTTGTATTGCAAATAATATTTTCTTGTGGCTTAAAATCAACCCCAATTGGAACAATCTCCTTTTTCTCTATAGGATTTGACTCAACAGTTCCATGATACACTTCATCATCCCTATCTATAATCTACAGATCAAACATGAGGACCCCTTCTCCACACAGAAATTCATCCTCACATGCATTAAGGCATCAGTTTAGAATATAAACAATATAAGGTTCAACACATTTGTCAATTTGATCACTTTCATTAAAACTATCATGACTACTTATAACATCATCTTCCAATTTTTGTTTAAAAATTTTGGCATCCAAATTTTCAAAATGAAAGGATTCAAAGATAAAAGTGTTTCTGACCTCTCTTTGTAGCCATATTTCTGTATTATCTTGCTCTGGAAACTCGAAGACTTCATACTCATTTTGCACGCAATTTGGAGAAAAAATATTTAATACCTCATCTTTATGTTGTGTATCCTCAAATTGTTCTTCATGGCTCATAAAGGTGAATGCTTCCATTTTTGCAGTAGATAAGGAGACCAAACCAATATCATCTGCATTACCCTCTTTACAATTTACATCATGGAAGGGTTGTTCATCTTCTTTTTCACTTGAGGAGCTTTCAGATTCATTATTATCTTCTTCATAATGCAAACAATAAGCTTCAATTCTTCTATCCACATGAGGCTTAATTTCTACATCACTTACCTCATCTCTACAAAAATGCTTTGGATCGAAAACAATGAGATTAAGGCATTCAACAGAAGGAGGCTGCACATAATGAAAATCTACAGGCTGAGAAATTGGTTTTTGCACGATAGGTTTCCTCATGGGTTCACTACTTGATTTATTTATAACCTGATTTGCTTTCCATAAACCACTTATAATCATATCATCCTCAATTTTTATGGCCTCTTGCTGATCAATTTCAATATCATTTACTTTACACTGTTTCAAGAAAAATTGAACATTGGGATGCAATGAAGAAATAAAAACACAGAGCTGGATTTGCTTACTTGGTTGAATAGGGACAAGAATCTTTTTGAGTAGCCATGTATACCGATCCACAAAATCCCTGATGGGTTCACCTTCTTTCTTTTGTATATTGAAGAATTGACACAATAATGCACCTTCATCCAACACGGATTTGTATCTTCCAAGAAACTTATTTTTCAGTGTATCCCAGTCGGTTATGCATCCATTTTCCAAATTCTGAAACCAATTCATAGCATACCCAACAAGAGATTAAATGAACAATAGTACAAAAATATTTTCTTCACTTACCCCAAAACTCCACATGCAACGGTGAATGCCAAAATATGATCCTCTACATCTTGCGAGTCATCTCCATTAAACTTTGAAAAATGCTTTCTTGAACCTGTAGGTAAGTCTGAATATTGTGGCAGCGATAAAGGCCCAAATTGAGCACACCATGGCTAGGGTGAAAACAACACCATAATATAGATTTAGAAAAAGAATGACTGGATCTTCTACCAAAAATATTTTATGAGCATGTTCCATATGACAGAGTCACTAACCTCCATCCTCGTGAAGGTACCTTTAGATTTCTGAGAAAAGAAGACACTGGAACTTCAATTCTTCCCTAGTAGAGTTACCAAAAATCTATTGGTTAACAGATTTGTCACTTAAATTTTATACTCTTTTGCCCACACACATGACAACCGAACCAATAGTTGAGTCAATTGCAATGATATTTGCAATGACTCTCTGCTTATTTTACAAGACACAACTACCTTCAAATGATGTGCAATGAATGAAAACACAATATGCTTTTAACCTAAAAGTAGGAAAGGGAAAAATAACAACTGCGCATAACCATGACATAGATACAATTGATTAACTTAGAATGAAGTTAATGAAAACAAATGACACAAAGTTCACCTATTCCACACCCATAGATGGTAATAGATTAATAAAAGGCAGTTATATCTCCCTCAACAAATACCAAACATAAGAAAGATATGCATATGGAATCCAGATACAGTCACACATAACAGGACCACATCGAAGATTGATTACAAATTAACATAGGAAAAATTACAACCAAAGAAGACATTTAAAGACACAAAATACTAAAACTCTTCATTTCTTCAATGGAACAAAGCTCAACGTCTCTGAAAATTCTCATGTACATAGACTGAGTCAAGAAAAATAATAACTTTGATTACATGCTAATAGAAAATTAATTCCCTCCTTCCCCCTTTAGGAAATTAAAAAAAGATCCCCTTTTTCTTTAAAAAAAGAAATTTATATCCTCTCTTTTGTAACTGTTCCACAAAAACAATGGTAAATGAAAAATAAAAGCCTTTTCCTCTCATAATTGATTCTTGAAAAACTCTTCCCAAGATTAATTTACAAAATGGCTTTTCAACTTCACCGGGCCTCTTCCAACACGTGATTTCTACGATATCATCACTTTGCATTTTTCCATCAATCTCCACTTTACACTAATCATTAATATTGTTACTTATATATTGCTTTCCACTTCCCACTTTACTCACCTTGCCTACATTATTCGTTATTGAAAGATACCACAAACAATGATTCCCTCTTTACATGTATTCAAGTAGACCCTTGAATTTCTAGGACTTGAATTTTTGGAGCAGTTATGTTGAGAAAGCAATTTCTTATACCATAAAAATCAAGTTTGCACTGCTCTAGATGCTGCAACTTAACATCAACTACCTTGACACAATCACAACCTAGTAGATCCAATACCAAAAGCATATTATAAAGAGTAGTGTCCTAAATGACCGTTCTTTGCTTCTTCCCTCTAGAGAGATACAATCCTTTCTTACTAAAATCTATTTGATAACCTTTAGGTAGGCCACTGATGAAGTTGTGTGCATTAGCTACTTTTGCAGCTTCCACTATTTCAATTTTAGAAGTCCCATATTCCCATACTGAGTGTTCTGCACTAAACAAATTTGGTGTCTTGAAGATCTGAGCCTTAGTTTTCTTATAGACTTAGGTCATCTAAAAGACTACCCCTCATATTGGATCATAAAGCTTTATTAGAAGGGATACAACTAATTTCTTCCTGAGCTTTTTGGACCTCCCAGAGTTAAGCTTGTTCCTGATGGATTTATAGACCTAAGTCCTCAAAACAATACTATCTGGTCTAGCAAAGCTTCACATGACTCCATTCTTTGTCACCCTTGACTTTTGTGCTCTCTTCACAAAATCAGGAATAAGAGCAAGAGTTTTGGCCACACTAAATGTTGTGATATATGTAATAAATACTCTGGATTTGTGTATACAACAAGCAAAATTCTCTCCAAGTGATCATGCAGAGAGCACAAATTATAGCATTCATAGTCCTTGAGTTCACTTGAAGGCCCACAGTAGTATAAGTATGAGTAGTGCACTGATATTATCAAAGTTGGCAAGAGGCTTCAATTCACCTTAGGATGAAGAGAAACCACAACAAATACAAATGCGAGAACCAATGTAACAACAATGAAGAATGTATTGAGACTACGTCATAGCATCATGCCAAGGCGCACTTCCACATTTGCATGACTAGAAAAAGGGATAAGCATGGTCTTCCTCATTAATCTCACCAGTGACTGGGTTCTTCCCCTTAACATCTACAGAATCCATAGTGTCTCTGGAAACATTTTGTTCAACCACGACCTCAGTCTTGAGCCCAAAAATTGAATCAAGAGAGTTCCTAGTTTGCAAAGAAGAATGTAGTTGTGAGACACATTAAAGCTCTTGCTGCAATGCCTCTCTTTTGTTTTAGTAATAACGGCTAAATGTTCAAAAATCTAGAGAAGTTATTGATAGCCTGATCGAAATATTGTGAACTAGTGGAAGGATTTTGTGTGTTGATTCCACTCATCGTTGAAGTCTTTTGGGCTGCCAAAATATGAGATTGAACTTCTAACCATATTTGCACCTCTGGATGAATTGTAGAGGAACCCATTGCTGCATTACACTTCTGATATTCACTATTACCCATGCCTCCATGAGCATAATTTTGATGCATTGAATAGATACCAACTATGTTTGTATAACAATTGAGAATTTGTTCCTCAATGCATCAAATATCATCTAAATCAGGTAGATAGATCTTGTATGACCCTGGAGATATTATAGCTAAAGCAACCTCGAGGGGGAGTGCATCTACTGCCAAGGTGGCTGCAACTACCGCAAATGACATAAATTCATTTTTAATCATGCTTTGAGGGACATCTATACCCTGCTTGAAAGCTCTCATTTTGGTATGGGCTCGAAGGATGCTGGCAAAGGTAGTGGAGTCTGGTTTTCCATCTGCCAGCTGCATTTGCTTTAATGTTTCTAAAGACTTTTCAACAAATTTCTAACTACGCATATTCTACAACCGCTGCATTCCATGACATGACATATCTTTGAGGCATTTTGTTGAAGAATTCATGTGTGTTGGTTCTATGCTTCCACATTTTGTATTCCATGTTTTTCATTTAGCATTTCCAACTATAATATCCAACAAGAAATTCTATTTTCATTATGTTTTGATGAATGTCCACAACTGGTTCAAAGATTCCTATGTTAGTGCAGAGCAGAGGAGACGTTGGCTGAAAGCATGAAAGCTTTGGTCTTACGCTGCCAGAGGTATTTTCTTTGTACATATCATAGTGCCAATTCAACAAATCTATTTTGTGCATATCCTACAATCATGGCAAAGACACGGGTTCCCAAGCCGTAAAATTCCCAACAAGAGAGTATCGATCCATCATAATTTTTTTTAACTTGGCAGCCTCCCTTTAACTTGAAACAACCAATTACACAGATTTTAGGGAGTCGGTAGTTATATAGACTTTTGAACTTTGCAATCAGTGATATATGGAGTTCAAGAATTTGTGAATCATCTGACAACAAAGGGTTGGTTATATTTGTAATCCTTTTACCCACGAGACTCCCAACAATAAGAGGTCGGCAATATATGAGGTGTGATAGGTAAAAATTAGGTTAATAAGATCAAGCATACAAATGAAAACCTAATCCTACCACCATCAAAGAATCGAATCCAAGTGAAATCAAAAGCATGCAATTCAAGAACAAGATCACCTAGATTGTATGATTCCTTGTTTGTGATGTGGATTGCTTCTCAACAATGAAAAATTATAAAGATCAAAGCTGCCATGATGGATGGATGATAATGATAATATGCTAGATGGATGCTAAAGTACTCAATATTCTTAGGATGATAATGTGGATGCTATATGAAAATAACGGATCGATGTAGTATGGAATGAGAGGGTGTTTATATAGACCTCAACCAAAATCAATCAATGGTAGAGATTTGGTGGCTATATGAATGGCTGAGATGAAATGATAGTCATAGGTGAATGTGTTAATGACAAGTGGAGGGAAGATAAGTCTCATGTGTGATTGTGTACTAAAAAGTACTACATGTGAAAGATATTAAATAAAAAGATGTAGTACCACACAAGTTTTTAAATAAAAGACTCACACATGTTGGCTTGTGATGAAAGATGAAGATAAATGATAAGAGAAATTAAATTTATTTAATTACTTGAAAAGTAGGATTATGAAGGGAATTTAATTAAATAAATAAAATTTATTTAATTAAAATAGATAGAATGAAGATAATTAAACAATTAAAGATTATTTAATTATAGATTAGAGAAAAATAGATAATGAATTAATTAAATAAATATGAATTTATTTAATCAATAGAAGAAATAAGTGATTTTGATGAATAGGGAAATTGCTCAAGTGTGTTAGACAAATGTAGATGATAGATAATGCCATATTTGATACTAATGATAATTACGTCAATTTTGGGTGTCTACATTTTGCCCCTCTTTGATACAATGTTCGTTAGAACGTTGTGACAAAGAAGATACGATGACTCGCTCAATAAACATGATTATGCCCCAGTGTAACTGGCAGGTGATGCCCCCTCAAGAGGTAAGCCAGGCTAACCAGGAAGGGTTGGGTTGTCTCACGATAAGATGAAAGGCTAGAAACAAGGTTGACATGAAGAAAAGGGGTTGGGTGGGAGAAAATGGGATCGTATAGAAGAATTAGGGTTTGGAAAGGGGGGGATAAATAGGTCCCTCAAGGGCAAATAGGCTCATTTGTGTTTAGTGCTTATAGAGATCTAGAGCTCTCTAGAGTTTTGGTGCTTTGAGTGTTGGAGAGCTATTAGGATGGTGATTCCGTGCAGTGATCATCGTGCTAAGTGAGTGAGGACACATGGGTGACCAGCAGGAGTAGGCTTACCAGTATGTACCAAAACTTTTGGTAAAGGCATGATTTTTTAAAGTTAAAAGCATACTAAATGCACACACGTCACCAAAAGTGAGCAGTTGTAAGATAGGAAATTCAGATGTAGACGAAAATTGGTCACGTATGGGAATATAGGTCGCTTATAGGCACAGACGGATCGCTTAGGGTAAAATGAGGTCACTTCCAGTCAGCTAGGTCAGGTAGAGAAGCAAAATACACATATGGTAAAACTTGATCACTTTTAGGCAAAAAGTATTCACATAGTGTAATTTAGGACGAGGAATGTGGAAAATGAAGATGGAGTGAAAGATTGATCTTGGTTGAGGACTATATAAGAATATGATGGAATGGACAAATAGTATGACAACTTTTAAAGTAATTTCTCAAAAGTTAAGAAATGCAATCCTTATGTTTGATATAGCATATGGATGTTATGCACCAGGGTATAAAAGACCAAGGTGTCAAGGTATCCAATGCATAACTAGCATACTACAATCTTGTCTAAATGCATGAGGTCAAGATGTTGATCCAACATACACAAGATATGAATAGAAGCTAGTGTGCCGAGATGGACTTTGACTCTACAAGCAAAGGTTTGAACTTATCTCCACTACACATAATGATACCTTGTTGGTTATATGTATGGAAATAGTCTTAGCATAGAATAGTCTCAATGCATAAGAGACTGTTTAGCTTCTTAGATGCAAAAGATATTGATATGAAAGATGCTAATCCCAACACATGCAAGATACCAATATGCATAGGAAGGAGAATAAGATCATCCCATAGTCACAGCATATGAAAGCAATATGACCATGTCCCATTCCGTACTTCATCGCAACAAACCAAGATATGATAAATCAGGGCAATCTTGATTAGGCATAGGAAAGGGACAAAAGATAAATCAAAAGATAAAATAAAAGATATTGTCATCATGTTCTCTTTCCAAATTTAAGTTCTCTTAGATGGATTTAAGCTGGCACCTTGTTGAGAGGAAAGTTGCATCCTGTTAAAAGGCTAAAGATGTTGATAAAATGCTATAGCAAATGTTGGCTTAAGGCATGCGGACAAATAGCTTTTGACTTATCCCTAATTTGTTGAAGTGCTTGTGCTTTCTCTGATACACATAGTTTGCTTCTTGCTTGAACTGGTCAAAGGGAAGAAGATGGAAGATGAAAGAAGATGAAGATGGGGTGGATCGTCTATGCTTGCATACTGGATACTTCCTTTGTATTCCAGACTGCCTACATACCCTGTGTCCACGGGATCAAAGCACATTACGATGGTGATGAGACATGATGAATATGTAGTTCTGGGCTTATTGATGTTGTAAGTGATGAAAGATAGAAGAAAATGAGATGAAAGATTGGAGGATGATTAAAAGAAAGATGAAAGATAGATGATAAGAAAGGAGCTATCGTCTATGCCTAAATTAGAGTGCTTTCTTCGCATCTCAGATTGCCTACATACCCTATATCCACAGGATCAAGGCTTTGGATGATAGAAATGAGATGTAGTTCTTGTTTATTGTGTTGATGATTGATGTCAGAGGATCAACTTTATTGCTTGGATTTTTGTGATGTTTTTATTTTTATTTTTTTTTGTGTATATTGGTTGTGTTTTGGATGTTCTCTATGTTTTGGTTTGGATGTTTGATGGGTTTTGGTTAATATGAGCTAGAGCTATAAATATCCACTTCCAAATAAGTTTCGACAAATGCCCCCAGCGTGGGATGAAATTTGTTATGGAGAGGCTGCAATGGATGTGTTCACACAGATAGTGTGCTAAGGTGCCAAATGATATCTTAACCCCAACGAAGTCCAAACTACGAAAGCTAGCATGGCAGAGGTAAGGGCGAAAAGGTTTTTATTATGGATGGATAAGGGATAATGGCTTGCGATGTTTAGATAGGGACAATAGTGGATTATGATGTGGATTATGTAGGTAAGATAGTGGATGATGCTATGGAAAGTTGTGATCAAACAAATGAAGTAAATGATGGAGGCTAGTCTCTACACATAGCGCCTGTTTGCCAGGTTTTCACTATGGTACTTATCCAAGGCACCTGTTTACCAGGTTTTCACCAGAGGACGAATTATTTATCTTGTACTATATATATATAATTTTTTTTATCATCCAAAGTGCCACAAGGTGGTTTTCACTATTGGATGGATTTTTTTTTAGAATGACAATTACACATGGCGCTTGTTTGCCAAGTTTTCACCATGGTAATGGATAGGAAGGACTCAAGTGTCTAGTGCTATGAAAGGTGATAGTCCCGTTAGAGATGAATGTCATCCTATGGACCATGTCAAGTGATTATGCTCATAGATGTTGGTAAGGGTGATGTTTGCATGGATGGGAGATGGAGTAGGTAAATAGTGGATGGAAGGCTAATGGATTATGAAAGGTTCATGGAAGGATGTATGGAGAGAAGACTTATGCAAAAGCATGGACCATAGATATAGAATGGTGAGGAAAAAATATGTAGGATAATGGATGAAAGATGGGTAGATGGAGGTATATGGAAATGTTGGGGAATGGAATGGAATCATGACCAATGGTTGCACACACTATGATAAACATTGAAGCTTTTGATGGGAAGGCAGTGTAGGAAGCAATGGGGATGTTTGCTTAGGAGATGGGTGATGGAGTGACTTAGGTACCCACATAGACTTAGTATTTTTATGATTTTTGT
This sequence comes from Cunninghamia lanceolata, assembly GCA_027924645.1. Classification (NCBI taxonomy): domain Eukaryota; kingdom Viridiplantae; phylum Streptophyta; class Pinopsida; order Cupressales; family Cupressaceae; genus Cunninghamia; species Cunninghamia lanceolata. Next base: position 380,100 of record BSBN01000203.1, on the reverse strand, counting down.
TTTTCTTGTGGGATTTATGGATTTTTTTAAATGGAATGGTGATTTGGATAGACGAAGATCTTTGGGATTTTTGAAAGGTAGATAAGGATGCGTCATTAGGCTTGCTTGCTTGTTTGCTTAGGAACCCAAACCATTTTGGTCGTGGGCTCTTCTTGTGGAGTTATAGGCTCAGCTAGCTTGTTAGATGTACTTGGCTGTGATTATTTGCATTGGTACCCTGAGACTTGAGAATCTTTAGGATTCTTGGTAAGATTTCTGGCTTTAGAGGTAGAGGCATCCAAATTTTTATTTTTAAATCCCATGGGTTTGATGGAAGCGGGATTGGTGGAATGAGTGAAAGCTTTATGTTTAGACAACGTGTGCATTTGTTGGTCATGATTAGGATTATAATAGTGCTTATGGAAAAGGGGATAATTAGATGTTGGGAGTAATGGAGGTAAGGAATATGGAGGGATATTAAGAGTTGAAAGGAGTGGAGGTAAATCAGATGGTGGAAGGTGTACGGTCACATGCTTTTGAAATTTATAGGTTGGCAGATGTGGAAGTGGAAGATATGGAGGTAAAGTTGATGGTGGGAGTTTAGGAGTTGGAAGAAGCGGAGGTAAATCAGATGGCGAAAGGTCTACGATAACATACTTTTGGGGTTTAGGATGGGCTTTTTGACGAGAAATGGTGGACTTAGGATCGATGGAGGAATTACCAACATCTTTAGCTTGGGGAGACATGTGATTAACACAGGGACTAGGGGTGTTTTGGGAACTAGACTTGGGTTCATCATTAGATGGAGACGAAGGGGTGGTAGAGATAATGAAGATGGATTTTTCCCAAAAAAGGTCGGTGATATGAAGGGAGGAATCGTCGATGTATCCGAGTGATAAGTCTCTCCTACTGAAGAAGGTCCAACTTCTATATCAGAAAAAGATGCGGGTGAAGCTTCTTGCAGTATTTATTCACCTGGACTGTGTTCAGTGTACTTGATATTGAGATTTGAAGTGGCTATGCTAAATGATGGCTTGAGTAGGGCAGATGGGTCCACATAGGATGAAGATGGATATGCTTCGGTGTTGATAGGAATATGGTTAGGATTTTGATATTTAGCTTGAAAAGCACGACAAAACTCAAATGGATTGGGATCGGCATGGATAGTAATTTCAACACCGTTATGTGGAAACTTGAGACATTGATGGTATGTGGAAGGAACGTCTTTGAGAGCATGGAGCCATGGGCAACCAAGGATAATGTTATAAGGAAGGTCAATATCAAGAACTTGACAACGAGTGTCAGTAGTGACAGGACCAACTTGGATAGGCAAATGGATAATTCCTTCAATATCTCTCTCAGCATCATCATATGCTTTGATAGTAATGACCTTAGAAGTATCAATGTCTTTCTCAAAATATCCCAATTGTTTTATTAGTTTTAGAGAACATATATTGAGACCAACTCCACCATCCACTAGAATTCATTTGATACGGCATTGGTTGACAAATACTTCTATGTGGAGGGCATCGTTATGTGATGGGTTGATGGATGGTTGAAGATCTTTGTCAGAGAAGGTGAGATGGAAAGGGGCTACAATGCTAGCTACCATAGATTGAAATTGTGTGGTATCGATATCATTGCGCATTGAAGACTCTTGCAATGCTTTTTCAAGAATAGCTTTGTGGGCAGGGGATATGCGAAGCAATTCAAGGATGGAAATGTGTGCAAGAGTTTTGCCAAGGTGATCAAGGATATTATAACTAGAAGGCAGTTGAGGAGGATTGACAGGTGCTCCTTGAATGGTAACACGGCCTCTTCTAGTAGTTATAGCGTAGTCGGGTGCTTTGCCTTGGATAGTAATGGTAGAAATGCGAGCTTGGTCGATGCGGCCAATCGTGGATGACTCATAGTTGTAATGGATAGATATCCTAGTATGAGGGTTACTTGTCTTGTCATGAAGTGGAAGTGGATACTTGAAGGCATCTAGATCATAGTTTGAAGTAGGTTGATGTACTGGTTGTGATGTTGGTGGTGTAATTTTAATTAGACCTTGATCGATGCAATCTTGAATGACATGTTTTAAGCGCATGCAACCATTTGTTTTATGTCCTTTGACTCTATGGTATTCACAATATTCGTTCTCTTTGTACCAAGGAGCTTTGAAGATAGGTTCGTCATTGGGTGGTGCTTCAAGTAATATGATATCTCCCACTTGGAGAAGCTTACGAAAGATTACCTCCATGGGTTCTCCTAAAGGAGTAAATTGTTGTCGAGGTGTTGGATTTGCTCTTGGTCAATTTTGTTGAAAAGGTTGATTTATTGTAGATGCGGCTTGGATGTTAATGGGATCTTTCACTGTTTATATGTTCTGTGCATCCACAATTCTGTCATTAACAACATTTTTGTTTTTGTTCCAAAAGCAGGATTTATCATTTGACGATTAAGGATTGTCTTTGTTATCTCTGAAAATCTTGATGGTGCCCTTAGCATTTAAAGCTCGCTCAATGGTGGTTCCTTTGGAAATAATCTCGTCAAAGGTGCTAGCACTTTGCAATTGCAATTGAAATGAAATCTCGAGAAGAAGATTTTGGACAAAGATATCATGTTGTTGTTTCTCAGGTATTTGCCATGATAACTTTCTAGCCATGTTATGCCATCATTGGGTAAATGAGGAGAAAACTTCACCATTGCATTGTTTGTTGTTGACAAAATCATTCATGTTCACCTCATGTTCAATGTTGAAAGTGAAATGGGATCAAAATTTGTTTGGTAATTCCTCAAAAGTCTTGATGCTCGGCGGTAAGTGAGAGAACCATTCAAGAGCTTGTCCCACTAGGATTCGGGGGAATAGTCTGAAGAGATATGTGTCATCATGAGCGACATCGAGACATGCAACATAGAATTCTTCAAGATGGTCATCCGGATTACCTTTCCCTTTGTATTTGTCAATTTGTGGGATTTCAAAGTGTGGCGGAAAAGGCGGCATGTGAAGTGACTTGTCAAATGGATATGGGCATATGTCTCCCAAGGAAAATGTCTTCTTGTTTTGTCCTACTACCTTATTAACCATTTGTTCGATATCCACTTGAGATAGTAGCTGTTGTTGCAAAGGGGGTTGGTGGTTTGGAGGTGGAATGTAATATGGTGTATATTGTGGTTGTTGTTGCGGAATGTATGTGGGTATGACCATTTGTTGAGGTTCCATGCTCACATTATATGTCAAAGGATTGGTATGTGACACATATATGTTTGAGGATTGTTGTCCTTGAGACACAAGTGGTGGTTGGGCATATTACGATGGATTGACTCCAAGATTTTGCATCACATGGGAAGTAGAAGATGAATTGATGTTGGTCAATGGTTGTGGATTGAAAGTTGGGTTTGTATTATGGTAAGCAATGGAAGGATTGGTGGATGAGGAAGGATGGACATTTGGGTTATATTTTGGACAACATGAGTGCCATGAGATGGATTGGTATATGTCATGTGTTGGGTGACAATGGGTAATCCTTGAGTTGCATAAGACGGATTGATGTTTTGTGAAGGATTATATGGAGGTGGAGGAAGTGATGTAAGTTGATCAACATAAGAGATAGTGGTGCTAGGATTGGCTTGTGATACAATAGGTGGGTCAGTCATGTCAATAAGACTAACATTGGGATTATATGGTGTGTTGGATGGATTCGTGGAAAACATGGAGACCATATTAGAGGTGATAGGAATATGAGTGTGGGGTGTGGTTTCCACATGTGATGCAATAGGAGTAGGGGTTTGTAATGGCTGCGAGACTTGTATGGCTTGTGGTGTTTGGATAGCTTGTGAAACTTGCGAAGTTTGTAGTATTGGGATAGTTTGTGATATTTGAGGAGTTGGCACTTGTGAAACATGGATAACTTGTGATACTTGAGGTCAAGATAAGGTCATGGTAGGAGAGGGAGTATGTTGTGAAACATGGAAAGGTGGAAGGCTCAGATTTTGTGAAAGGAAAGGAAGTACCTCAGTTGGAGTTATCAATGGGTCTAGAGTGTACTTTGATCATGGTGGTTTTGATGGTGTAGCAATAGGCAATGAGGGAGATGGATTGGAAGGTGGATGGGATGGTGTGGCTATAGTGGATGATCCCTTTGCAACAATAGCGGGAGTGTTTGGATCATGTTTTCAAATAGTGGATATGTCAAAGTCAGTTGGGAATTTGGCTCCCATGCGAGCTAATTGCAAGAAATGGCGATCCAGATCAGATAAAATAAGCTTCTCCACTTGGTCCCATATGTGTGTGTCTCAAAATTTAGATAAGTCATCTTGGGATTACTCTTCATAGGTCTCTGTAAATGGTTGAGGTTTCACTTGTTGTGAAGATGATGGTCCAGCAGTGTATCCTTTGGGTAAAAACATGTAAGAAGGCGCTTGTGAATTGAGTTGCATCTTTGAGGGGCATTGATCGAGATTGTTGCATTTTGGCTTCCATCTTAGATTGCAATTTTGCTTCCATTTCAACTCTATATTGGCTCATAGTTTGAGGCATGATGGTTGATGTTGGAGATTGGACTAGTTTTTTAAGGTTGACACCCAAAAGGTGATGGTTGGCTAATTGTTTGGTGTTGGTTTGTTTTGCTAGTTTGTTGGTTACTTGGTTTGCTAATGGGTTGTTGGTTTGATGTTTAGTTTCTTGATTGTTGTTGGTTGCTTTGTTGTTGTTGTTGGTTTCTTTGTTGTTGTTGGTGAATTGGATAATCTTCCCTAGAGGATAGCTCACACACTCAAGGGAAAAGCTGGTTAATGATGTTGTTTGCTAGTGTTGCTAGGGCTAAGTAAAGCCAAAAGGATGATGTTTTCTATTGCTAGGTTGCTTGTTTTGCTGGTTGGTTGTTGTTTTGGGGTCTCAAAAGGATGGAAAGCTTGAAAAAGTCCAATGGTTTGATATGCTCAAGATAGGAGATAATGCTCAGGTGACTATAGATGATCATAGGACTGTTTGAAAGCTGATGACAGAGCTAAGAAGTCTGAAAGTGCAACTGATTTGGTTGGGTTGATATGAATTGCTGATATTTGACTAGAAGCGACAAGTAATAGCTTAGAAGTGACTCAGAAAATACAAAAAGCGATGGGTAATAGCTCAAAAGTGATCTAGATTGTTGCAGGTGACAGGCTACAATGTTAACCAGAGGTGACTAGGTTTTCTAGAAGCGATCAAGTTTGGTTTAAAGGCAACATAGATTTTGCCAAAAGCGATGGACTGTTGTTTAAAAGCGATCTGGTTTTTGCAAAAGGCGAGCAACTGTTGTTTAAAAGCGATCTGGATTTCTGAAAGTGAGCAGTTATTGTTCAGAGGTGATCTGTGTCTAACAGAGGGTGTGTTTGAATGATGTTTTGAGAAGAAAACAGTGATTTCAGTCACTCACACTGACAACAATCACAAACTTGTACAGCCTAGGCTAGGAAAGGACTATATTTGTTGAGTCCCCTTGCTGTGCCTATTCAAAGCAGATAGCTTTAGGATCTTGGTAGCACAGGCTCCCCTCCATGGTACTCACTTCTCACACATACCAAGATCTAGGTTTCCCAAGGCTTGTCCCCTACCAAACCTTAGGATTGTCCCTGCTATCTATACTAAGAACCACGAGAATCAGGGCGGCTTCAAAGGTCCCACCTTTATGTCAACAAATAGAGGGATTTTGGCTACTACACAAGGTTTCTAGTAAGGGCATCTGTTCAGGTGGCTACAAGTGTGGCGATTCACTCCATTGATGGAGGCTTCCCAGCCCAAAGAAGTTATGCTCTAAGGGGTTTTGTGGGAAACATTCGTCAGTGTAACAAAGTGGCACCCGTTGTTTGTGGCTTTCAACATAAACACTTTTTCTTATATAGCGGTTTGGAAGGACTTGGCTTTAGCCCATTACTGCTTGTGTCATACCCCTTCTCACACGAGGAAGGCAGGCCCTCTAAAGATAATAACAAGTTCTCATGCACCCAAGATCCATTTGATAGGCAAGGGGAGAGGATACTTTTGCTTTTAAATTTGGGTTACAAACATGCACAACAAGTGATGCAGGAGCATCCCTGGTTCAAGAGCAATCTTGCATCAACCAAAAACATTTACATTTCAGTTTGTTTGCATTTCAGTTTCTTTCATTTTCCAGTTCAGTTTAGGTAGTTCAGTCGGAAGCAGTTTCAGCTTGTGGTCCGGTATTGGCATTTCACACCTTACAAATCTGGACTTAGCATCTACATCATATCAAGAATTTAGAACATTTGGATCAGTTACCGGAAAGATATCACTATCAGAAGATCAATTGTTTTCTCAAAATAGAGCATCCCGATAGTCTCAAATAATCAGCTAAAGGAGAAGGCTTGTGGATCGTTCCTTGACTTACGGATCTTAATGACACATCATTCAACATCCTTTGGTTCATGGCCGACCTTCCCCAAGGGTCTATGTGTTGTTCCATTCATTTGAGGGAGTGTTTTATGCATTTAGGTCTGACCTATCTGTGAACATGTTATAACTCTTCATTGGAGTTTGTGACCTTCCTTAGCTAACGCAGAGGAATGTTTTCGTCTAGAAATGATATATATTGATGTAATAGATCCTTAGGAAAGTATCTATTCACATAAGAAAGATCTGATAGTTTTGATTTTATGCGAAGGAGCTTCAAAGAGTTATCTTACGCATGTATGTAATCAGGCCTTTGAGCCCTAGTTGTAAGCCTGCATGTTGCCGGCCAAATTGTATTTGAATTCTATGATATACTAAATGACTGAATCTACATTTTGTTTCATTTCCTTGAGTTGTTTCCATTATGTTTACTCTTGTTGCACATTCTGGATAGTTCATTCTATGAACCGTCCTACCATGACTGCACCAAGTGGTATCAGAGCAAAAGTTTGATTCTTTGGAGCAAATTAGTGAAGGGGATTTTGTAAGATCTTGTTGTAAGTAGATTGCCGATTTGAGGTAGGTTACTTATGCACAACCGATCATCGATTGAGAGGCAGTAGTCGCTTGTAGCCCGATCATCGAATTTGAGGTAGTTTGCACTTGATCCTAGGAAGATGCCGCCGCGAAGAGTTCCTCCTATTGGTACAATGGCTAATAGAATGGATGAGATGATGGAATTGATGAGAACAATGTGAATCCGTTTGGGATTGACACGTAGAACTAATGTTGAAAGTGATGATGAAGATGAATTTCAATCTGCTGAACAAACTAGTGAAACCCTAGAAGGTAATGAAGAAAAAGAATTAGTTCAAGTAAAGATGTTGCGAGCTATTTCAAAGATTAGAAAGAGACCTAGAGTTGATGTACTGAATTATATTGGTAATCTGAACCCTAAAGAATTGATTGACTAGATAAATGACATGGAAGAATACTTTGAATATGAGGAAATTGAAGATCCAGAGAAGGTGAAATTTGCAAAGACAAAGTTGAAAGGACATGCTGCTATATGGTGGAAAAAAGTTTAGTTGGAAAGAAATAGAAGAGGAAAGGAAAAGATTACAAAGTGGGACCGGATGGTGACAAAGTTGAAGAATCAGTTTATACCTGCTAACTATGAGTTGGAGCTATTGAAGAGATTGCAAAACCTGAGACAAAAGGAGAAATTTGTGAAGGAGTATACTGAAGAATTTCATAAAATGATCATAAGGACAAGACATAGTAAAGCAAACAAGGAGAAAGTGGCTAGATACATCAATGGACTGAGATTGAACATTCAAGAAGAACTAAGCTTGGTAAGGATGACATCTTTGGAAGAAGCATATCAGTTTGCCCTGAAAGTTGAAGAGAAGCTAAATAAAAGACATGATCAAAGACAGAGAGGCAGAGGAGGTAAATTTCAGAGAGGTAGAACATTTTCCAGATATGATAGATTATTTGTGGAGTAGAACAAGTTTGACAACCCATTTAAGAAGGATGACAGAGATAACAATGCTTACTGGAGAGATGACAAAAACTTTTACCAGAGAGGAAACCCTAGTGCATACCGGAATGAAGGATACAAGAGAGAAGGAAGAGGATTTGATAAGAAAACATTCAGAGGTATGTGTTTCAAGTGTGGAAGTGAAGGACATAAAGCATTTGAATGTAATTAGGGTAGTACAAGCAAGAGGACAGAGAACAGTGGAAGAGCAACCTATGTTGAAGAACCTGTTGAACTAAGTGACCCCTGTTCAGTTGGCAAACCTGAGAAAGGAGAATCATTGGTGATGAGGAGAGCACTATTTCAAGTAGAGACAGATGAGGAACCACTAGAGGAAAAGCTTGTTTAGAACTAGATGCAAATCTGGAGGTAAGTGTTGTAAAGTTGTAATTGATAGTGGTAGTTCAGATAACCTAGTTTTAGAGGAGATGGTGACTAAGTTGAAGTTGGAAAGATTGAAACACCCTAAGCCCTATTAGATAGCATGGATTCAGGATGATCATAAGGTCCTGGTGAGTGAACAATGTTTCGTGAAATTTCACATTGGATCTTATCATGATGACGTCTTGTGTGATATTATGCCTATGGATGTTTGTCATATCTTGTTGGGTAGACCTTGGCAATATGATAGAAAAGCTATACATGATGGGAGAAAGAATACATATACTATAACAACAAATGGAAAGAGAATTACTTTGATTCCTTTGGAGGATGATCCTAAGAGTGAAGTATGTGGGAATGCTAGAATTTGTTTGGTAGATGGAAGAAAATTTTTGGATGGTTTGAGACATGAGAATATGTGCTATGCCTTGATTCCTAAAAATCCTGAAACATTGAAGGAGATTGAAGAATCACAACCGGAGGAGATAAGAGAGTTATTGATAGAGTATGAAGACATCATATCTGATAATGTGCCTGAAGGATTACCACCTATAAGGAGTATTAGTCATCACATGGATCTTATATCGGGAGCAAGTTTGCCTAACAAAGCAACACATAGAATGATACCGGCAGAATGATACCAACAGAGAATAAAGAATTGAATAGACAGATACAAGAGTTGTTGAGGAAAGGTTTGATCAGAAAAAGTTTGAGTCCTTATGCAGTACGTGCAGTTTTGGCACCGAAGAAGGATGGAGAATGGAGAATGTGTACTAACTCTAGAGCTATAAACAAGATCACAGTTAAGTATAGATTTCCTTTACCTAGGATGGATGATATTATGGATTGTTTGAGTGGAGCAAAATATTTCACAAAATAGACTTGAAGAGTGGATACCATCAGATCAGAATCAGAGAAGGTGATGAATGGAAGACTACTTTTAAGACAAATGAAGGATTGTATGAGTGGTTAGTGATGCCTTTTAGATTGCCAAATGCATCGAGTACTTTCATGAGGTTGATGAATGAAGTTCTAAAGAAATTCTTGGGTAAGTTTGTTATTGTATACTTAGATGATATTCTAATTTTCAGTAAAACAAAAGAAGAACATTTGTGGCATATTAGACAAGTTTTGCAAAGACCGAGGGAAGAGAAATTGCTGATAAACATCAAGAAGTGTAGTTTCATGAAGGAAGAGTTGGTATATTTTGGATTTGTGATTTCTATGGAAGGATTGAAGATGGACCCTGAGAAAGTGAAAGCAATTGTTGAATGGCCTACACCAGAGAGCATTAGAGAGGTTAGATAATTTCATGGATTGGCTAGATTCTACTGGAAGTTCATCAAAAATTTTAGTTCAATTTGTAACCCTATGATAGAGACAATGAGAGGTGACAGAAAAGATTTCAAGTGGACATCAGGAGTAGATAAAAGTTTTGAGTTGTTGAAGCAGAAGTGATAGAGCAACCTGTTTTGGCATTATCAGATTTCAATAAGGTATTTCAAGTTGATTGTGATGCAAGTGGAAATGCAATTGGAGCATTGTTAAGTCAAGAAGGTAGACCTGTAGCATATTTTAGTGAGAAGTTGAATGATGCAAGGAGAAGATATTCAGTTTATGATCAAGAGTTCTATGCCATAATTCAAGCCTTGAAGAAGTGGAGACATTATTTGTTGCCTAAGGAATTTGTGTTGCATACAGATCATCAAGCTTTGCAATATTTGAATAGTCAAGGTACGTTGAATCAGAGACATATGAGATGGGTAGAGTTCATGCAGAGTTATACTTTTGTGTTGAAGAATAGGAGTGGAAAATCAAACAAAGTCACTGATGCATTGAGTAGAAGAAGAAACTTGTTGACAGAGATGAGAGTTGAAGTGTTGGGTTTTGATGAATTAAAGAACATGTATGAGGGAGACACTGATTTTGCAGAACCTTGGAGAGCATGTAAGGAACCTGTTGTGGCAGATGGGAGCAAGTGGTTGGATTATTTCATTTAAGAAGATATGTTGTTCAAAGGAAGTTAGTTGTGCATACCTAGAAGTTCAATGAGAGATAATTTGATCAAGGAGAAGCATAGTGGTGGATTGGCAGGACATTTTGGCATTGATAAGATAGTGGCTTTGGTAAGTGAAAACTACTTTTGGCCTTAGATACATAAGGATGTTTAGAGATTTGTGCATATTGGTAGAGTTTGTCAAGTTGCAAAAGGGAGTAGTCAGAATACTAGATTGTATAAACCTTTGACAGTACTGGAGAGACCTTGGGAAGACATAAGCATGGATTTTGTAATGGGACTACCTAAGACACAGAGAGGACATGATTCAATATTTGTGGTGGTTGACAAATTTTTGAAGATGGCTCATTTCATACCTTGTAAGAAGACAACTGATGCAGTGCATGTAGTTGACCTATTTTTCAAGGAGATTGTGAGATTGCATGGATTACCTATGAGTATAGTTTCAGACAAAGATACAAAGTTTGTTGGATACTTTTGGAAGACACTTTGGAAAAAGATGAAGACAAATTTGAAGTTCAGTTCAACTTTTCATCCACAGACAGATGGATAGACAGAGTTAGTGAATAGGAGTTTGGGAAACTTGTTGAGATGTTTGGTTGGAGAGAAGGCAAGAAGTTGGGATTTGATTCTATCACAAGCAGAGTTTGCATACAATAATTTAGTAAACAGGAGAACTGGAAGACCACCTTTTGAGATTGTGTAGATCATATGAAGACATTACATAATCAGGTGAAGAAGCATTTGGAGGATATGAATAGTATGTACAAAGAAAAGGCTGATTAGAAGAGACAATATAAGGAATTTGACATTGGAGATGAAGTGATGGTATACTTGAGAAAAGAAAGATTTCCAGTTGGGACATATAACAAGTTGAAGATGAAGAAGTTTGGACCTTGTAAGATACTAAGGAAATTTGATCTAGGAAATGCATATGAAGTAGAGCTACCAAAGACATTGGGCATATCACCTATTTTCAACATTGTAGATCTATATTAGTATCATGAAGTAGAGTTCAGTGACAACATGGTAGAAAACCTGAAGAAGAAATTACCACACAAAGCACCAGAGCAGATAGAGGACATTTTGGACAATAGAGTTGGACGCAGCACTAGAGGAAGACAATACAAAGAATATCTTGTGAAGTGGAAAGGCAGACCAGAACAAGATTCATCTTGGATTTCTCAAGCTAAGGTGGACCGTCTTGGTTCTCCCCTAGCCTCGACAAAGTGAGGGACTCACTTTTTCAATAACCCCAGATGTCTGATGCAGGAGCATCCCTGGTTCAAGAGCAATCTTGCATCAACCAAAAACATTTACATTTCAGTTTGTTTGCATTTCAGTTTCTTTCATTTTCTAGTTCAGTCTAGGCAGTTTAGTTGGAAGCAGTTTCAGCTTGTGGTCCGGTATTGGCATTTCACACCTTGCAGATCTGGACTTAACATCTACATTAATTCATCTACATCATATCAAGAATTTAGAACATTTGGACCAGTTACCGGAAAGATATCGCTATCAGAAGATCAACTGTTTTCTCAAAATAGAGCATCCCAACAGTCTCAGATAATTAGCTAAAGGAGAAGGCTTGTGGATTGTTCCTTGACTTGTGGATCTTAATGACACATCATTCAACATCCTTTGGTTCATGGCCGACCTTCCCCAAGGGTCCACACATTGTTCCATTCATTTGAGGGAGTGTTCTATGCATTTAGGTCTGACCTATCTATGAACATGTTACAACTCTTCATTGGAGTTTGTGACCTTTCTTGGCTGACGCAAAGGAATCTATTGGTCCGAATATGATATATATTGATGTAATAGATCCTTAGGAAAGTATCTATTCACATAAGAAAGATTTGATAGTTCAGATTTTGTGTGAAGGAGATTCAAATCTTTATCTTGTGCATGTATGTAATCAGGCCTTTGAGCCCTAGTTGGAAGCCCGCATGTTGCCGGCTAGAGTGTATTTGAATTCTATGATATATTGAATGACTGAATCTGCATTTTTTTCATTTCCTTGCATTGTTTCCGTTGTGTTTACTCTTGCTGCACGGTCTAGATAGTTCATTCATTATTTTCTCCATGCTTGTTTATCTTTCTAGATAAGGCTCTTGTGTGATTGTGTACATAAAAAGTACTACATGTGAAAGATATTAAATAAAAAGATGTAGTACCACACAAGTTTTTAAATAAAAGACTCACACATGTCGGCTTGTGATGAAAGATGAAGATAAATGATAAGAGAAATTAATTAAATAAATAAAATTTATTTAATTAAAATAGATAGAATGAAGATAATTAAACAATTAAAGATTATTTAATTATAGATTAGAGAAAAATAGATAATGAATTAAATAAATAAATATGAATTTATTTAATCAATAGAATAAATAAGTGATTTTGATGAATAGGGAAATTGCTCAAGTGTGTTAGACAAATGCAGATGATAGATAATGCAATATTTGATACTAATGATAAATAGGTCAATTTTGGGTGTCTACATGAGGTTCTTGAACCAATGAAGCACTCGACTATAAAAAGTTGCACATTCATAAAGCCAATGATATTCAAATAAAGAGTTTGGAGCTACTTGTAAATATCTGGCCTTACTAAAGTTATTTACTTTTTAAACCCCCGGGCTTTATAACTTCTTTTTTCTTTTTTTTTTACAAATGAAATTATCTCTAAAATTTAAATTCATAGAAATTCAAATCCTGTAAACCTAAAACCATGCTTTGAGTAAAAAATGAGAAATTCTATATCTCTCACATGATAGCTCCATTTTCTATGAAATTTAGACAAAAAGATTTGTGAAGGCTCTAGAGTAAAAGCTAGAGACCTTTTTCGCTCCAGTAACTCGAATGTCAAATATTGGCCTTATTTACAAATTTTCACCTAGGAAAACTAAAGTTTAAAATCTTTTTAACAGTAAGCTATTTTGGCGTGAAAACTTGTCACATGAGACAAAATGAAGTTATCATAAACTCCACAGAAGGATTTTGCACTAGCTAGCGTGGATTTTTGGAATTAATTGTTTTCATGATCTGGTAGGTTAAAGTGTTCAGGGCGCTATGGAAGTTTGAAATTTCCCAGGTTTAAAATTTTGAGTAATAGTATGGAAAGTATTTTTGAGGTCAGACTTTGGGCCTTCAGCCTTTAGTCTTCTTCATGGCAAGCATTGGGAGGAAGCCCTGAAGTCTGAAGTCCGACGGGTTTCAAATATATTCTAAGTGTGAAGTATGCAGTGGAGGTCGGAGTTCTGCTCTTCTTCCTTCTTTTGAGGAAGGCGAAACGCGGGAAGGCCCAATGGCCGACCCCTAACAGTTATAAGGTATTCTGCCATTCCATGGAGCCTTTTGTGGGCCAACCGGTTGGTTGGCGGAATAGCAGAAAATGGACACGTGGTAGTTGCGATGAAGGGAGAAGGTCTGGCAGCCGCCCTCACCATTTTCAAAATTCTACTAAGTATTTTGGTGGGTGGGAGTTAGGGCTTCGTCTTTCTTTCTTCTTCATTGGACAAGAAAAAGATGAAAGGCTGAAGTCTACCTAAGGATTGAGGAACATACTAAGTGTTGCATACTTTGGGGGGTCGGGGTTTTATATTCTTTCTTCTTCCTTGTGGAAGGCGAAAAGTGGAACGCCTGAAGCCCGAAGTCTGACAAAAGAAAAAAGACTAAGGCAAAGAAAAACAAAGGAAGAGGGATGAAGGCCGAAATCCTGAGGTCTAAAAGTCTGACTTTTTCAGAGGTTGGCTTCCTGGCCTTCCATGCTCCTCCAATCACCGCTAAATGTGTCGATAACATCCAAGTACACCTTTAATGCAAAATGGGTGGTCGAATTTAATGCATTTAATGCAGTTGATGGGGTTGTTAAGGATTTTGGTGCCCTACATCCATAGTGGTATAGACAGAAGTCAAATGCCTCAAAACAGAGTAGGAGGATGATACACCGAGAATGTTGTCAATATTGGAAATGGTTAATTCCAGGAATACATGCCATGATTGTAGGGATACATAAATGCAGATTTTGTACTCAACATTAATGGGTTGCAGGCCAGGATTGTGCAGGTTGTTCAAATAGTGAAATTCTTTAATGCACAGAGGACAAATCAGATAAGTCAAAGGCTGCAGGTGGGAAGGAGAGGATTAGAAGCTTCCCTCATTATTGCTCAAGGTACATTTAGAGTGCATGCGATCTTTGACAGGTTGATTGTAGAGGTAGTAGGACATGGGTCTCAATCCCAACATGCAAATCAACTGATAGATTGGGAGTTGAGTTTAATAATAGACATCTGATTTCCACAGTCCATAATAATGTGATGTGCTTCAAGATTAAACTATGTATTATTTTTCCCTCAACATTTCAGATCATACTCCATGACCCATCATCAAGAGTTTAATGCAACATGGTGTGTACTCATTGGTTGAGTGCAGCACTGGAAATGGGTATACTCAATTTGAATTGAATTGCTATATATGCAAGGTCGGAATTGGTTTTAAGGGTTGATCATTTTGGCATTTTCTCAGCAGGGTTGTGAGCTCCAAGAGGCAGATTAAGAAAGGATATTGTGTAGGCTATGTTTATACATAGATCAATCATGAAATGTATGTAATATAATTCAAATCTTTGTATTAGATTGTTGTTTTTCTCCACTATTGTAGGTGTTTTTCTTAGTAAATTGTAATTGCAGTTTCAGTTTACTTTTACCACACTTTTTGGTATTATTGTAATCTCTGATTTGATGAATGTGACAGTTCTTAATTCATTCCCAAGCTTTGTGAATGATCATTTTAGTATTGCATAGGGAAAAATGTGGTATGGTGTGTGATTCTTAAGTATTTTCAGTAATCTGGTAGTGATTTCTTTGCATTTGATTCATTAACTAGGTAGTTATACATATTTGTGTGATTGTTTTCCTCTGTTTTACATTATACTCTACAACCCAATGGATAGGCACTAGCCTGAGTAGCCTTAGATCACCCATCTTCAGAATAAAAAACTTTACATCTTACTCTTAGAAGCAGAAGTAGTCTTTATGCATCCTCATTATATAGGATTACATTTGTTAGCTATATATGGATCATACAATAGCCAACGTTTCTTAGATCAGTGACAAACTTGGGGCTAAGAGAGTAATCTGGGTTTGGTTGTTATTATTTTAGTTGTTCATCTAGTTTGATTTTAATACCTATTTAGGTATAATACCCCTTGGAACATCCCTCCATATTTTAAGCTGAGCTCGAAGAGTAGAGGAGTTTACCCACTCCTATAATTGGCCAAAATTCCCCTTTACTTGTTGATAAACCTCTTCCTTCCATCTTGACGACAATCCCTAGCCTAGGTGTTCTAGGAATGTTTTAGAGTTTTGCGTTGGAGTTATTTTGGGAATCGACACCTTCTACTTCCTAAGGCATTGAAAGATGCAGTACAAGATAGTTGGGTGGTCATCCTTGAGTTTGGATTTGTTGAGGATATCATCCACATAATATTCAACTATGTCATGAAATATAACTATCATGGCTCATTGATAGGTAGCACTAGCATTTTTCATCCCAAAATGCATGATCTTCTAACAAAAGGTTTCCCATGGAGTAATGAAGGTGGTCTTATGTTGATCTTCAGAGGCTATTTGGATCTAATTATATCTGGAGAATCCATCCATTAATGATAACATTTCATATCCAATTGTAAGATCCACGATCATATAAATTTTTGGCAAAGGAAAGTAATCTTTAGGACATGCTTTGTTGATGTCCCAAAAGTCAGTGCAAACATGGATGCCCTTAGTTTTCTTACTAACATGGACCACACTAGAGACTCATTCAAGATAGTAAATGGGCCAAATGAAACTCATATCCAAGAGTTTATGCAATTTCTCTTTGACCAATAGGGTCACTTGGGGGTGCATTTTGTGTAGGTTTGGCATTAGGGAAAACCACAAGATGATGCATGACTAAAAATGGGTTGATTCCTAGCATATCAGCATAAGACCATACAAATACATCAGTGTAGTCTTTGAGGGTGGTGGTGATGCCTTCTTTGATGTCATGATCCAATGTGGCTACTATTTTGGTTCAAGTTTAGGGTCATCTTATGTTCCTAGGTTAATGTCTGTAGCCTCCTTGACGAGGAGAGGGGAGCCATAGTGTAACTAGGCAGGCGCTAATGGAAGGTGAAGTTTGTCATCAAGGAGCTCTAGAGAAGTTTCCATGTTATTTGGTTCATCTAAATCTATCACATGTTTCTTCTAATCATGTTTCTCTTTTGCCTGATAGGGGGTCTCAAGACTAGAGGGTTCCTCTTGTTCTCCAAAATAGGTGTAGGTGTTAAGTATGGTGGAAAAGCATTTATTATGATCTCCAAGGGGGATTCAGTCTTGAAGCTTCATAATTTCCATGATGGATTCATTATTTTGGAAAATATCAAATGTTGAAGGGTCATGTTGGTCCCAATCAATAAGATCATGATATTGCAGATCTAAAGAGATGGTGAGGATAGCGGTATCATGGAAGAGATTAGTGGTGGAAAGCTCTTCGAAAGGGTCACGAGTGGGGCATACATCAATGTCATTAAGATCAGGGGAAGCATGTCAAACAAGATCATGGGTATCACAAATAGCATAGTGTTGTTCGTCCTAGGGGCATAACCTAGCCCATGATGGCCACTACCTGATGTGACATGTGAAGGATCATGGATGCCTTGCTCATAGATGCTAAGGCCTTTACCTTTGTACTTCATGTTGTGGCACATTTTCATGGGTATGGAGTATCTATTCTCTTTGAAGTAGGAGGCATACTCTTCATAATCATAGAGCCAGGTGTTGTTTGAGCCTTCAATGATCTCTTTTGCCAATGAACCATTGGGGATAAAGATAGTAGGCCCATATTGTAGCATAATGGAGGGGTTGTTGATGTGGCATGAGGTTCAACATATGATTGAGGTGAGATGGGAAGTGTGGTGATGTTGAAGACATTATGGATTTGGTATTTATCGCATCCTTTATCAATGATCTTAAGAGATGTTTTAATGGGTGCCTATTTAGGGTTAGCAGAAGTGGAAGGGAGGTCGGTAGGGTCAATATAAGATGTGGATTTGATAGGCACAACCTCATAAATGGGACAATGGTGAGATAAATGTGGAATTGACACTCTAGCATTTTATAATATTGAAATGGGTGAGGGTTTGTGGGGATAGTGACCTCTCGACCATTGTATGGAAATTTGAGGCATTGGTGGTAGGTGGATAGAATGGCCAACATGGCATGGATCCATGGGCGACTAAGGAGAATATTGTAGGGGAGGTCAAGGTCGACAACATGGCATAAAGTATGCTTAGATACAAGCCCTACCTCTATAGGGAGGTGAATGGTTCCAACTGAGTCTCTTTCTGCATTATCATATGCCTTGATAGTAATGATTTATGGATGTAGGGCTTCTATAAATATCCAAGTTGTTGGACCAATCTGAAGGTGTAGAGGTTCAATCCTAACTCATTATCTATGAGCACCCATTTGATTTTTGCTTGGAGATGACAGTTTCAATATGAAGATAGGATCAATGGAGGGCATGTTGGTTGGGCTAAAAGTGAGGCAATGATCGATGAAAGATGTTCAATGAGGGCTTAAAAATGGGATGGATCAATGTCATTAGGGACATGTTAGTCCTAGAGGATGTGATTTAGGATATCCTTGTGAGTGGGGGATGATTTAAGGAGTTTGAGGATGGATATTTGTGTGAGTGTTTGCTCAAGATGGTCAAGGAGGTCATACTTCTTTTACAGATTAGCCAGAGGTGGCCCTTGGATGGTGACTTTGTCATGTTGAGCTGTGACAACACATTCAAATGATTTTATTTTGATGGTGTGGACATGTTCACGGGATTGCTCGATATTCCCAATAATAGAGACATAGTTGTAAGTTGTTTTATGGTAGTCAATTTTATGGATTCAAGAAGTTTGGCCTTGCTTTTTCTTTTGGTTTCCTTGACGTTGATCATGCTTGGAAAGAGATCTTGGTAAATGCCCATATCCTTGTTAGGTGATGAATTGAAGGGTCTTTTGACTTTGATTTCACCTTAATCAATGAGATCATGGATGTAATGTTTAACTTCCTACATTTTCTTGTGGCATTACCCTTAATCCTATGATAATTGCAATATTCATTTTCATGAAATGATGGTTTGGGCTAGTTCTCATCAAAAGGCTAGGTGAGGGGAAAGGTGATCATGTTAGCCTTAACAAATTTCTAGAAAAAAACTTCAATAGGTTCACCAAGTGGGGTGAACTGTCTCTTTTTATTTTCCTTAGCTTGTTTGGGTTTCCCTATGGGGATGGTGATGGAGGAGGGTTGTTGTAGGTTTTGGACATGCTTTGATTTGGTTACCCCATCACCAACTACATTCTTGTTTTCATTCTTATTCTTGCTAAAGAATTTTAGTTTTTCAGGTTGGGTTTGATCTTTGGAATATATTTTGATCAATCCTTTAGAAATAAGGGCCTTTTCAATGTGAACACCCTTTTCAATTATTTCATCAAATGTGGTCACTCAATGAACTTGCAGGTGGAAAGCCAATTCTGTGTATAGGTTTGTGATAAAAATATGTACAAGTTGTTTTTCTAGAATGGGCCAAGGAAATTGACTTACAAGGCCCCTCCACTATCGTAGGAAGGATGAGAAACTCTCGCTCCAACATTGTTTAGTATTACAAAGGTTCATCATGGTTAGTTCATGTTTGACATTGTAGGAGAAATGTTTGACAAATTTCTCTGCAAGGTTAGAAAAGGTGGTGATGGATCCTTTAGGTAGGTGGAGGAACCATTTTAAGGCTTGGCCTCCTAGGATTTGAAGGAAAAGGTGAAGCAAGTACATTTCCTCATGTGCAACTTCGGTAGGCCATGTATAATTCTTTAACATGTTCCTTAATATCAACCCTTACCTTTGTACTTGTCAAATTTAGGGACTACAAAGAAAGGGGGAATGATATTTGTGGAATTGACCCATCTTGTAATCCCTTAATGGCATCCTTCATGGCTTGCCACTCAAGGTCAAAAGGGGTTCCACAAGGTAGTGGAGGACAAATGTAGGTGTGGTATTGTTGATGTTGATGGTTTGGGTTGTTGGAAAGTATGTGGTTGGGGTTTGAAGTGTAGCCATGGTTGGGGATGGACATGTTGGCATAAGTGTAGATTGGTTTATAACCATGTTTTGATTGGGTTGCATGGGCTTTGGATTTGCTTTGGGTGTCAACAGTAGATGTGGTTTGGGATGTGGAAGGTGTGTTAAGGGTATTGGTATGGTGAGAGGGTCTACTTGGGTCTTCCTTGTATCATTCCCCTTTATCACAAGGGGTGACTTAGGTTGACTCTTAGTTTTGGACACAATATGGTGGGTATGGTCATAGCTTGTGTTGGGAATGTCATGGATTAGGATTTTGTCATGGTCATGACTATGATACAAGTTTCATTTTGCACTATGTTGTTTAGGTTTGAAAGGTCATAGCTAGGGGAACATTGGCCTTTGCCTTGATTACATGACAAAGGACGTCCTTTTTGTTTGTTCTAATGAACCTATTGATAATAATATGTCCTTGTTGGGAGTTCAAAAATTGATCATAGTCAAAGGTGTATTCAGGCTGGCTAGGAGCCTCACTATCACTATCACTATCATGAGGGTGTGATGGCTCTCCCACATGGGGGTGGAAGGTCAAAGGAAGGAAGGGGTTCTTTCATTGAACTCCATCCTTAACTTATCTTGTTTCCTTATGATAGGAGGCATGCAAGTAAGTGCTAGGAAGGTGTTTTGGGAAGATTGGTTTTGTTTTGATTGGGATATTTAGCCTTGGCCAAAGATTAATGCTTTGGTTGGTGGAATTTGGATTTGGATCTAAGGTTCCAAGAAGGAATCCCTTTACAATGATGGTTATGATGATCGAGTTGGTTTGGATTAGGATGTGACAAATGCTAAGGGTGATTAGGTTTTCTGGTTTTTGGATAATTGATGTTGGATGGTTGATTTAGATGGTAAAGTGGGATGATAAATCAAAGGGTGACTAAAATATTGGTTTTAAAGATTTGGGATGGATTAGTTTTTGGATTTTTGGATAAGTGTTGTGGGTAACCTAGGAGTACCCTAAGGTGTGAAGGATGATTATTAGGATGATTGGATTTTATGGATTAGGAGGATGGATCAAGTTGGTCAATGTGAGGGAACTTGGACTATTGGATCTAGTCAAGCTTTGGATCCTTAAAGATGATTGTGGATTGGTTTGATTTAGGGGCCTAAGGATGATTAAGGTCCCAAAGGTGGATTTGTTTTGGGGTCTAAGGATGATTAACACCCCAAGGATAGGTTGATTTTTTAGGCCTAAAGATGATTAAGGTCCCAAAGATAGTTTATTTGATTGGATTGTTGATTTTTAGGATCCAAAGAAGATATTTTCAAATAGTCCAAGGGTGGATGTTGTTGGTTTAGGATGTTTCTAAAGAGTGGAAGGGCAATTTGGAATGGAAGGGGTAATTTAGGAATGGGGGGAATAGAAAGGTGTTAGAACTATGTTAATATGCTAGGGATATACGATGTCTAAATTTTTTTGGAATCAAAGGTTTAGAGGTTCAAAAGAGACGTAATGATTTGGCTTGAGATGGGATGGGATTGTATAACCTTGGGGGAAAATATGCAAGATGTTTGGTATTAAAAAGTTTTGATGGGCTAGGTATCCTTGGATTCAAATGGTTTACTTATGATCAATGTTTTTTCAAGGCAATGTTTAGGACTTTAGTAGGTGGATTTGGTTTGGATTAAGGTTTTACAAACAAGCACGCACTAGTAGAATTTTGGCAAATAAATGACTAAGTGACTAAAACTTTTAATCACAACAACTAAAAATGACTAAATTCTACTCATTTTTTGTAACTCAGCTATAAATAAGTAAATAAATGACTAATTTGGTCGTTGACTAAAAAAATATTTAGTCACACAAATAAAAATGACTAAATAGTTAGTCATTTATTTATCACAATCCATTTGAATAAATCATTTAAGGAATCAAAAATCAATGGCCCACCAAAATACTCTAAAAATTTAATAAACATACTCTAAAACTTTAATAAACATATTCTAAAACTTTCGTCAAAATCTTATTTTCACACGTAGCCTGCCAAAATGGAGTTTTCATTTTAATAAACATACTCTAAAACCTTCATCCAAACCTTATTTTCAGGCGTAGCCCACCAAAATGGAGAAGTGTTTCAGTAAAGAATGATAGAGAATGGTAAGGAGATGTGGGTGACAGGAGGCATAGGATTCATTGCTGCTTATCTCATTCCTGCTATGCTCAACAAGGGTTACATTGTTCGCGCTACTGTTTGTAATCTAGGTATTTAATTGACATATATTTGCATAATCTCAAATTCCTAATTCAAATGCTTTTGAAGTATCAATGTATGCTATATAGGGTTTAGAATGTATCCTATATAGGGTTTAGAATGATTTCTTTTAATTTAAATAAATAAATAAATGATATATTTGCCTGTGATTAGATAATGTGGAGATCTCCTAAATTTGCCCTAGCTCACTATCCTCTTTGGCACTGTATTCATTACTCCAGCTGCTAGGGTTTTGCATGTGACATCTTTAGTATCGTCATGACAGTGGCTTTTAAATAGATCTCAATCTTTGCTTTAATCTTTATCATGGTAACCCTTGAGTTCCATAATCCACCTTCAATCTCTTCTAAGAACGTTGTCTTAAGCTAGACTGCATGGTATACATATAAAGCAAGTCCTTCATACCTACCATTGTTCCAAACCACCACTCACTACCTTGCTTAAAATGTTGCCTCCATAAGCACAGTAGCATGTTTTAAAATCATGGTTGCCAGTGATTGATCATTAAGGTCACTACTTTCATCAAGATACAATAAGATTTTTTTCTTCAAACTCAAGGCATTATGCAAGATAACATTGTGAATTGTTTGCTATGTAGGGTTTGATTTTCTTGCATATTTACTGCTTTGCTAACTGCCTTTAAGATTGGATATTGTACCCTCAATTGCAATCTCAAACAGCTCACTCACTGTCACTTGAAGATTCCTTTCATGAGCACCCTTCTATAAAATCAAGCCATGCCCTATAGACTGCCTACTTACTTACTATAGGGGACTCATTGGTTCATGGTATTGTGGGTCTTAAGATCCTTCAACCTTATTGTCACTACTTCACAATCTACAAGATATTATTCACTATTCTCCCATCTTTGATGAGTCTCAAAACACTGCTCAAACATGTAATCCACTACCTCCATTATACAATGGCTAAGAAGAAACATTGAACCTGTGATTACCACTGTTAGTTCATTTGGACAGTCATTCCATGATTGGATTTGGCTTGTCTAACACTGTCAATAGCATTTGAAAAACCCTTAAGGTCAGCAAGGGGTTAAGGAAACTCACTGTTAAAATCTCCACTTTACTATGCAAGGTTTGAGCTTTATTATCTTGTCACTGCTTAGCCTCTTTTTGATTGTCACACCTCAAGTGACTGTCATTCTTCTTACCATAGGTTGCATTTACAAATGTCACAAAGCTACATAGTGTGCCTATTATTGGCTACAATCTTTAGATTGCAAGATTTTGTTATTGGCTACAATGTCTCAATCTTTCTGGTATTGCAACCTCACTAATCCGCTAGAGTTATGGTTTATGTTTCTACGGAGGCCTAGGGTTTGTACCCTAGTCATGCTCTTACCAATGCTTTTGTTGGTATTAAAAAACAACCTTAAATCTTGGGTCAAAAAATTAGCTATCTTGATAGGGTGTGGTATGATCTTGGATTGTATCCTAGAGTGTGTGGGAAGCTTGTGTTTGATCATTAAGGTATGTAAACCTGATCAGGGAAATGTATCCTATATAGCACAGGTCTTGCTTTAATACTTCCCATAATGGTTATTAGCAGATCACATTATTATAGTTTGTGGTAACCCAAGATTGCATTCAAGTATGTAATAAACTTGGTCTGTAGTTTAAGCTGTACACTTTTAAGTAACATTCATAAGGTTTAGAAAATCTTGATCACTCTCTAGAATAGCCCATTAAACATGGGTTGTGCTTGAATGCACTACATAATTGATATAACACAACCACTCTGCATATCAACCAGAGTTATAGGCTTTTTATTACAGTAAGAGGTAATCACTCTTGAATCATGCTATCATTACATTGTAACCTATTAAACTTGAGTCAACCTGAATGCACCCAATGATGATTGACACCTAATTGTGATGACAATGATTAATTTGTACATGAATTGTGCTCATATGAGTACCTCCATTTCTATCACAACATAGCCACATTAAACTTGGGTCACACATGAATGCATCCTGTATTTGTTATAGCACAATTGTGCCACATGACCAATAGAGTTATGGATCACATAATTACAGTCACAAGAATTTATTCCTCGGTTGTGCTCTTATGGTGATTCCATTACCGTTACAACATAACCCTTTGGACTTATATTTCTCAAATCCTTACATTGGTTATTTTCTCTTTGGATGGATGGAAATTCAATGGCAGGGATTTGTCTATAGGTCATGCTCATATAAGTGCCTTTGTCACCATTACATAATAGTACATTGGAATTTCCTTTCTTGAACCTTTACTTCATTTTTTATTGTTAGGGTTTCTTAGTGATTATTCCATTTCCATGTGGCATATTGATAAAAGAAACCAAGCAAAAAATCATTTTGCTTTTAGTTAACTCCTGTTAACATACTTTTGGAATAAATGTTTGACTGCATTACTTCGAGTGTGAAGAATTTTGTTTTCTTCTTATAATACATTCATTGAGAGCTGTAGTAGAAAGCTTCTTATGCTAAAACCCATCCTGTAAACTTGCTTTAAGATACATTTAGGAGGATTCATGGATTTTTTGTGATTTACAGCTTTTGTTTTGATAGTAAATTCGATGCAGGAGCATCCAGTGGTGTAAGGGCAATCTTGCATCACCCAAAAACAAGTTGATTCAAAATCATTGCAGTTGTTTTCATTTATTTCCATAATTAGTGCTTCTAGATCCATAATCTCTTGAACAATGATGTAGGACTTTTAGTTTTTCCAAACTACTAAAAATAGCAAACTGCCAGTTTTGGAAAGTTTAACTGCCATTTCAAGAAAGTTTGCATTTGGGCACGAATTGAAGTGAAATTTTATATAAAGCTTCATAACTGAAATATAAGACCTGTGAAGGAATCAAGCAAAGATCATTTGTGAGCTAAAAGATATTAAAGTTTTTATTTTCTGAAAAGCCCCTGAAAATTTCTGAAACAAGATATGAGGCACTAAAACATCCCATAACGTCCCAAAAAGTTGACAGAAATCTATTTACGTATTTCTGGCACTTAAAATGGTTCGTCAATCAGACACCTCGATCAAAAGTTATGCTTCTCAGAAGTTGACCTACTTTTGGAGGGAGTTAAAAATTTTGAAATTTAGCAGGAGGCCACCAAAAAGTGCTATTTATGACTATTTTGGGAACCCTGGGTAGTAGTAAAGGGGGAAAGTTTAGAGTCAAGAATAGGTGGGAAAATAGAAATTCTAGCTAATGTGGGGTTACAGAAGGCAGAAGATTCCAAAACCTAGTGATGTGTAGCTATAGTGTGTTGCAGCCTATGGAGGATTGATTCCTGTAATTGTAATTGAGCTTCTGTAATGTAAAAAGTTGTCCAATCAATAAAGAAATATTCTATTTTCTGTGTGCCATTTTTGTTGTTGTGTGTTTTATGATTTACCCCTTCATCAAGTGGTATCAGAGCCAAGTTCTTGAGTGTGTAGATAGATCATCGACTGTGAGGTAGTTTGCACTAGGACCTAAGGTTGTGGGCTTGCTACGGAGATCAAGATGCCTCCACGAAGAAATCATATTGGGATGAATGCTTTGATAAAAGAGGGTTTTAGATCCTTGCAAAGGAAAATTGATACATTGCAAGAGGAGCTATGAAGAGGGTTTGGACCGAGAACAAGAGAAGAAAGCGAAGATGAAGCTAAAGAAGAACTATCTGAGGAAGAACAAGAAGCTGCAGGAGATCCTGCAGAAGTTAGGTTGTTGAGGGCCATTTCAAAGATCAGAAAGAGGCCCAGGATCAAAGTTTCTAAATATTCTGGAGATTTGAATTTGGAACAGCTTATTGATTGGATCAATGACATGGAGGAGTATTTCGAGTATGAAGATGTGGAGGACCCAGATTGGGTCAAGTTTGTAAAAACAAAGTTGAAGGGCCATGCCAGTATTTGGTGGAAGGAGGTCCAATTAGAGAGGAATAGAAGAGGAAAAGGAAAGATCACCAGATAGGATCAAATGGTGGAGAAACTGAAGAAGTAGTTCATTCCTGTGGACTATGAGATGGAGTTGTTGAAGAAGCTGCAAGGATTGAAGCAAGGTAACAAGTTTGTTAAGGAGTATATAGAAGAGTTTTATAAGATTACTATCAGGACAGGCCATGCAGAGGCTAATAAGGAGAAGGTAGCCCATTACATTAATGGGTTGAGGCCAAGTATTCAAGAGGAGCTGAGCCTAGTCAGAATGACCACCATAAAAGATGTGTACTAGTTTTCCTTGAAGGTGGAAGAGAAGCTAAATAAAAGATTCGACAGCAAGCAAAGGGGAAGAGGTCAAGGCGGAAGGACTGGTGGGAGACCCTATGGAGGCTGAAATGAAGATCCAAAGAAAAGTGAAGAAGCTGGCACCAGTCGAAATTAGAGAGGAGATAATGCCTACCGTCATCGTGACTAGAACAATGGTGAGAAAAGAGGAAGAGGAAGGGGCCGACCTGGGCAAGGACTTGGAAGAGGAGGTTTTAGAGGAACCTGTTTCCAATGTGGAGAAGAAGGGCATCGAGCATATGAGTGTCCACAACATCAAGGAAGGACAAATAGAAGACCCGAAGGTAATGCATGAGTTGCACATGTAGATGAAGATGCGCAGTCTAAGCGTTCTGATGATGTTGAAAGGGGAGAAACCCTAGTTGTTAGAAGAACTTTGTTGAATGAGGAGAAAGAACCAAATTAGAGAAAGAGTATATTCCATGCAAGATACAAATGTGAAGGTAAGTGTTGTGATATTATTATCGACAGTGGAAGCACTGACAATCTTGTTTCAGAGGAGATGGTTGACAAATTAAAGTTGACAAGAAGAAAGCATCCACATCCGTATCGGATTGCATGGTTGCAGAAGGACCATAGAGCTTTGGTCAATGAGCAGTGTTTAGTGAAGTTCAAGATTGGGGACTACCATGATGAGGTGTTGTGTGATATCATACCGATGGATGCATGTCATATGTTGTTGGGGAGGCCGTGGCAGTATGATAGGAGCGTTGTCCATGATGGCCGTGCAAACACATATTCCCTAACAAAGGATGGAGCTCGTCACAAGTTGAAACCCTTGAAGGAGGTGGAAGAAAAGGTATGTAGTACTGCTAGAATTTTCTTGGTAGATGGTAGATAATTTTTGGAGGGTATGAAGCATGACCATCATTGCTTTTCATTAATTCCTAAGATTAGTCAAGAGAAATGTGAAGATGTACCAGCAGAAGTTTCAGATATGTTGGAAGAATTTTAGGACATTATCTCTGATAATGTACAAGAAGGTTTACCACCAGTGAGGAAGATAAGTCATCAAATGGATTTGATACCAGGAGTTAGTTTGCCAAATAAGGCAGCCCATAGAATGACTCCAGCAGAGAATGAAGAGTTGAACAGACAAGTTCACGAGTTGTTAAAGGACTGATAAGGGAGACCCTAAGTTTGTGTGTGGTACCTGCAGTACTAGCACCAAAGAAAGATGAAGAGTGGAGAATGTGTACAGATTCTTGAGCCATAAATAAGATCACGATCAAGTATAGGTCTCCATTGCCAAGAATGGATGACATAATGGATTGTTTGAGTGGAGCCAAGTACTTCATGAACATTGACCTGAAGAGTGGGTATCACTAGATCCGAATCAGAGAAGGAGATGAATGGAAGACAACCTTCAAGACAAAGGAGGGTTTTTATGAGTGGTTAGTCATGCCATTTGGGCTTACCAACACATCGAGCACATTCATGCGGCTCATGGACGAGATACTGAAAGAATTTTTGGGAAGTTTTGTTATTGTTTATTTGGATGATATTTTGATTTTTAGTAAGACTTGGGATGAGCATCTAATGCATATCATAAGTGTTCTAGAGAAGCTGAGGGAGGAGAAGTTGTTGATTAATTTGAAGAAATGTAGTTTTGCAAAGAAGGAGTTGGTATACCTGGGATTTGTTATCTCAGAGGAAGGTCTTAAGATGGACCCAGGAAAAGTAAGGGCTATCATTGAATGGCCTACACCGAGGAGTGCTACAGAGGTAAAGATCTTTTCATGGTTTGGTAAGTTTTTACAAAAAGTTTATCAGGAATTTTAGTAGCATTTGTGCATCCCTAACTACGAAAATGAGAGGGGATAGAAAAGAATTTAGATGGACTAAAGGAGTAGACAAAATCTTTGATACATTGAAGCAGAAAGTCATAGAGCAACCTATTTTGACACTTCCAGATTTCAATAAGGTATTTTAGGTAGATTGTGATGCTAGTGGTAGTGCTATAGGAGTTGTTTTGAGTCAAGAAGGTAAGCCCATTGCCTATTTTAGTGAGAATCTTAATGATGCCAAGAAAAAGTGTTTTGTTTATGATCAGGAATTTTATGCAATAGTTCAGGCTTTGAAGAAATGGAGACATTATTTGTTACCAAAAGAGTTTGCTTTATATACTGATCATCAGGCTTTGTAGTATCTCAATAGTCAGGGAAAGTTGAACCAGAGGCACTTAAAATAGGTTGAGTTTTTGTAGAGTTATACTTTTGTTTTGAAGCACAGGAGTGGGAAGTCCAATAGAGTTGCAGATGCCTTGAGTAGAAGGCAAAATTTGTTGACAGAAATGAAGATAGAGGTTGTTGGGTTCGATGAGCTCAAAATTTTGTATCCTAAAGATCCAGATTTTACAGAGGTTTGGAAAGTTTTTTTGGAACCTATTACTTTGGACAGGACAAAATGGTTGGATTTCATAATCCAAGATGGCATGTTGTTTAGAGGAAGCCAGTTGTGCATTCTGAGGAGTTCCATGAGAGAGAACCTGATTAAGGAGAAGTATAGTGGGGGATTGGTTGGACATTTTGGTTGAGATAAGACCATTTCTATTGTTGGTGAGAATTATTATTGGCCATAGTTGCAGCAAGATGTGAGGAAATTTGTGCAGAGTTGCAGAGTGTGTCAGATGGCAAAAGGAACAAGTCAGAATATAGGGCTATATCAGCCATTACCTATACCGGAGAAGCCATGGGATGATATTAGTATGGATTTTGTTCTTGGTTTACCAAGGACACAGAGAGGGCATGATTCCATTTTTGTGGTGGTGGATAGATTCTCAAAGATGGCACATTTCATTCCTTGCAAGAAGACTAATGATGCTGTTCATATTGCTAAATTATTTTTCAGGGAGGTGGTGAGATTACACGGTCTACCAAAGAGCATAGTTTCAAATCGAGATACCAAGTTTGTTGGTTATTTCTGGAGGATAATGTGGAAGAAGTTGAAGACAGATTTGATGTTCAGTCCTGTACACCATCCACAGACTGATGGATAGACGGAAGTGGTGAATAGGAGTTTGGGTAACCTGCTATGATGCTTAGTAGGAGATAAGCCCAAGGGATGGGATTTGATTTTACCATAGGTAGAATTTGCTTACAACAATTTTGTCAATAGGAGTATTGGTAAATCACCATTCCAGATTGTATATGGAAATATCCCAAGAAATGCTTCTGAGTTAAGGAAGCTGGACAAAGGAGAAAAGACAAGTGCTGAAGCTGAAGACTTTGCAGAACATCTGAAGAATTTGCATGAAGAGGTGAGAAAGAACATTAATAAGATGAATATTCAGTACAAGGATAAGGTAGATCAGAAGAGGAGATATAAGGAGTTCCAGGTAGGAGATGAAGTCATGGTTCACATGAGAAAAGAAAGGTTCCCAATTGGAACATACAATAAGTTGAAAATGAAGAAATTTGGACCATGCAGAATCCTGAAGAAGCATGATTCAGGAAATGCATATGAGGTAGAGCTGCCGAGTGGGATCAAAATTTATCATGTGTTCAAGATTGCTGATTTAACATAGTATCATGAAGGTGGCATAGTGGATGGACAACCAGAAGAACAGTGTAGTATTCCGGCTTCTATTTCAACAGAGGAGATAGAAAAGATCTTGGAAAGCCATGTGGGAAGAAGTACTCGGAACATGCAATATGAAGAATATTAGGTGAAATGGAAAGGAATGCCTATTGAAGATTCTTCTTGGTTGTCTAAGGTAGAGGTTGACTGTTTGGGTTTTCCTCAAACAAACACCTGAGATGTGACAGGGTCACTTCTCAAATTACCCTGATTGTCTGATGCAGGAGCATCCAGTGATGTAAGGGCAATCTTGCATCGCCCAAAAAGAAGTTGATTCAAAATTATTGCAGTTTTCATTTCTTTCCATAATTAGTGTTTCTAGCTCCATAATCTCTTGAATAATAATGTAGGACTTTCAGTTTTTCCAAATTGCTAAAAATAGCAAACTACTAGTTTTGGAAAGTTTGCATTTGGGCACAAATTGAAGAAAAAACTTACAGAAAGCTTCATAACTAAAATATAAGACCTTTGGCAAAGGAATCAGGAAAAGATCATTTGTGAGCTAAAAGATATTAAAGTTTTTGTTTTCCAAAAAGCCCCTAAATTTTTTGAAAATGAGATATGAGGCACTAAAACATCCCATAATGTCTTGAAAAGTTGACAGAAATCTATTTACATATTTTTAAAGTGATAGTTCACATCGCGAGCTTTCCAAGGCTTAAAACAGTTCGTCAATCAGACACCTGGATCAAAAGTTATGCTTCCTGGAAGTTGACCTACTTTTGGAGGGAGTTGCAAAATTTTGAAATTTAGCTGGAGGCCACCAAAAAGTGCTATTTATGACTATTTTGGGAACCCTAGGTAGTAGTAGAGTTAAGGGGGAAAGTGTAGAGTCAAGAATAGGTTGCAAAATAAAAACCCTAGCTGATGTAGGGTTACAAAAGGCAAAAGATTCCAGAGCCTGGTGATGTGTAGCTGTAGTGTGTTGTAGCCTGTGGAGGATTGATTCCTTTGATTGTAATTGAGTTTCTGTAATGTAACAAGTTGTCCAAATCAATAAAGAAATATTCTATTTTATGTGTGTCATTTCTGTTGTTTTGTTTTATAATTTACCCTCTTCATCAAAATCACATCGGATTCTTTCTGAAATTGAAATGATTTATTAATTATGGTTTTATGATGATCAAATGTTTTATTTGGAAGGGGTTAATATGTCACATTTTTATGTGCAGGAAGAATAGATTATGATGCAACATTCAGGTATGGACGATTTAGGTAAACTTGGATTTCTATCAGTGACATAACCAGGTTGGAGAGTACCTTGAGCTGATCTGAAACACTTCCAGGTGTTTTTGCTCAGAAGCAGAACCTAAGTATAGGAATACAAATGTCGGTAGATAGAGAAAATCATAAATCTGTTGGTCCAATTTTGGATCCAATTTGAGGTCATGAATATCGAACAGAGAAAGTTCCTACATTCTAAAGATAAAATCATAAATCTGCTGGTCTAATTTGAGATCCAATTTGAGGTCGTGAAGCTCCAATAGAGAAAGTTCCTACATTCTAAAGATAAAATCATAAATCTGCTTGGTGCAATTTGAGGTCCAATTGTAAGGATTTGTCTTGTTAATTATACTTTATGACATTTGTCTTGATACAAATTGTTACTTTAGAATTATGGTATTGCTTTTCTTCTAATGTTTTCAACCCTCATTTTAGGGAAGAGCTCCGAAGATGGATCCTTCAGATGGAGACTACACTTTTGCACTATAGGTTTCATCTAGAAACACCAGAAGCTCAGGTACTATCATACTTAGAGCAAAAGTAGGAGTCATGCAATGACAAGATACTCATTTTTGGAGCTTTGGTTAAGAACTTTAAATATTTGGCTATGTGCACAGAGAATGTTCATGGAGTGCAAACTTCCTTACAAAGAAATTATGACAATAGAGTTTGAGGTGAATTGCACCTGCTATTTTATGCTAATATGGATATGTTCTAACCTGTAGTTAATTGTTGTAGCATAACAGATAGGCTAAATAGTTGTTCATATACCATTGTTTCTAATTCAAAATTGCTATATCTTATTCTAGGAGCAAATCACAGGGGAAGTCTATACATAAGACACCATTGTTTCAAATTCAAAATTATTGGCTCTTTCACAATTGTTTGCTTCATTTATTTGATCTAAGACAGCCTGCTGTATAGAAGATGCTCTCAAAATCATAGTAAAATCCTTTATTCTGGGAAGACTGTTCAGAATCTTCCCATCATAACAATGAACAAAAGCATCAGTCATTAACCTGAACTTTGCAAGAGTTTCATCAAATTCTACTTTTCCACTCTCTTTTCCATTCTGAATTTTATTCCCAATTTCATCCATGAAGAACTTCCTCAGCCTGTAGATCATGCTGTTAGCCATAACTTTACCATGTGTCGAGGATAGCTTCAAGTTTTTACCCAAGTAGCAATTGAAAAAATTCAGCCTTACCAGATATAATGTGTTGAAAAGCTCTTTGAAGTTATTCTAGAAAAGAGTTCCTAAGAGTATAATGTGTAGTTTTGAATTAAACTTTTGCATGAATTCCATTGTATTTGGTAAGGCCAAATTTTGACAAAAAATAATTTACAAAATTCGGCCTTACCAGATACAATAAAATTCATGCAAAAAGGATAATTCAAAACTGTGCATTATACTTTCAGGAACTCTTTTCCAGAATAACATCAAAGAGCTTTTCAACACATTGTATTTGGTAAGGCCGAATTTGTCAATTTCTGCTTGGGTAAAAACTTGAAGCTATCCTTGACACCTGGTAAAGTTATGGCTAATAGCAGGATCTACAGGCTGAGGAAGTTCTTCATGGATGAAATTGGGAATAAAATTTAGAATGGAAAAGAGAGTGGAAAAGTAGAATTTGATGAAACTCTTGCAAAGTTTAGGTTAATGACTGATGCTTTTGTTCATTGTTATGATGGGAAGATTCTGAACAGTCTTCCCAAAATAAAGGATTTTATTGTGATTTTGAGAGCATCTTCTATACAACAGGTTGTCGTAGATCAAATAAATGAAGCAAACAATTGTGAAAGAGCCATCAAATTTGAATTTGAAACAATGGTGTCTTATGTATAGACTCCCCCTGTGATTTTCTCCTAGAATAAGGTATAGCAATTTTGAATTAGAAAGAATGGTCTATGAACAACTATTTAGCCTATCTGTTATGCTACAACAATTAACTACAGGTTAGAACATATCCATATCAGCATAAAATAGCATGTGCAATTCACCTCAAACTCTACTGTGGTAATTACTTTGTAAGGAAGTTTGCACTCCTCCATGAACATTCTCTGTGCACATCAATATGTTGGTTATTATCTTGATCTCCTTTGTGATCAAAAGAACAGTGAAGTTCATTGCATAACTCATGACCATTTTGCAATGCTATGATCCAATGCTCTTTTACTTCTTACTCATTGTGTTCTCAATCACCATGTGCAAATGACTTAGAGGACAGATCTTTGATTTGAATGGCCTTGCATAGCACTTGAAGAAATTTACATTCATGCCTTAGAATTTAACAGCCATATAGGGCATATGAAACATAGCTTATTGAAATCATTGTTGACACAAAACGCCTGAAGATCACCATCCTAGACTGCTAGACAACTTCCTCCATTCATTTCACAATGCAAGGTCCCTGTAGGTTGAAAGTATTACCCTTGAAAACATACCACTATATTGATAATGTCTTGAGGACTAAGAGTCCCACTTGGAGGTAAAGAGTAATCTCATATGCATTCATTCTAAGGTTCATATTTCAATTTGTTATATTTATGTGTAACTTCTAATGAGCTTGGCATTTCACTACCTTAATCAAATTGGTCACTATCCTTTCATCATCTTTGTTTGGCATTTTATTGTACTATGACAGTCCTCTCACAATGACCACCATATCATGATTGTGAAAATTCTAAACCCATCACTTGGAGAATCAAAACTTCCACCTCACAGCCACAAGAATAAGATACACTAAGAATGCACAGTCCCAAGTAAGTATATCAGACTTAGAGATCCTTGTTTTTTGTCATATGTTGTAGCACATACATGAAAATGTGGAAGAATAGACAAGGCAAGCGAACTATTTCAAAAAATACCTCAAAGAAATGTGATATCATGGATACCTGCCCTCCCGCAAGCACTTCAACTCATGCCTATGATGATGTGGGGCTTTGCACAAATATATTACAGAAATTTGGCTTGCTTCTTCATTTATCTTAAGAATTAGATACCCCCGCATCACCCGCTCTCTTGCAAGCACTTCAAGTCATGCCTACGGTGATGTGGGAAAGCCCCGCATCATCACAGGCATGACTTGAAGTGCTTGCGGGAGAGTGGGTATCCATGATATCACAAGCAGGATGCTGGAAAAGGTTGTCGAATTTGGATTTACACCTGCTAATTGCATTTTCTTGAAAGTTTCTAAAGTCTTTTCAAAAAATCCATTTTGTGCATATCGTGCAATCATTGCATTCCAAGAGATGACATCTCTTTGAGCCATTCCATCAAATAGTTCACGTGCCTTATCTATACTTCCACATTTTGCATACATTTTGCATACATGTCTACCAGAGCATTTCCAACTATAATATTTGACAAAAATCCCCCTTCCATTATGTTATGATGGATGTCCATACCCTATTCCAAAGCTCCCATTTTGGCACAGGCAAGGAGGATGCTGGCAAAGGTTGTTGAATTTGGCTTTACACCTGCTAATTGCATTTGCTTGAAAGTTTCTAAAGCCTTTTCAAAAAATCCATTTTGTGCATATCCCGCAATCATTGCATTCCATGAGATGACATCTCTTTGAGGCATAATGCCAAACAGTTCACATGCCTTGTCAATGCTTCCACATTTTGCATACATGTCTACCAGGCCAATTGAAACTACAACATTTGACAAAATTCCTCTATCCATTACTTTTTTATGGATGTCCATACCTTGTTCTAATGCTCCCATTTTGACGCAGGCAGGAAGGATGCTAGTAAAGGTTGTGGAATTTGGCTTTACACCTACCAATTGCATTTGCTTGAATATTTGTAAAGTCTTTCCAACAAATCCATTTTGTGCATATCTAGTAATAATTGCTCTCCCTGCATCCTTGTACACACAAAAGTTTCTTCACGGGGATGCGGGGAGAGCCTGCCATCCTGCACCCTCATGCCCTGGCTCCTTGCAGGGGAGCTTGGACTGCATAAAGAAAAGTAGGTGAGGGAACAATCACGCCAAACGAAATACCCAACAGATGTCTTCCCTGAATTTCTAAGTAGGTTCATCCTACATGGCTGCATTACTTACACCTCTCTTCATTCTTCTTTCCTCCTTTATATTGCAGTCGATCAAGAGGCTAACAATTTGAACGCACTACCATTCAAATCATTGTACATACCATGAAAGTTGCATGCTGCCTTCTCAATCATATGATCTCTCTCTAAGCTCTCTCTATGTAGTCCATGAGACCACATTTTTTCTCTTCTCGCATCCCTACATACACACAAAAGTTCCTTTGCGGGGATGCAAGGAGAGCCCACCATCCCGCGTTCTCATGCCCTAGTCCTTGTGGGGCTACGGGGGAGCCTAGACTACATAGAGATAAGTAGGCGAGGCAGAATCATGCCAAATGAGATACCTGACAAATGTCTTCCCTGAATTTCTAAGCAGGTTCATCCTGCACGGCTGCATTACTTACACCTCTCTTCATTCTTCTTTCCTCCTTTATATTGCAGTCGATCAAGAGGCTAACAATGTGAACACACTACCATTCAAATCATTGTACATACCATGAAAGTTTTGTGCCGCCTTATCAATCATATGAGCTCTCTCTAAGCTCTCTCTATGTAGTCCATGAGACCACATTTTTGCTCTTCCTGCATCCCCGCGTAGACACAAAAGTTCCTTCGCAGGGATGTGGGGATAGCCTGCCATCCCGCGCCCTCATGCCCTAGTCCTTGCAGGGCTGCGGGGGAGCCTAGACTGCATAGTGATAAGTAGGTGAGGCATCAATCATGCCAAATGAAATACCCAATAGATGTCTTCCCTAAATTTCTAAGCAGGTTCATCCTACACGGACTTACACCTCTCTTCATTCTTCTTCTTTCCTCCTTTATATTGCAGTCGATCAGGAGGCTCTCTCTAATCTCTCTCTATGCAGTCCATGAGACCACATTTTTTTTAGGCATTCTATCAAACAATTCATGTGCCTTGTCCATGGTTTCGCATTTTCCATACATGTCTACCAGGGCAATTGCAACTACAACATCTGACAAAATTCCTCTATCCTTCATGCTTTGATGGATGTCCATACCCTATTCCAAAACTCCCACTTTGGCACAGGCAAGGAGGATGTTGGCAAAGGTTGTGGAGTTTAGCTTTACACTTGCCAATTGCATTTGCTTGAAAGTTTCTAAATTCTTCTCAAAAAGTTCAATTTGTGCATATCCTGCAATCATTGCAGTCCATGAGACCACATTTCTTTGAGGCATTTTGTCAAATAGTTCACGTGCTTTTTCTATGTTTCCACATTTGCATACATGTCTACCAGGATAGTTGCCACTACAACATCTGATAAAATTTCTCTATCCTTTATGCTTTGATGGATTTCTATACCCTGTTGCAAAGCTCCCATTTTGTCACAGGCTGGGAGGATGTTGGCAAAGGTTGTAGAATTTGGCTTTAGAACTGCCAATTGCATTTGCTTGAAAGTTTTGAAAGCCCTTTCAATAAATCCATTTTGTGAATATCCTAAAATTATTGCATTCCATGAGATTACATCTCTTTGAGGCATTCTGTCAAACAGTTCACAAGTTTTTTCTATGCTTCCACATTTTGCATACATGTCTACTAGAGTATTTCCAACTACAATATTGGACAAAAATCCCTATTTCATTATGCTTTGATAGAGGTCCATACCATGTTCCAATGTTCCCATTTTGGCACAAGTAGGGAGGATACTGGAAAAGGTTGTGGAGCCTGGTTTTACACATGCTGGCAAAGGTTGTTAGTTTTTTATTGATAATGTTCTATAGATTTTTCATTATGGTCCAACTGGGAAAACTTAAAAAAAAATCATTGATCAAGTACTAAAAACTGTATTTTTGCTTTGCAGGTCCTCTCTTTGTTGTTTGAAAGGATAGTCTGTGAAAGAGCTTCCAGCTATGCATGAAGAAAACCTACAAGTGACTGTCAAGGGGCAGAGATTCATGCAAAAGACAGTGATCATGCAAACATTAAAAGATAATCTTAGAGTCAATGAGAAGAACTATGCAAAGGTTACAATCTTGTCAGTGTCTCAAGAGGCATTTAAAGGGGTAAGGAGACAATCTTCTAGTATGCATTTGATAGTGCCAAATCTCATGATAGTCAAGAGTCTGTTGATAACTGAGAGGGGGGGTGAATTAGTTATCCTAATTATTTCTGCTTTCTGAACTTTCTTATTAATCAATGTAGCATTAATTCAAATAAGCAAACATAACCATGAAATGGAAATAGACATGACACAATATTTTTGACATGGAAACCCTATTAAGGGAGAAAACCACGGGGTGATTAACCCAAGATTGTATTCTCTGTTAGAAGAATGGAAATATAAAATGGCACTTGCCAATTAGGGCTCACTGCCCGAGCACACTGCTCACAAGAGGCACACTGCCTACAAGAGACTCATTGTCTACAATTTATAAAGAGTGTAATACAATACTTGAACTGATAAGGAGCATCTACATATGCTGGAGTTCAGTTCCAGTTCGGCTCAGTACACAGATCTGCTGCACTTCATCTTTCCTCTTCTTCTGTGCTGCTCTCCTTTCACATACCGGACCTTCCTTATTGCTTTCACACTGCACTTCTACTTTTCTTCGCATACACAACAACACTTCCACACATCTCACAACTAAATCCATCTTGTATATATATCCACAAAAGTGATTTCATCACCTTTCTAGTCGGCATCCGGAATAGTAATATTTTCCATAATCTCTGATCTGTCGGCTGAAATCTTGATTACCAAGTAATGCAGATCAAGGATATACTTGTAGAAGTCATCAATCATGTTGGCCAATCATAACTTATGCCTTAAGAGCCTTTACCATCATCAGTCACACATCCGGAATAATGTTTGATGTTCTACCAGTCAGTTCTTCCTCTGTCCACACTGCCAATCAGGAACCCGACACTTAAGTATTCATATCTTTTTCTTCATCTATCACCGGAGGCTAAATCCTTGGAATCTATCACTCAAGGTAGTTCTCTTGTCTCCCCCAAATCCACACTTCACCAAGATACTTCCTCTGAGAGATCTGGACCTGATTGTCAGACCTCACCACATGCTCTGTTCTTGCTTACCGGATCACAACACTCTGCAATCTGCATTCCGGTAGAGACTCATCATTTCCTGTGAATGTGTGGGTTAACCTTTGTTTCCATCAATGACAACATTCATGAGTCCATATAGTGTCTCTTGCCAACAATCTCCCCCTTTGGCATTGATGGCAACACTTAGTGAAAAATGACTAAGTGTTTACACTATGCTCCCCCTTGGCTGATGCTCTGTTTTAATACATATTTTTTGGAGCTCCCCCTTAGTTGGATTCCTCATTTTTCACTACTCCTCACTCCCCCTTTGACATCAATGGCAAAGGGTGGGGTCCGCACATCAAAATTTTCAAACAAATTTTAACTATACTTATCCGCATATAACATACTCACATATACTGAAGAATGTCTGCAAAAGTCTTCAATTGGACAAATTCTGCTTCCCAACTTTGCTTCATTCTATCCAAAATTGATATATGACCGCTCAACAGGAATGCAAACACATCTACCCTTTTTAGATCTGTCGGATCACTGGTTCGGGCTATGATCTGAGCTTCTTTTATGGCCTCATGCATGGCCTCTAACTTGGGGATAATTATCCCTCTGAGTTCACCTAACCTGCTTATTCTGCTTTTCTTTTCTTTCTCTAGCTTCTTAATTTCATCCAAGACTGCAATGGTCTGACATTCTTGGTTTACTATGGATGAGGTAAATGGATCAAAATTTTGAGAAAGTTTTGTTAGTTGGATCTCCTGTTCTTTCATTTTCTTCTCAATCTCTATTGTTGCTTTGGACCATGATAGACAAAATTATATATTTCCCCGCCATCTTTAAGAGCATTTTCTAAGATCTTTATCCCTATATCCATATTTCTTCTATCATTTGATATTAGTGTAAGGGTAAAATGTGAATCAATCAAATGAATAATGTATGACCCAAACATCAACAGAATAGGAGATAACAAAGAAGATTAAACGAAAATAGCAATGAAATAACACAAAGCAAACCTTCCCTGAAATCGATGCTTCTGTTGTTTGCCTATTACAACCGTCCTTTTGTAGATGAAGTGAGCCCTCAGAGAGTGCACTCTTTTAAGCTGTGTTCGAGGAAGTCGATGGTAAATGGTTGTTGTGAGATGCAATGAAGATGAGCTTCAAGGCAAGTATGTGATCTCAAGCTTGTGGATGGTAAAAGGGTGCCAAAGGCGCGCTAATGATATTTCTGCAGAGTAACGATGTCAAAAGCCTGGATGAATAGAATGGAGGGATGAAGCTTCATTTATAGACTTGGAAGAATGGGAATCAACGGTTGAGAGGAGATATGAAGATCAACGGCTAAGGATGGTTGAGGAATGTGCAACCAGTAGAAATGTGACAAGTGTCCCAGCTCCATCATGAAAGAGGGGACTTGACAAAATTGATTAGAGAGTTAACTCCATTGAATAAACAGTTAACAGACTTGATTGATCAGTTAGAAGAGTGGATTATGGATTGACTGAATTGATTGACTAGTGAACTGGGTTGATTGAGGAGTCAACAGAATAGATTGACCAGTGAACTCAAATGACTAATTAGTTAACAGATTTGATTGATTAGTTAACTAACTTCTGATTTGAGAAGAAATAGGCCATGTGGGTGAGAGAAAAATAGGTAATTAAATATTAAATATATTTAATTACATGTGCAATTTGATGATGTGGACAAGGTGAGGTGGAAAAGGTGAGGTGTAAAGGTGAGGTGGATTTTTGAATTTAGAACTTAGGATAGAGGAATTTGGATTAATTAAATAATTTATGATTATTTAATTGTGTAGGACATTTAGAAGAATTTTAATTAAATAAATTGAATTTATTTAATTATGGAACAGTGAATCGATTAAATAAATTTATAATATTTATTTAATTGGTAGAAGAATGGAATAAATATTTAGAATATTTATTTAGGATGATTCGTGTCATTTTTAGACGTATACATTTTGCCCCTCTTTGATGCAATGTAGTTTACAGCGTTGCTTCAAAGAATAAATAGGCTGACAATGATACATGCCCCAGTTTGCCCCTAGTACAAGTTATGACGATAGGATGCCCCCTCGGGAGATTGGATGGGAAGAAGGCAAAAGGTGTGAGACGGACAATCTCACGATGAAGAAGGTTAAGTTTGAAGAAAATGGGTGAAGAAAGAGCCGAATGATACGCGATGCAAGATGGAATGATGACACACACAAGCAAGCAAGCAAGTATGCACAAATGACACAAGAACAAACAAGGTATTGCCCCTGTCAAGCGGTAAACCAATGATATACTGATAATGATATACGACAGTGTTGTCATGGCAGGGAATGATATATCCCTAGACCAACACGAAGGATAGTGTCTGGTTTCAAGAAATGAAGCATGTCATGTAAGACGCATGTGTTGGTCTGATTTCAACAATGCAACATCCTGTATAAGACAATTGATTGATTAACTGATCGAGTTGGTTTATGACCAGACAAAGATCAAGACCCCTGATTGTGATTGGATCATTTGTGCAAGATTGACTTGACTTGATTGGTATGGATTAAGGATGGACCTTGCATTTGGATCATTGCTCCGACTGACTGGACAAGGATGAAAGATATGATGATAGATAGAAATCTGATTGATAGAAGAAAGACTCGATAGAAGGACTCACAAGCTTTTATTTGTATTGATACTCTGCATTGTTGGATCTTTATTGCATGGGGTATGGTATGGATGTATAAATGGATATAGGATGGATGTTTTGCTATTGGAGTGCTTTATTTCATCATTGGGCAATTTTTTTTGTGGTACTTTTCTGAAATGTTGTAAGTGAATACAAGCATCGAGGTATAATTGAACCGAGATGACCTGAGTACTGCTTACATAGATTTTGATTTAGCAAGTTGATACAAGCATCAAGGTATAATTGAACTGAGATGACCTGAGTATTTCTTGCGTTTCAACAAACAAGGATTTGCCCCTGTTCATGTTTGACCTTTGATGTCCTCGATGATCTTTTGCTGATCATGTCCTTAGACAAGGCTTCACATTGCTAAAGTTTAATCCACAAACAACAAACAAAGAAAGTAATCATTCCCCCATCATAGCATCTCTAGCTTTTGGCATCCTTGAGTAGCATAGGAAGATATGATAGCAAAAATCAGGACTCGAACTGTTAACCATGTTTCCGATCTACAAAGCATATTTGCGTTGATATGTGTTTAGTTCTTGCCTTAATTTGCATAAAATCATTTAGAAGACCTTGGGTATTGGCTTTGCATTGGATAGGTTAAGATGCTCACAGTCAAGATTTCTGCTTGAGGCGCAGGTTCTGCTTGCATTTGCTTGCTTGGTGAGAAGATTGCACAATCCTTATTGGGGAGACGGACCCTAAGGGACTGACCTAGTGCCTCGGGGGCTCATTGCTAAATGGCCTTGCCTACGTGACGACGCAGAGGCAATGTCGTTCGAGGTAAACCCTAATGGACCATGGATGGACTAGAAGAAAGACGACAAGAATGAAGACATGAAAGAGGATGAATGGGACCATGGGAGAAATGGAAGCCTCAGGGGCACATTAGAATAATGGCCTTGCCTACGTGACGGCGCAGAGGCAACGTAGTTCACAGACTTGGACCATGGACACTGACAAGAGACCCTATGCTAGGCTCACATTGAGGAGACGGTATGGGACAAAACCTTGGTTGACAAGGCCACAAGGAGAGTATCAAGCCATGATAGGTAACTGTCAAGCGTTTAT
Organism: Cunninghamia lanceolata; assembly: GCA_027924645.1. Classification (NCBI taxonomy): domain Eukaryota; kingdom Viridiplantae; phylum Streptophyta; class Pinopsida; order Cupressales; family Cupressaceae; genus Cunninghamia; species Cunninghamia lanceolata. Next base: position 338,506 of record BSBN01000203.1, on the reverse strand, counting down.
TTGTGGGATGGATATGGGTCGAATGGGGAAAATGGAGAAAGAATGGACTTAAGGTGATTGGATCCCCAAAGATGGAGAAAGCAGTTTATCACAAGTAACGCCTGTTTACCAGGTTTTCATCACTTGCTTTTATTTGCACGAGAAGCTAGAAAGCAACATGACACCTGATTGCCAGGTTTTCATCATGATACCTATCTAAGGCGCATGTTTTCCAGGTTTTCACCAAAGGACGATTTTTTTGTACGCTTTTTTTTTTTTTTTTCGAATTTGTTTGTATTTTCTCTTTTCAACTTTTTTGATTTTTTTGATTTTATTGTGCCCCCTTGCATTGGGGTTCTCCTAGGTATAGAACCGGTGAAGGTGCATGCTGTTGATTGGATCATCTAACAACTCACCCTCTGAAGTGGCCAACTGATATGCCCCTGATCCGTAAGCAGCTACAATCACATAGGGCCCAAGCCAGTTAGGCTCGAACTTACCTTTCTTTTCTTTGTCTTGTTGATTGCGAGGGTTCTCTTTGAGGACGAGGTCCCCAACCTTGAAGCATCATGGGCGAACCTTGTGATTATAGCTTCTGGACATCATCTGTTGATATGCTTTAAGATGATCGAAGGCTTTCTGGCACCTTTCTTCTAGCAGCTCTAGTTCTTGCAACCTGGAGACTCTGTATTCTTCGTCTGATATGAGACCTTTCAATGACACCCTGAGGGATGGTAGTTCGACCTTGATGGGGAGGATGGCTTCTGAACCATAGACAAGGGCGTAGGGTGTAGCACCTGTGGAGTGCGTATACTAGTTCTGTAGGCCCACAGAGCGAGGTTGAGTTGGACATGCCAATCACAGCCAGCCTCATTGATAGTCTTCTTTAGGATTTTTAGAATGGTCTTATTCGATGCCTCAGCTTGGCCGTTACCCTGGGGGTAGTATGGAGTGGAGAAACGATGTTGGATTTTGAAACACTCACAGAGTTCCTGGACATCCTGATTTTTGAATGGTCTTCCATTATTCGTTATGATGGATGAAGGGATACCATATCTGCAGATAATGTAATTCAAAATGAAAGAGGAAATTTGCTTTCCTGTGACGGTGGTTAGGGGAACGGCTTCAATCCACTTTGTGAAATACTCAGTGGCAGTTATGATGAATTTGTGGCCGTTGGAAGAGGGTGGATGAATTTTTCCCACAAGGTCAAGTCCCCACTAACAAAAGGGCCAGGGTGTCGTTAAAGGTCTCAACTCTTGAGCAGGTGCATGGATCAGGTTCCCGTGTATTTGGCACTGTTTGCACTTTTTGACGAACTGATATGAATCCATTTCCATATGTGGCCAGTAATAACCCAAACGCATGAGTTTCTTGGCTAAGGAAGGGCCACTGGAGTGTGTTCCGCATATCCCTTCGTGTATGTCTCGCAAGGCAGTTATGGATTCTTCTTGTTCCAAACAACGGAGTAGAGTACCATCCAGACTACGTCGGTAAAGGGTATCGGCTATGATGGTGTAACGAGAGGCTTGTCAGATGAAAGTTCATTTTTGGTTGGAAGAGAGGTCTGGTGGGAGAATATTGTCCTTGAGGTAAGTGTAAGTCTTACCGTACCAAGGTGAATCAGATATGACTAGGAGACAAATGGAATGGGTTTCAAGGAGATCATAAGCCGGTTGCCGGATGGTTTCCACTAAGAACTCATACCGTGACTCATATTCAGGAATTTCTAGAAGAGAGGCTATGGTAGCCATTGCATTTGCTGCTTTGTTCTCTATCCTGGGTATTTGTTCGAAGGAGATGGTCCCAAAGTGTTCTTTGAGGTCGTCGACCATCTGTTTATATGGGATGAGCTTCTCATCTTTGGTTTGATACTCATCGTTGACCTGATTTATGATAAGCTGAGAATCACCGTAGACACATAGTGCTTGGATTTTCCACTCAGTGGCCATCTTGAGACCGATTACCAAGGCTTCATATTCTGCTATGTTGTTTGTGCATGGAAATAACAACCGGTAGGACTTCGGAATTATGTCGCCTTGGGGAGTGATAAATAGGATACCTACCCCCGATCCATGGTTGGTGTAAGATCCGTCGAAGTAGAGTTTCCAAGGAGATGGTGATAGAGTGAATAAAGACTCATCGGGAAACTCAAACTGCATTGGTGAAGTGTCTTGTAATGGTGCCTCGGCCAGTTGGTCAGCGATGGTTTGTCCTTTGATGGCTTTTCTGTCCACATATTCTATATCATATTCACTAAGAAGCATAACCCACTTTGCTAGTCGACTTGTGAGAGCTGCTTTGCTGAGAAGATATTTTAGTGGGTCAATTTTGGCAATGAGTTTGACAGGATGTGCCAACATGTAATGTCAGAGTTTTTGTGAAGCAAAAACTACCGCAAGGCATGATCGTTTGACCTATGAGTATTGCAACTCGTAGCCCACTAAGGTTCGACTGATGTAGTATACAGCTCTCTCCTTGTTCTCGTAATCTTGCTGCGCTAGAAGAGCTCCAAGAGCAGTGGGTGTAGCAGAGATGTAGAGAATTAAAGGTTTTCCTTGGATCAGAGGCATGAGTATGGGAGGATTCATAAGATACTCCTTTAGCTTGTTGAATGCCTCTTCGCACCGCTCATCCCATTTAAATGGCATGTTCTTATGTAGGAGATGGCTGAAAGGTTGGCACTTGTCTGCCAGCTGTGAGATGAACCTGCGGATGGCCTGCAGCTTGCCCTGTAAGGATCGCAACTGAGTTAGAGTCTTGGGTGGTGGCATGTCCATTATAGCTTTGACCTTGGCAGGGTCAACCTCTATTCCGTTTGCCGACACAATGAAGCTTAGCAGCTTGCCTGAAGTTACCCCAAACACACATTTCTTCAGGTTCAGTTTGACTTGGAATTGGTCCAACCGTTGAAAGACTTTTTCTAGGACATCCAGGTGTGAGTCCCTTGTGAGAGATTTTGCTAAGATATCGTCCACATAGTCCTCCATAGTTACATGCATCATGTCATGGAATATAGTTGTCATGGCCCGCTGATATGTAGCACCTGCGTTTTTCAGCCCAAAGGCATAACATTCCAGCAAAAGGTACCCCATGGGCAAGTGAAAGTTGTTTTGTGTTGATCCTCTGGTGCTATTTTGATTTGATTATACCCTGAGAATCCGTCCATGAGTGATAGCATTGTATGTCCTGCAGTAAGGTCGACTATGATATTGATGTTTGGCAATGGAAAGTCATCCTTGCGGCATGCTTTGTTTAAGTCTCGAAAATCATTGCATAGTCAAACCCGACCATCTGGTTTAGACACTGGCACAATATTAGATATCCATTTTGGGTAATCTATGGCTCTAATGAAACCCACATCTAGCAATTTCTTGAGTTCTTCTTTGACCAAAAGGGCTATATGAGGATGCATCTTTCTCAGCTTCTGCTTTACGGGTTTCACCCCTGGATCCAATGGCAAATGATGTAGAATCAGGTTTGGGTCCAAACCTGGCATGTCTGCATATGACCAAGCAAAGCTGCCTCTCTTCTTCTTAAAGAATGGTACAAACCTAGTTTTCTCTGGTGGTGTGAGAGATTTGGCAAAGTGGATAATCTTGGGCTGCTCTTCGGTTCCAATATTCACAGGCTCTGTCAGCTCCACCACAATCTGTGACCTTTCCTGATACATATCACTAGGGAGAGTGTCAAGCATTCCATCGTCAGGTGCCACAGTTGGGTTTTCACCGTCAGATGCGTCCTTTCTTTTTACTATTTTATGATCTGACACTGCCGCAAGGTAGTTTTCATTGTCAGATCCATTTTTGATCTTGATGTTTTTGCGACTGGAAGGCTTGGCACCCTCCCCGAAGTAGGCCACGGTATTCAGTTTGATAGCAAAACCAGCTTTATGATCTCATTTTGGCAAGTGGTCCCTAAGTTCCATATAATCAATGTAAGCATCATCGTTCTGGAACATATCTAATTGGGGGGTTCCTTGCAAATCCCAGTCAATAAGCTCAGGGTGTAAGAGGGGAAGGGAGTCGGATGAGAGACCTAATTCATTGATGGTGTGAATGGAAATGTTAGGAGCATTGGCGGGGGTAGAGTTCTGGGTGGTACTTTCCTCCAAGTTGTTTATCGCAATGGAATCTAAACTTTCCTCGAAAGCCATAATCTCAGGGGTGGGCAAATCAGACTCCAGTGGTCTGTCCCGTTGCGTTTGTCCCTCATGGTAGGGGCTAAGAGTTTGGATGGTGTCAACCTCTTTGTCATCGTAGGAGTGCTCTGTTAGCTCGTCCCACTCATACTCATTTGAATCATCTGAATCTATGTCACTATCCACTTGGCGCATTTGGATTGTCTCCACAAGGCAGGCATTTTCCTTGGCTTTACCTTTACCTTTGTACCCTAGGCCAGTTGTGTTTCTAGCCAAAGAGGATGAAGAAGGTTGTATAGGTTCAATGATTCCTTCTTTTTTGAGGCCTATGGGGCCTTGTCCTTCGTACCCCATCCTGTGCAAAATAGTCTCACCCCGCCCATAGAGTTCTGTAGGGAGTCTAGGCGGTTCTTGGGGTGTGTTTTCTTCTTCTGCATAAAGCCATTGCAGGAGATCTCGCTCCTCTGTTTCATCAGACAAGGTCCCCCATTTTACAAAGGGATTTGTGGGAACTGCAGGAGGAGCAGATGACTTTGGAAAATGTTTGGGTGGATGCTTGGGTTGGCCAAAAGAGCGAGGAGACAAAGGCATCTTGGCAAGGTTGAGGCTGTGCTCAATGGAGTATTCCCCCATGCCATTTTCTTTTATGGTAAGTTTCAGTGGTTTGGGTCTTGAGGAGGAAGCTTCAGTGATATGGTCCTGTTGCAGGGTAGGGGAAATGTAGGCTTTGTTGTTGGGTATGACACATTCGGGTTTTGCACGGAAAGAATTGCAGTGCTGGTAGGGGTCAGGGTCACCTTGGATGGTGACCTGCTTGCCATTGTGCGGGAACTTAATGCATTGATGATAGGTTGAGGGGACAGCCTTCATGGCGTGGATCCATGGTGTCCCTAGTAGAATATTATAAGCAAGCTCCCGATCAAGGACTTGGCACACCACATCTTTAATTACCGGTCCCACTTGAATGGGTAGGACAACCGTTCCTTTTGTGGTTCTTTCTTCCTCGTCATATGCCTTAATGGTAATTTTCCTCCTTGGATCAATTGCTTGTTCGAAGAACCCCAGTGCAAGGACTAGCTTCAATGTGCAGATATTTAAACCGGCACCCCCATCAATGAGAACCCTCTTGATGCGGTGCTTGTGTATGAATGCAACAATGTGCAGAGGGGTGTTGTGGGGTTGAGATACAGAAAGATCATCTTGCTCAATAAACGATATGGAATTGGAGGATGTCAAATTGCCTACCATGGTCTGGAACTTCTCTTGGGCCAAGTTAGTGGGGACAGTGGTTTCCACTAAGGCTTTCTCAAGAATCTCCTTATGAGAAGGAGATAGACGCAAGAGCTCCAATATAGAAATGTGAGGTGGGGTTTTCTGTAACTGGTTGAGGACATTGTATTGACGGGAGTTGGATGGAGATGGTGAAGACCTTGGAGGGGCGGTATTGAGCGTGACTTTACCACTGCGGGTAATTATACTACAACCAGTTCGATTAGGTCCTGGTTGTTGGTTGGGTGAGATGACATTGACCTGTGGAATATGTTTAGAAATGCAGTTTATGGTGTAGTCAAATGGAACACTTGCATAGTTAGCATTACTCGTCTCGCTATTCTGATTTGGCTGGTTGCGATTAGTGTTGTTATCATTACTGTTGTTGTTGTTGTTGTTGTTGTGGCCATTGTTGTGATTGTTGTTATATGACCTGTTGTGATTTAGAAGTGGATCCCTGTAGGCCACATGAGTTTCATTGGAGGTATGCTGTTGTGTCCTTCTCTGATTCTGATCCAGTATATCTTGTATGACATTTTTGAGGCGAATGTATTTGTTAGTTGTATGTCCCCTTCCTCGATGATATTCACAATAGTCTATGTCCTTCCAGTAGGGAGGTTTGACTATAGGCTCGTAATCACTTGTTGGCGGTAGAGAAATTTTGTTGTTTGCCAACAACTTCCTTAGTGCAGATTCTTGAGACTCACCTAACGGTGTGAATATTCTCCTTGGGTTTGAATTGAACCAAGATCTAGGCTCCCGAGATGGGGGTTTGTTGATTGCACCATTGTTTGTGTCCCCCTTAAGAGTGAATATGGGTTGTTGTTTAGCAGTTGCTGCCTTGGCGTCAACCACCCCATCGTTGACCACATTCTTGTTTTTGGTCCAAAACTTTGATTTATCCATTGTGTAATTGGAATTAGGTGTGTCCTTGTAGAGCTTGAGAGTTCCTTTAGTGATCATAGCATTTTCAATGAATAGGCCCATTTTAATGACTTTGGAGAATGATGTAGGTCATTGTATCTGAATCTGATAGCTAAGATCCGTGTTTAGGTTGTGGACAAACATTTCCAATAGCTGCTTCTTAGGTATATCATAAGAACATTTACTAGCTAGCTGTCTCCATCGTTGTAAGAAGGTGGCGAATGACTCACCACTCTTTTGTTTGGTGTTGCATAGATCTAGCATAGATACCTCGTGTTCTATGTTGTAAGAGAAGTGCGTTATAAATTTGTTGACAAGTTCATCAAAAGTTTTGATTCCTGGTGGGAGGCGCAAGAACCACTCCATAGCTTGACCACCTAAAGATCTTGGGAATAGTCTCATCAAGTAGGTCTCGTTGTGAGCTACTTCTAAACATGCTGCATTGAATTCTTGGATATGATCTCTAGGGTCCCCCTTCCCTTTGTATTTGTCAAACTTTGGGATTCCAAACTGAAAGGGGAAGGGTTTCATGACCAAACTTTTGTCAAAAGGATATGGAGCTATATCTTCCAAAGAGTATTGCTTGGAACTTGTACCAGTCTTAAGGTTGGATATTTCTTGTTTGAGACTTTCGATTTGTTGTCTCACGTCATCCATAGGAGCATTTTGATCTATGGGTTTCTTGCCTCTATCTTTTGTATCTCTCTCATTTGCAAGTGGGACTGTGTCATTCATGCCCCTCTCATGATCATCACGTCTCCGCTCATGATCATTGTCTACATTTTCCATGATGGAGCTTATGTCAAAGTCTGCGGGGAGTTTGACTTCGAGATTAACAAGATGGTGGAAGTATTTATCGGGGTCTTCAAGGAGCACCTTCTCTACCAGGCGTTGGAATTTTCTATCTTGGATGTGTGCTACTAATTCTTAATGAGAAATTTCTTCGTCACCACCACGTGGTGGGGCGAGGTGATCAGATGAGTCAACCATTTCAATTTGCTTTTTGTACTGGGATCGAGTAAGAACCATGCAAGGTGGGATGGGATGAAGTGGACCAAGATTAGAAATTTTGATGAGGTGCCGACTGAGACTATTATGAATGGGATACCTAGGACAAGATTTGGACAAAGGATTTTCTCGCTCAATGACTTCAAGTAAGACGGTTGACACAAGACGTTGGCTGCTAGTAAGGGTAGTCGATACCAGTCTTACTGTGTAGGGCTTAGTCATTCAACAAGACTACTAGCAAAGGTATGGTGACCTACTAGGCTTACGTGAATTCACTAATGACACGAAAAAGGGACCTATGTCGAATTGGTATGGGACGAACTGACTTTTGGATGAGAGGTGCTTGGATAGAAAGTGAATGGGATGATTGACGAAAGAGAGAGACTTGGGTGAAATGGATGAAGACTGACTACAAGCTGGAATTTTGATCTCAGAAAGTGAAACTAGGCTGAAAAGGGTACTCCAATCAAGTGAAAATATTCTCTCAAAAATAGGGCAAGTGCTCACTGCCATATATGTGCCAAAATAAATGCGCAGTAGAAATGAACAAATGCGCCGTAAGTCTCAATATAAGCGCAGCTCTGGTTAAGTACAAATGCGCAGCAATAGTGTGTATATGCGCAGCAAGTCGTTACAAAAGTGTAGCAAGTCGCTACAAATGCGCAGCAAAAAGGAATATATGCGCAGTTCTGATATTTTGGCAAAATTTTTAATTTTTCTTCTGTTTTCGGTATTTTTTGGCTGGAAAAGGTCTTCCTGATCTGATATTATGATTTAACAGCAAGAAAACATAGCAAGCACAAAGAATATTTTGTAGTTTTTCATTGTTTTTGTAGTTTTTTCGACTCTATTTTGGATTATATTGAACAAAAGCAAGCACAAAAATCCTAGGCGAGAAATGGATTATAAAGGACTTGGGCCACTAGAACAAGAGGTATTTAATGCGGGCAACCGTTCAAGTGGTTACACGTGCGGCGGTGCTACTCTCCGTTATGGAGTCTCCCAGCCTCACAGGGTTGCGCCTGAGAGGGTTTTGGGGGAGGTTGGCCGTTGGTGTAACATAACAGCACTTGTTGCAGGAAGTTTTCACCTCAAGCACAATTTATTTTAAGTGGCCTGGTAGGGCTTGGCATTAGCCTGTTACCACTCAGGGTCGTTCCCACTTGGACAAGCGTGCATCCAAGGGCAGGCCCCTCCTAAAGGTTAAACAAATAGAATGACAAGTCTGGTACTCTGATCACCCAGAAGAGGGGAGAGCATAAACCTACTGTCATTCGCAAGCACAGAATACACCGATTAATCCACCCTAGTTAAAAGTGAAAAACTAGATGGGCTAATCTACTCAAACACAGAACTTTGAAGTGATTTTAGCAATATAGCAGTGGTTCAGTTTTAACCCTAGAAAGTAGTGGTGAGTTCAATTTTAAACCGCGTAGCACGAGATAGTTAACTTTGAAGTTTTGGTCTCACGACATAGCAATAGTTCATTTTAACCTCAAGATCAATGGTGAGTTCAGTTTTAAACCGCGTAGCACGAGATAGTTAACTTTGAAGTTTTGGTCTCACGACATAGCAATAGTTCATTTTAACCCCAAGATCAATGGTGAGTTCAGTTTTAAACTTAGATAACAATAATAACTTGGAAGGTGTTGCAATGCAAGCAAGAAATAAATCCAGTTACTTTCTCCCTAATTAGAGCTAGATGAGGATTTGAATGCACATCAGTTTTACTATCCCTTGGAAAATGAAATGTGAACTATTTAGATGCAACTACATGGAACTAAACCCGAACCTATCCTGCAAAACAACTCCAACAAACACCTGCGAAAAGGTTAGCGTTAGCAAATTCCTCTAGAAAAGGACTAAAACCATAGCCTATTACAAATGCGTAGCTTCAGTGATTAGATGCGTAGAAATAATCAACAGAAGCGCAACAATAATGAATGCGCCGTAATATTGCACGTATGCGCTGTGAAAATGAATAAATGCGCAGCAATAACGAATGCGCAGTAACAATCTTCAAAAGCACAACACAAATAAACAGATGCGCAATATAATCAAAAGCGTCGTAACAGTGCGCAAAAGCGCAGTAAAAATACACAGATGCGTAGAAAGGATAGAAGCACCGTAACAGTCTTTATATGCACCGCGGAAATGTTTAAATGTGCTGAAGTAACCTGTGCGTGACTTTGCGTGACCTGTACGGAACCTGCCTTCAAAAAAGCTCAAATTTTGATGAGATAAAGGGGCAAAGGCCCCACGATGGGCACCAAAAATGTAAGGGTAAAATGTGAATCAATCAAATGAATAATGTATGACCCAAACATCAACAGAATAGGAGATAACAAAGAAGATTAAACGAAAATAGCAATGAAATAACACAAAGCAAACCTTCCCTGAAATCGATGCTTCTGTTGTTTGCCTATTACAACCGTCCTTTTGCAGATGAAGTGAGCCCTCAAAGAGTGCACTCTTTTAAGCTGTGTTCGAGGAAGTTGATGGTAAATGGCTGTTGTAATATGCAATGAAGATGAGCTTCAAGGCAAGTATGTGATCTCAAGCTTGTGGATGGTAAAAGGGTGCCAAAGGTGCGCTGATGATATTTCTGCAGAGTAACGATGTCAAAAGCCTGGATGAATAGAATGGAGGGATGAAGCTTCATTTATAGACTTGGAAGAATGGGAATCAACGGTTGAGAGGAGATATGAAGATCAACGGCTAAGGATGGTTGAGGAATGTGCAACCAGTAGAAATGTGACAAGTGTCCCAGCTCCATCATGAAAGAGGGGACTTGACAAAATTGATTAGAGAGTTAACTCCATTGACTGAACAGTTTACAGACTTGATTGATCAGTTAGAAGAGTGGATTATGGGATTGACTGAATTGATTGACCAGTGAACTGGGTTGAATGAGGAGTCAATAGAATAGATTGACCAGTGAACTCAAATGACTAATTAGTTAACAGATTTGATTGATTAGTTAACTAACTTCTAATTTGAGAAGAAATAGGCCATGTGGGTGAGAGAAAAATAGGTAATTAAATATTAAATATATTTAATTACATGTGCAACTTGATGATGTGGACAAGGTGAGGTGGAAAAGGTGAGGTGTAAAGGTGAGGTGGATTTTTGAATTTAGAACTTAGGATAGAGGAATTTGGATTAATTAAATAATTTATGATTATTTAATTGTGTAGGACATTTAGAAGAATTTTAATTAAATAAATTGAATTTATTTAATTATGGAACAGTGAATCGATTAAATAAATTTAGAATATTTATTTAATTGGTAGAAGAATGGAATAAATATTTAGAATATTTATTTAGGATGATTCGTGTCATTTTTAGACATATACAATTAGACTTAGTACTTCAGAGAATCTTTTATCCAAAAACTCTTTCCGGACCTTTTCCTCAGCTGATTTCTCTAAGGACTCAAAATGATTGCTGATTGAACTAACAAGAGCTTTAAGATTACCTGATGAGGAGGTTGAGTGATCCTTCTGGAAAGATGGCATGATCTTTTCTAACACGCCAGATGCAACTTCTATTAGCTCACAATCTTCCATGTGAGACTTCAGGAGTTTTTCTTTTGCCTTTGCATTAGCAAATGAAGCTATCTTCATTGTTTGAACTAGGGAGAGAGAGTCAAAGTTAAATGGACCTTAAAGTAACTCCGGTTCATCAATCTCCATTGTTTTTTTGTTCAAGAATTCTTGGACAGTTTTTGCAGTGTCTCTTGTTGGAGACAGATTTTTCTTCTCTTCTGCATTCTTAGAGTTGTCTCTTGGAGCTTTCTCTCCTTCTATAACCTTGGTACTGTCATCTTCTTTTTCCTTCACTCCCTTTTCCTTATCCTCTATTATTTCTTCCCCTTTGGATCCGGAGTCAGCAGGGGAAACCGGAGGACTGATGTTTGTTTGTTCACAGGCCACCTCTTCCGAAGCGGAGGATTTCAAGTCCTTATCCTTTTCTACACCGGTGTCCATGACATCTTCTATCATTTTCTCAGTCGATTCCTCTCCAACACTTGTGGGCGAGGGATCAACACCCAAGTCCTCTATGATAGGAAGATTGAATCTTTTAAAGACATTTCAGAGGATCTCTTTTGTTTCCTTGGCTACCTTGTCAGTCTCACCAAGCATGAGCTAATTCATTCTGGCTTTGCTCTGAAATTCATCCTTACAATCTTTGAAGATCATACTCATCTGCTTTGAGGTGATTGAAGGATATAGCTGAATAGCTATCTGCTCTCGGATCTCAAGGTCTTTTGCCATGGCATTATTCTTTCTTATTTCTAACTCTTTTTCTAGACTTTTAGGAATAAGAGATATGATTTCAATAAAACCCTTATTATATATGTTCAAGTACTTAACTGTGGCTTCCTCCAAGATTTTTCTATTTGCATCATTATGTGCATCATAGAATTCTGTTATTGGTTGCAGGTTTCCATCCATAGTAATAGCTTTGACTACATCATCTGGAGACAGAGTGGGCTTTTCAACAAATTCTTTTGTCTCTGCCACCTTATCTGCATGGGATACTTTCTTCTTCTTCTTCATCTTCTTGATTTCTTCATCGGATTCTGTCTCTTCTTCATCTTTCTGACTAATATAAGACCTTGTGGCCTTTGTCTTAGTTCTTTTCTCTACTTTACCGGATGATGTTGCTTCCGGTTTTGATGTTTTTGTGCTCTTGTTAGTGGTAGGAGTGGTCCTCTTAGAGGATCTTGTCCAAGTGGGGGCTTTTTCTAGACCACTTTCCTTTTCAGCACCTTTCTCCTCTTTTTCTGCTCTTTCCATCTTCTCCCTATTGGCATCAAGTGCCTCTTTTGAGATGCCAAAGCTTTTGGCAATGTTTTCTACTTCTTTTCTTACTTTTCTCTTGATCTCTACCTGCCTTAGCTCTACATGGATTTTCACACTTAGTTCTTTAAAGGTTCCAAACCTTTTTGCCTTAGGATCCTTTGGCTGACTGAGCATGTGTTGAACATGCAGCTCCACAATGTTCTCATCAACTTCATATCCCATTGGCATGATCCACACTATTCTTGGTTCCACTGCCTCCATTAGGCATTGATCAGTCTCTACCATAAAGCATACTGTGTCTTTGTATTTCTCAACTAGAGATTGGGGAATTCTCTCTCTAGCTTGCATCATGTTCTGAAAGTTTTTAAAGAAATTCCAGAGAGCTGTGTTTTGTGCTTTGTTATCACCAAGTCCATGCAGATAATCCCTGATTTGTATGGCAACTAGTCTGTCATTCTGCCACACCCATCCACTGGATCTGGGTAGCTCATTCATAAAGTAGAAGAATAAACAGAGTATTAGACCACCAAATTTGAAGGAATTCTTCTTGTCCTTCTTTATCTTCTGTAGGTTCTCCAAGAGTTGGTTTAGAAGGAACTCACACAGGTCATAGTCTGCATTTTTTCTCAACATTTCATAGGCAGTGTAGATAGCAGTTCCAGGTACTGAATTCTCCCTGCTAGAGTGATATATCTTGTAACTGATGATCATGGATGCAAACTTGATAGCCAGATCAGTGATGTCATCTACTGTCATTGCTCTTTTGTCAAACCTAGATCCGGTAGCCTCGCTTATAGTCAAATTCTTGATTGATTTGAGAATAGGTATGCCATCGAATGAGTGCAAACCGGTAACTACCCTAATGGCATCTTTTGTGATCTTGTATGGTCCTTTCAACCACATGAAGTTGTCATGTCTTCTACTCAAGACATATCGGACCCATTCGTCCTCAGCAAAGCAGCGGAAATGTATACATTGTGCAAAGTGTTTCTCCTGGATGGCCTTGTATTGGGGTTTGAGCTCAAATGCATCATCTATTAACTGTTTGTGGTAGATATCCATTAACTTTAATTCCCCAAATTCTTCAATGCTTGCATGAATGTAAACCCTAACATCTTCTACATGCAAGACCCCATGCGGAATGCTTGAAAAAGTGCCTAGGGGATCTACTTCCAAGGATTTGTATGGATGTTTCTTGAATTTGGGGCGAGGCCTATCAGAGATCTTCATAATATTTGGAGTACCCATCATTCAAGAATTTACAGAGAGATACTTGATAATGGAGAATACATTTTACGCTTGTAGAGTTCATGGAATGAACTTGAATGATTTGCTGATTGACTCAACTCCAACAATTGATCTTTGAGAAGTTTGAAGTAGTTTGTTGTAAAGCTCCTCTTTTTGTTTCTTCTCGAATGTAGAATGAACAAATGCTTAATGAGAAAACCCTTATATTGCTTCACAAACCCTAATGTTAATTTGCAATAAATGCTCGACCTAAGTCATTCTGGTTTGCCTTATTCAGATGACTTGAAGTACCGAATCAATCTTGATCTTAAACATCTTGCGGATCTTCCAAATCTTAACCATAGTTTATTTGGATGTTTCTCTTATGAACCCTTTAATCCGCAACTCTTCTTGTGCCAATTCTGACACCAATTAATTGGCTGGGGGAATAAGGTTTTCTTTGTGTCTCCCCCTGAGCCAGATCTCACCTTTTAATTTCTGGAAGGAATATCAGCACCAGAGTCTGGTGCGGACCCATCCCCTACATTCTCTGTACTTTTCTTCACCCAAATCTTGTTCATCTCCCTTTGAACTTCATCTGCATTCATTTTTTGTTTTCCCTTATCTTGATTCTGATTATGATGTACCGGACCTCTTTTGTCCTAATTCTTGCTTCTACAGAATTTTGCAATATGACCGGATCTATTGCAAAATTGGCAGACAACATTTCTTTGCATATTTGATTGATATCCTCTTTATCTGCATTGATTAGCCATATGACCTATTCTATTGCATGCAAAGCATCTACCATTGAATGATTTGTTCATTTGCATATTTCTGCATTCGTGAGATTTGTGACCATACCTTTTGTAGTTGAAACACTATCCGGAGAAGGATGAATTAGTCTGATTCATTCTCTTTCTGCACTAATTAGCTTTATGACCAAAGTTATTGCAGTTGTGGCAGTATCCATTGAAGGATGGATATCTTTGAGCATTAGGCTGCCTTACCGGAGGTCTTCTAGGCCTATTCCTTGGATTTTCTGATCCAAAATTCTTCTAACCGGATCCGGAGCTTTCTCCTTTCTGATATCCCAAACCACACTTGTCATCTAACCTCTTTTGACTTTCAAGAAGAACTTCAAGTTGAGCAGAACTTATCTTGAATTTTTCTTTATATTCATTTGTTGTTTGAAGATCCCTTTTAAGAGAGACAATTTGATCCTCAAGTTTTTCTTCATTATCTTTAGCATCTTCAAGATCAAATTCAAGGTGTCTGATTATTCTATCCATCTTGTGGCAGTCTTCTGATTTCTCCTTGAGAGATTGTCTTAGATCATCTTCAGTTTTTCTTTTCTCTTCAATTTCTTGGGTAAACTTCATAACTCCTGATTCCATCTCATGTCTTACCATGATGATCTCTTTTGATAACTTTTCACACAACTTGTTTTTCTCCTTCAGATCTCCATTTGTATCATTGGCTTCACCTTGACTTGCCAATTGTTGAAGGTGCTCTTTTCTCTTTTTCATAGAGAGACTCAGTTTCCCTTTTAGTTCATTTATGAAATCATCAACCTGTTTGAGTCTTTCCTTCAATTCATTGACTTCAGAATTTGACTGTTCAAGATCATCAAGGGCAGTCTTGAGTTGCTCTCTTATACCATATACATCCATTTGAATTCCTAGATCTTCCTCAAGCTGTTAGGCTCTATTAGGAGGAACTTGGCTCTAATACCAATTGTTGATAACTGAGGGGGGGTGAATCAGTTATCCTAATTATTTCTGCTTTCTAAACTTTCTTATTAATCAATGCAACATTAATTCAAATAAGCAAACATAACCATGAAATGGAAATACACATGACACAATATTTTTGACGTGGAAACCCTATTAAGGGAGAAAACCATGGGGTGATTAACCCAAGATTGTATTCTCTGTTAGAAAAATGGAAATACAAAATGGCACTTGCTAATTAAGGCTCATTGCCTGAGCGCACTACTCACAAGAGGCACACTGCCTACAAGAGACTCACTGTCTACAATTTATAAAGAGTGTAATACAATACTTGAACTAATAAGGAGCATCTACATATGCTGGAGTTCAATTCCGGTTCGGCTTAGTACACAAATCTGCTGCACTTCATCTTTCCTCTTCTTTTGTGCTGCTCTCCTTTCACATACCGGACCTTCCTTACTGCTTTCACACTACACTTCTGCTTTTCTTTGCATACACAACAACACTTCCACACATCTCACAACTAAATCCATCTTGTATATATATCCGCAAAAGTGATTTCATCACCTTTCTAGTCGGCATCTGGAATAGTCAATATTTTCCATAAGCTCTGATCTGTCGGCTGAAATCTTGCTTACCAAGTAATGCAGATCAAGGATATACTTGTAGAAGTCATCAATCATGTCAGCCAATCATAACTTATTCCTTAAGAACCTTTACCATCATCATTCACACATCTGGAATAATGTCTGATGTTCTGCCAGTCAGTTCTTCCTCTGTCCACACTGCCAATCAGGAACCTGACACTCAAGTATTCATATCTTTTTCTTCATCTATCACCGGAGGCTAAATCCTTGGAATCTATCACTCAAGGTAGTTCTCTTGTCTTCCCCAAATCCGCACTTCACCAAGATACTTCCTCTGAGAGATCTGGACCTGACTGTCGGACCTCACCACATGCTCTGTTCTTGCTTACCGGATCACAACACTCTGCAATCTGCATTCTGGTAGAGACTCATCATTTCCTGCAGATGTGTGGGTTAACCTTTGTTGCCATCAATGACAACATTCATGAGTCCATATAGTGTCTCTTGCCAACAGAGTCTTCATGTTAGATGCATGAACACCTAGGACAGTACCATAGAGTTGGTACAAGTGAGTAGCAACAAGGTTGAGGGTATCATGAGCAATCTGCCAAGACACAGATATTTTGCAACAATAATATATTAATGGGATGTTGATTTCTATATTAGAGGCGATGATATGATATGATAGTTGTTCATGATAGTGATGTGATAAGTGACAGGACCAATGATGGACTGTGTGAACTTGTAACAGTTTGGCAGATGACATACAGTGCATACCTAGGTAACAGTAGTAGTGATGAACTATTTTCAAGGAATTTTGAAAAGATATAGTGATGTCAGAAGTAGTCAAGGCATTCAATAGAGGGGCAGTGTTCTACATTGATGGGAGGTAGAGTATAAGTGAAAGCATGCCAGAATAATGAGCTATGTAGTGGTAGTCATGATGCATTTTATTTTATAAAGGGAAAATGCATGACAACAGGTTGACAAGTGATTGGACAATGCATTTCTAGAAGCTACAAGTTTGATTAGGACAATGCATAGCCTAGTCATAAGGAAATATTGTTGAATAACAGTCCATGACAATTGGGGCATCCTACCAAAGATGATAGTCATTAGAGGCATAATCATTAGAGATAAGGACAGTTTATTGCTATAGGTAACAATTCACAGTGGCAGCTTATGAACTAGAACAAGTTGGGTGCACGAGACAGGATCTCTAAAGTGATGATAGTGTGATCTTGAACTAGGGCGACAATGAGCTTCATGGGACAGTCATGGATTTGTGAAGAAGACATCTATGAATGTCTTTGTGCTTCTATGCTCAATGATACTCAAAAAATCAATTTCTTGCTCATTCTTTGAGCTATGTATTGTAACCATGAAGGTTTTTTAAGCAAAGAAAAAACATTGTAACTTATTTTCAGATCTGTATGTTGTTTGTAAGCATTTTTTATCAATAAAACAAGTTGTTTTTAGCTTCTCAAAGTTGTTTCATTGTGCAAGCTTAAAAATGACTAAATATACTACTAATTGACGTCAATTAATAATTAAATTGACTAAATATACTACCAATTGACAGAAATCAGTGAACAGTGAATAAATATGACTAAATATATGACCAATGTTAAATCAGTGAATAAAAATGACTAAATATACTACCAAATTGATCACAATGATGATTAAAATTACTAACTAAATACACTACCAATGGACAGAAATCAGTGAATAAAAATGACTAAATAAGTGACCAGTTAACAACAATCAATGACTAAATATATCAGTGAAAAAAATAGCTAAACAAGTGACCAGATTACATAAATCAATGACTAAATCAACTACTAAATATACTACCAAATCGATCAATCAAAACAACCAATAAATGACTAAAAATGGTTTAGTCATCAATTTGGTCGTGTTATAAATGACTGGCAATAAATTACTAATGGTCACGTGACCATGTTTGGTCATTTATAAGAAGTTTTTAGTAGTTTTTTTTAGTAATATATTGCTCTTTTTGTACTAGTGATGGGTTTATCACAATAACAAACAAAGTAATCACATTAACAACCCAACTTTAGTAAGAAGGGTGTGTCAATTTTCATGGGCCCATGAGTATACTATCTACTAAGTTATAGATAGCTAGGGAATGTAAGGTCATGTACCACATAGACACCCCTTTCCATGGAGGTCAAGGCCTTTCTAATGGTGAGCTCTATCTCTACAAACTTAGAAGTATGATGTAACTTCCCAGGCCTAACTAGTATCTAGTGCACCATGAAAAAGGACAATTGAAAGGTTCTAAGCTAGGATAACAAGGCTTCTAGGGATGTCCCTGATATACACAAGGTACAAGGGGCCAAAGCTTGTGAACAAGAATCCCATTTACAAGCATGTGTCCATGGTTGAATCCAATCCCACTTCATCTTGGCTCCTTATGAAAAGAGGCACCAATGCTATGCTAAGACATGACAATAGATCCTATTGGGGTACAACTTTCATTCTCCCCCCTTTTATACACCCCATCGAAACACATGGTTTAGTTCATCCCCTAAGGTGATGAAATCTTGAGGCATGACCCTTAAGGGAAAGAACTCCAAGTGCTTTTGATTCCCAATATCATCTTTCAACACGAGGGAAGATCATACATAAATTGGAATTCTTGGGATAAATAAAAGTGAACCAAGAGGTGCTTTTAATCCCCAAGATCACCTTTTGACATGAGGCAAGAGCATACATACTCCCTTGATCCACACAAGCATGCAAAACAAAGTTAAGTAACCTTAAGAATTGGAATGTGAGGTGTGAAAGTGGATGTGTTTAAAGGATGCTTTTATTCCTAAGATTGCCTTGCAGTGGGAGGGAACATCATACACACACCTTAGAACACACCAAATTCACCAAACAATGCCAAACAAACACAAGTGGGTTTTAATAATAAGTCTTCAACAATTGAACTTGCAACACACTTGTTAGTAGTTTGCAAAAATGAGTCTTTGACCAATGGAGATTGCTACAATGAAAGGGTTAATGACAAAAAATATACAAAATTGTGATTAAAATGACTATAACTAGTGTTTGTGACAGGATTGGGAGAAGTGGCATATCTTATGGTGAAGAGGGTGATATAAACTCTCTAACACCTATTAACACACAAAAAATCACTAGATGGGATAAAATTTGTGCTAGTTTTAAGAAAAGGGACTATTATGGCAATTGGAGAAAAAAATTAAGCTAGCTAAACTAAGGAAAATTTAACTAGCTAAAATAGAGAAAGGTAACTAAAGGCTAAATTAACCTATATTAAAAAGAAAGGAAAGGAAGAAAAAATACTACACTATACTAAGAGTAAAATAATAGAGTAAAAACAATTTTAAACTATATGTAAAATTAAATGACTAAATTAGAAAAAAAAACAATTCGTTAAAAACAATTTTAAAATGTTGAAACTAAACCAAAAACTATTTTATGAACTATATTAAAAAGATTTAAACTAAATTAAAAACTAGTTAAAACTATTTTCAAAATTTTAAACTAAATTAAAGACTATTAAAAAACTATTTTAAAAAGATTTAAGTTTAAATTAAAAACTATTTTGGAAACTATTGTAAATTAAAAACTATATTAAATAAAAAAATATGTTGCGACATTAGTTTGGGGAAAATCACTTTGCCAAGGTTTCCTTTCAACCTCCCCGTGCATTTATCATACTGCGGTATTCTGCAAGAAATTCCTTGTGTTAGCCTGCATTTATTGCGGCACATTATCATTCACTAGGACTGAGGGCATTTTCTGCCCTTTGGATGTCCTCAGCCTTTCATTCCTCCACAGGAGCAGCTAATGGAGTTGAAGGTTTGACGGAAAACATCAATGGCTCCTCCACCACCCAAGCATTCCCAAAAGTTTATTCCCAAGGTGTTTAACGAGGTATATCCCCTGATTAACCCCCTAATATTGTGCTTCCCATTCCAAAGTTTGATAATGCTTGTAAATGGATTGAAAATTTTACCTTGATTGAGTATTTTGTGGGTAGAGTCCCACCTAAAAGTGTGCTCTATGATTGGGTTAGTCGGGCCTGGTCCCCACATGGGATCCACCTTAAGGCCATGCAAAACCTCACTAAGGGGTTTTTTCTTTTTCATTTTTTTGAAGCCAACCATGTTGAAGTTGTCCTCTCCTGGGGCCCATGGTTATTCTGCTCTCCCTCCTTGTGTTCAAACCTTGGACCTGAGACTTTTCTCTCTAATGAGAAGTCCATTTGTGTCCCTATCTAGGTGGAATTTCCTGGCCTTCTATTGTCGTGTTGGAATTTTCTCAGCCAAATAACTTCTTCTTTAGGTTCTGTTGTTTGTTTAGAATCAAAGAAGTTCTATTCAACCCATCCCCAGTGACGCATTTGTATCAAGGTGGACCTATCCAAAGACCTCAAAGAGTCCGTTGATATTTCAATAGGTCAAACCCGCTACTCTTAGCGGGTCTAGTATATCAATCTTCCCAACACATGCTATCGATTCTAGTCATCTGATCATAAGATATGAGATATCCCTCTAGCCACACAACAGCCTAATCCATTAGTTTAGCCTACTTCCAAGCTGGCACCTCCAGTAGAAGAAGATGAAGGATAGTCTATTGTTGCTAGCTGAAAAGCCAAAAATTCTAGCACTTCCAAACCCTCAGCTAAACCGATAGGCCCGAGGGATCCACTTTGGCCCCAACTGTTTCAATGCTAGCTAATGTTGGTACGTCGAGTGTGACAAAAACATCTAAGACAATGAAAATGGCTTCAACTATGGCTCATCGACTGGCTATTAACGCATGACAATCTTCTCCTTGCTCATTGGGTAGAGGAGGTATCGTAGCCCTTTTGAGAGATTGGAGGAAGGTGAATTTGTACCTCGCACTCGCTATCCAGGGTCTATCAGCTTCCAAATTGGGAGCTTCGAGGAGTCAGTGCTGCATAACATGAATAGTTATTCTTCCCTTAATGGGATGGATAGCGAGGATATGCCCCTCGACAATCATTAAATGAACTATATTTCCTGGAATGTGAGAGGTCTTATAGACCTCCCTTGAAAATATGCAATTCGTGACTTCCGTTTAAAGTTTCCTGGTTTAGACATTTTCTACCTCTAGGAAGTTAAAATATTTGGCTTTTTGTTGTCTAAAACTTGCTCTATAATTTGGCCTTCTAGCCATGTTTTTTACAGTAACCATAAAGTTGGTCATGGTGGAGATGTTGCCTTTCTCTCTCCTACATGGCATCAGTTGCTGGTTGATCATGGATGTCACCCCACTAACGGCAAGTTGTAGACTCTTGTCAATGTTGACAATCATTCCTTTTGGGTTATTAATGTCTATGCTCCCAATGATGTCATAGAAAGATCTTCCCTTTGGCATTGGATTGCAAATTCAGTGCCTACCGCCACTTGGGTTTCGTGCAAGGACTTCAATATGATTGAAATGGCCTATGATAAATGTGGCGATTTGCCAATGTTGTGGACAGTTGCCGAAAGGGAGACGTGGTTCCATATGTGTAATAAATTGGGTCTTTTTGATCCTAACGTAGGTTGCCACCTTCTTAATTATCAATGGTACACTTGGAGCAATTTACAGGTTGGTCTTGACAGGGTCTTAAAGAGGCTTGATATAGCTATGATATCTGCTCAATCTTTTTTCTTCTTTGCTAGCTATTTTTCTTTGCCAGTGGAATCATTAGATGATGCAGACTTATCGGATCACTTTCTGATTTGTTTCCATATCGAGTGGCATTATTCAAGACCCAAACTATAGAAAAGCCAATTTTTCTAAACACGTCTCTTCTGAACCATACTGCCACGTTGGCTCACATTCAATGTGTTTGGAATTTAGACCCATGTCTTTTGCATGGCGTGGGATATATTTCTTGGTGAAATGATGCCATCACCCATACCTCATAGTTTCTTTACATCTATTCGAGGCAACTTGCCTAATTTCTCCATCGTTTATATGATGCCACCACCTGCAAGCTTTGCCTTGCCACTACCATTGTGGAGGCTCATCCATTTGACTCCACTGCCCAGCTTTGGCTGGCTCAACTAAGGTAACAAAAGAAAATTTTAGATTGTCATTTAGCTCACGGAGCACAAATCAAAGCTTGGCTCCACTAGCTCAAGATTGGGGATAAAGTTTCTAAGGAATTTTTAAGCTCTCAGAGCTCATCATACTTCCTAATTGGTTAAACAAATCTACAAAGGACAACAACTTCTTCAGGATCTTTCTGATATCCTACAAGCCTTTGTTCATCACTATAAACAAGTATTTTTTGCTCAAGATAATACTCCTACTAGGCAATGTGCTCTGCAATAGTGCCTTGCAGTTGTCCCTTGTTGGCTTTCAAATGCTCAGCAGGTTTTATGTGACCAACTTCTTACTCAAGGTGACCTCAAGGAAGTAGTCTTATCTATGACCAATGACAAAGCCCCTAGCCTTGACGACTTTCTATGTGAATTTTATAAAACTCTTTGGGATACGATGGGTAATGACCTAGATAATGTATATCTTGAAGCCATGCAAACTAGTTCTTTAGGTGCTCATAAACAAAAGAAATATCAAGTTCATACCCAAAGCTAGAGATCCTGAGGATATCAACAACTAGCATCCCATCACGTTGTTGAATGTCTCTTATAAGATCATTGCTAAGGCTTTAGTGCTCAAACTTTTCTCAATGTTGCCTCTCATCATTCAACCTAAACATACGAGCTTCATTAAATCTAGGTTTATCTTTGATAATATCATTATGTTTGGGAAGGCATGGAATGGGCTTGTCGCTCTCAACAACTTGCATTATTTATCAAGATAGACTTTGCTAAGGCTTATGATTGTATCAAGTTGCCTTTCATTCTTTCCATGCTTCAGGATCTTGGCTTTGGACCTTGCTTCATTCACATGGTCCAAATGTTGTTTTCTGATGCCTCTACTTGCATCACCATCTCTAGCAGGCAGTATAGCTCCTTTGGGATTTTCATATTAATCAGACAAGGCTGCCCTCTTGTCCCTACTCTTTATGTTTTAGCTACAGAGGGCTTTGGTTAATGGAATTTCTCAATCCTATGTTAATGGAATTTCCTTTCCCAATTCTCATTAGCAACTTGTGAATGGCCATTTTGTTGATGAATCTTTCCTCACTCTCATTGAGGATGAGGAGAATATCACACAAGCACTCCGTTGCCTAGATATTTTTTACCAAGCATCTGGTTCAAGCATTCAGTGGTAGAAAACTTTATGTTATAGGAAATCCTTCCTTCCTAAACCAGGCTAGCTGGATCCTTTTGAATGGAAATAGATTGATCACAAGGAAAACTTCTAATTTTTGGTCATTCCTTTTTCCTTTAAAGCCTCCCCCTTGAAGTTGTGGCAAGTTGTTATTGCTAGAATTGAAAAAGTTGCAGTATTGGATTACCAAACTCTTATCGTTGGCAATAAAGTTTCAAGTTTGTTCCAAAATCTTAGCTACCACAAACATTTTTTACTCTTCATGTTGGGTCCCTTCCAAAGCCTCTTATTTGAAATATGAAAAGTTGCTCAGAGATTTTATGTGGGCCTCCCATGACAGCACTCAATGTCACTGAGTTGCTTGGGATTTATATTTTCTCCCTCGTGAGGCTGGAGGTCTTGGATTGATATTCATTCACTTTCAAGGAATTGTCTTGTGTGCTAAATAGATTATTCAAGCCCTTCAAGGTAATGAAGCCTGGAAAATTCTTGTTAGGCACTACATTAGTACAAACACTTCGACAAGCCGACCATCATGGAAAGGTTTGGATATAGGTTCCATTGTCATCATGAGAGAACATGTTTCCATCCAAGGAACTTTTATGATCAAAAGCATTTTGAAATCCTTGGAAACCCTCGATCCTTGGCTTCACTGGGCTGGAGATGATTTTCGTAATGGTTTATCCATTAACCAGCAATCCATTTGGTTGTCCCCAATTTTAAGCAATTAAGATCTACAGCTTGCAAAGATACCTTGGGTTCAGGTGTTAAAGTTTTTCAAACATAAGATTCATTTTCTACCTGACTTTTGCATCATGCCTCCAAGAATTTCCTTTCTTGGCCCGAGTTCAAGCAAAAATACAGACTTATTAATATAGACCATGAAACTTACCAGGCTGTCATAAAGGTCATTCCTCCTCACATGATTCATAAACTGGGAGACATGGTGGAAAGACTGGAAATGGTACCCCAACACTCCTTTTCAAAGCTACAAACCTTGAAAAGGGTACTCTTGGATGTCTCCCCATTTGCATATGGTGGAGCAGCAAAATCACTATTAGCATTCAGTCCTCTCATGGGACCTCCAACACAGACAGTTTCAATGTGTTTGACCTATTTTGGTTCAGCCTAAATCGATGTATTTTGCTTGGTTTTTGTTGTATCAAGGCCTCCCTCTAGGGGATCACCTAGCTCACATGGGAATTTCCATCCCTCATTGCCCATTTTGTGGGCAGCTTGAGTCTCTCAAGCACCTTTTCTAGTTTTTCCCTTGAGCTTAAGAAGCTTGGAATTGAATACATAATTTATTTCAGCCTTTCAAACCCACTTCCTTTTAATGGCATATGGTCTTACTTGGGGACTGGCCCTATCTTCCCCACAGATATGCTTAGATCTAGCATGCTTTCAAGATGGAAATTCTTTTTAGCATTTGGAAAGATAGAAATGTTGTTATTTTCAATCATTGTTCTATTGATAAGAACTTTTCATTGTACACTAAAGCTCTCATTTTCTCTAATGTTCTGATGCAAATTCGGGTGCAAGCTAGTAAAGTTGCACTTGAAGTCTCCCATCTCCAAGAGTTGTTGGACCATTGGGGCAATGCTCCCTACACCATTACCTGAGTTTTGCCTGACTCTTCCTCCTCTCGGGGGCATAGGCGTGGCTACAGTTAGTCCTCTCAACGTGACCAATGGGACCGTGGTGGAAACCATGGTGATCATTATTGTGGCTCTCATTCCCATGGACCTCAGCCCTCAAGGGATTCTGCTACCTGTGGAGGGTGGCCCTTGCCTTCCAGACTGTCATCTCCTTGACGGGATGCTAGCTGGCCAGACACTGGCAAGTTTCCTCAGCTGCAAATTGCCATTTCCCAAGTTTTCACTCAGCCTCCTAAGGAGAATGGTGTTACTGCTGCTCTTGATGGTTGGGAGCCTATTGAGGATGCCACCCCTAGGGAGTTTTTGGGGAAATCTGATGATAAAGATCCTCCTCCTTCTGTTGGTGTTGCTTTTGCTGCTTAGTATTTGTTATGTCTTTTCATGTTAAACATTATGTTTTGATCACTCTTTGAGGTTGTGACTTATGTTTTATTCACCTTTTAAGGTTGTGTTTGCATGGGTGTGACTTTTTACCACCCTAATTACCTTCGTGAATATGTACTATTTATTCCTTTTCAATATAAATTAAATAGGATATTCATAAAAAAAAAAAACTATGTTAGAAATTATGAAAAACTATTAAAAACTATAAGGATGGAGCGATGGAAGAGCGGGGAAAGTAGGAGATGGAGGGGAAGGGAGGCGAGGAGGTGGTGGTGGTGGTGCACAGTGGAGGGTAGGATTGGGTAGATTGAAGGTTTAGTTTAGGGTTTTATTTTTAAAGTTTTTAAAATTTTAAAAGTTTAAAAAGCTTTTAATGCATGGGATGGGAGGATATGTGCAGCACACTAGCTAAAAGCCTACGTGTTTTTAAAAAATCTTGTGTTTTAAAATTTAAAACTTAGTTAAACTACAAAAAATAGTAAAGATTAAAAAAGAAAAAACTATTAAAATTTTAAAATGTAGAAAATCTAAAAATTTGAAATCTAGTCTATTATAAATTTAAAAATCTAAACTATTAAAAATCCTAACTTATAAAATTTAAAATTTAAACTATTAAAATTTAAAAATTAACTATAAAAATTTAAAACTAACTATTAAAAAGTAGAACTAAACTATTAAAATTAAAAACTAAATTAATTAAATAAAATAAAACTAGACTAGTAATAATTAAACTAAACTATTAAAAATCTAAAAAGTTAAAATTTAATCTATAAAAATTAAAAATCTAAGAAAGTGAAATTAAAACTATTAAAATAAAAGAAAAGTGAGATTTTTTAAAAAATGCTTTTCTTTTTCACTATTTATCGACTGTGTCAAATGTAATGATTAAGTTAGAATTCAAAATGAAACAAATATGATAAAATATGTTCCCTACTTCTAAACTCACACTAAACAAGGGTTAGAACATAAAATGGAAGACAAACTAGCCAACACAAAATCAAAGTACCAATACTATACCTTCCATTTGATATTGGTGATGTGCTCCAAAATGATGTATGATAATGTAGTTGAATGTTGAGTTGTTCTTGATCTCCTCAATGTAGAAAGATATACCTCTATGATTCAAGCGTGAGACATGTCTTTGGTGTTAATGATAGAGGTAATAAATTAGTTGGTCCACAAATCAGAACTTGCAAATTTATACAAACCTACTTCCTTGCCATTCTTCAAACTTCATTGACTTCGCTTCCACCTCCTAGGTTCTAGAAACTGACATTGATAAATCCATTTCTCCCTTTTCCAAAATTATAAGAATAGTGGACATCTTCCCCTGATCCTCTTGGGAGTGGCCTATTCTCAAACCTATCATTTCCTTCTCCTCTTTCGATGTGCTTGTAAACATATATGATGAACCTCTTTATATTACAACTCAGGTCAATGGAAAACACATTGGGGGTATTCTTATTGACCCAGTTAGCATAATAAATGTAATCATGGAGGAATTTCTATATATACATGAGTTTTATAAGACTAGTATGAGAAATCAAAACTCTTTATACAAACGTACAATAGCCTTTCTCAACTAACCCTAGGTTCAATCACCCTTCTTGTCCAAGTAGGACAAAAAATCTTGGATGTTCCTTTCTCTATGACCCTCACTTCAAATTAATTTTAACTTAAGTTGGGTCATCTATGGATCACTTCTATGAAAGTAGTCCCCTCAGTGGTACATAAGTTCTAGAAGTTTCTGCACGAGGATGTAGTGAATATAATCCACGATAGTCAATTTCAGTCCCTCTCTATGTGTGGCAACTTCTTCTTAGATTACTTTTGGTTAGCCCAAAAAAACCCTCTCTAACCCATGCAATGACTTTTTATTTATATTTGTCTAGTGGTCTTTCTTCCTCTCCTACAAATTCTCCTTTGGACTCAGCCTCCATTGGTTTCTCTCACTCCTACCTCTCTAGCAATAAGAGGAAAGAAACCCATGTTAGGCAACCCCATTCCCATGTGGTTCACTAGTATTCAACAGTTTCACCTCCTCCTACATATTTGGTGGCTAAAGGAATACAACCACTACTATGTAAACCACCTCCTATCCCTATGGTTTCTCAACCTATAGTTGTTGCTTTTGTTCCTCTTGCCCCTTCAATTCCAGAAATAGGAAAGAAACTTGTTTTGCGAGACCTTCCCCTACCTTGTGGTTTCTGAACCCTCTATGGTTCCTTTTGTTCCTCTTCTTGTCCCTCTTAAAAGGGAAGAAAAGGAGCCTATGTTGGAAAAGCCCCTGCTCCTTCAATAGAGGCTCTAGCTCACACTTGACAAAATTACCTTGCTATAATTTGCAAGCATCATCGTCATGCAGTAGACCAAGAACATGTTGAATCTAACCCTATTCATAGGAGAATTCTCCTCTTATGTGGCTAAATCTTGATTTTTTACCTCATTTTGAGCCTCAACCTCCTCCTTCCGACCCTAAGCATCTTCCTTCCTTGACCCCTTCATCTCCATAGTTAGACCTAGATTAACGAATCCCCAAAAGGATTCAAGTCATCTTGGCCCCATCTACTAAGGACTCCATTATTCCTCTCATTCTAGATTTACCTCCCTTTATAGAGCCCCTTCATCTTCCCAATGTTAGTGTAATTTCTAGCACTCATCACTTCTCTTGGTTCAACATACCCAACACCAGATTTTCCTAGATGTTCTCCACCCTGCCACCATTGACATTGATATTCCTCACCCTCCACCCAAACACAAACCAAAGCATTACCCCACACTGCCTCTTTTCAAGATGAAACATATGCCTCCATCTCCATCCCCTCTAATCCATTTTTATTAGTTCTTCCTCTTATAGAGAACCTTCTTACTATCCTCATTTCTTCCTCTTGTGCAATATTCTCATAGTGATACACATGACTCTTCTATAAGGAGTGTATGTTTGAGTCCTTCATGGATATTCCATCATTGTCTTCAACCTTCACAAGGTTGTTGATCATAATACCTACCAATGATCATAAGGATGTTGCTCTCATGATCCTTTGCATTCTATTGTAGAAGATTCACTAGTATGACTTTAATGTGGTCCCTTTATCAATCCATCCTTCATCCCCCTATGATAAAAGCATTTGGACTTGAATGATCTGATGGAGCCTGACCCATGAGACTAATATCTTTGTTCCATGTGTATGTATGTTTGTGTGCTTCCCTGTTTGTTTTGTTTTCCCCATAATAAATATTTGATATATGTTTTTTGGTTCCTACAAGAGGACCCATGTTACCCTTGTAGGTACATGGATACACGGGGAATGAAAATGTTGTATCATTCTTCTATTTGTATCCACATTCTTCTATTCATTATCTACTTTGATTTTCCACATTTTGGAGACGATGCAAAGTGTTGGAGTATTTAGCTTCCTTCCATGTTGACCCAAAAAAATTATTTTCTTTGATTTCATGTGACATTCTTCCTTTGTGTTTTTAGTTCTACATACTTAGGGGATGATGATGATTCCATCCTTGTGCCTTAATGATCTTCAACTCCTTTATATTTATACTAACCCCAAGCACATAGATCCATTTGTGTTTCTTGTGATGCTACTTAATTTTTATGTGGCATGTACTTGTGTTGTTTTGTGTCATTCCATATTTACACAATTTTTGTGTATCATGTTTGTAGCATCACTTTTTTTTCCTCTCCTTAGGGGCACCTCTTCTTGAGGGTGACTTTGGGAAAATATTTCTCCATATATTCTTTCCTAAAGATTTCCTAAAGATTTTTGTTGCAGGTTTATGCCCATTTTGGATAAATCTTGGTGGTGACCTATTATAGGAAGCATCCTATGCAAAAAATAACCTCACGGTTGCATCTAGGAGGCCAAAAAACCCTAGGATCCATATAACGTTTTCCATATTTTGGAGGTAAACAAATTTTAGATTTTTTTAGTACATAAATTTGTACTGTATGGATCCGTACAGTTCGTAAAGTATGGACCCATCCTATTGGTTCTTCTATGTAGGTCTGCAGACTCCTGACACTAATCTACATTCAAATTTTTATACTGTGTCAGGCTATATATTAGAAAAAATTAATCGCGTTTTAATTTTATTAATCTATGTTTATTAAACTTAATCAACTGTTGAAAGTCTTAATCTGTCATGACCCTTAGTTGTTTGATCTAGACCCCTTGTCGCTAAAGTGACTAGGGCTTATCCGTAGAATGCCCCTAAGATATTCAAGTCACAGTCCCATTGGTGACCAATAGTCATTGCTAAACAGCCTGCATTGTTTAAATTATCTTTCCAACACCCTCACTTCTCATCTGTGGTCATATCGAGGACCATTACCTAGTGCTTCCCAACCCTCCAACACCAGCTTCCATAACCCTGGTTACATTGGTGACCAGGGCTCATTGCCTTGACAATGATTGGCCCTACTAGTGTAGCTCATGGTCCTGAGAGTCAAGGTTTAGCCTAATCTCCCGCAACTCAGAGTCAAGGTTTACCCTTAGCCCAGAGGGCCTCCAGCTAGTAGTTTCTCTCACTCATTGTCTATTGCCTTTGACCACATCACCTATGACTTCCCCACAGCCTGCAATGGTTAGCAATTAATTTGGGGCTAGATTTGCCCTTTTCCCTGGGCCTCTAGTCATATTGAGGACTAGGGGCTAACGCCCAAAACCCTAACCACCTACCCAAACCACAGCTCCTAAGCCACCTAATATGACCATGCACAATTGAAACTCCTAGTGCTAACCATAACTACCTAGTCTCACTGCCAACTCCTAGACCATGGCATGTCACCAGCCTATCACTAACTACTAGCGGTTACTATTGACTGCTAGGCTAGAACCCCACCTCTTAGAGCTCCTAAACTAGGCCTTTTTTCATTGTCTCATAACTTGGACAAATGGTATTAGATTTTTGTAAAATTACAAGAGTTGGAAAGTTAATTCGATGAAAATTGTAGTGGTGCAGGCCTCTTCATCAGAATCGACTAGAGTAATTAGGTATTATCATTTGAATTTGTTTTCTTGCAAACGTTAATCTCTCATATCTTTTGCATTTCAAATTGAAATTTAACAATTTTTTTTTAAATTCCATAGAAAATCACAAGGAATTTGGTGGTATCATCTAATATATTGTATCTTATCATCTATTTCTAATTTTTTCATATTTAATCAATTTAATCTAACACACTTGTTTGTAGATTTTTCTCTTGTCAAATATCAATTCTCTCAAACTACTAACAAGTTTCCTAGTCAAAGATATATTTTTCAAACCCTTGTGTTTGATTTGTTTGGTGAGTTTGATTGTGACTTGAGGTGTGTGTATGCTCTTCCCGCACGCTGCAAAATGATCTTGGGAATCAAAATCACCCTTTAGCCACATTTCATTTTCACAAAACACATTTATTTCTAAGGGATAATTAATCTATTTGTGTGGATCAAGTGTGTGTGTGTATGCTCTCTCGTCACATCGAAAGGTGAACTTGGGGATCAAAAACACCTCTTGATTCACTTTTTTCACCTAATGTGTGTTAGTGTGTGTATGCTCTCTCCTTGCACTTTGTGCGAGCTTGGAGATCAGAAACACTTAACATTAACCTTTCCCATTAGGAGGCCTTCTTGGGATTTCATCACCCCAAGAGATGATCTCAACCACATGTTCTGGCATTATATATAAAAGGGGGATAATGAAACTTGTACCTCAATCTAGTTATCATCATGTCTAGCACAACCTTGGGGCCCCTGATGATTCATGACACAAGGTGAAGAGATCATTCAAGCCTTTACTTAGGTCTCATACTTGTAGATGGACTAGTGTTCATAGATTGGACCCCACGTACATTGCGTATATAGGGGACTCTCTTAGATGCTTGCTCATCCTAGTTTAAGACCTTTCGGCCATCATATCTTGTGGTGCATCTCTACTAGGGAGGAGAAGTTCTCACATGTACCTCCATGGGTGATGCAATGCAGGGGTGTTAAACAATCAACAAACTTAATTAGGTGTGAATCAAACAATATTCAAAACACCAAGTCTCAATCTTCACAATTTTCACCTTTCAACCAAGCCTATTCTAGTAGGTCTACTAACCCTGTTTTTGGGCTTTTCCTCACAACCTTTCCAAAACAATTCACAAACCAAATAGAGATTTAGATATACATTATCAAGTTACATAACATACTTCAAAATCAACCTTGACTCCTTTAGACCATAAGCATAAAAAATGGCCTTCTACGCTGTCTTGAGTAGGCTAATTAGGCCTAAATTACAAAGAAGCATACCTTTAAACACTCACCAACCCCTTAAACTTGTTGGTGCAGCATTCACCATGTGACAAAACCTCCAATTTTCCAACTTATCTTCAGGAGCTCGCCTTTTAAGACCATATCCCACAAAACCCTCTTTTTGCACAATTTAGGTAAGGGTTTATTGAAAAACCCACTTGCAGACCCTACCAGACCTTGACACTAGTTCCAACACCTTGCATTATACTTGCATATGCTTAAAAATTCAAGAGATATCTCTACCCCCAAATATTTCACCAAACCCTAGTCAAAAACCACCATTTTCACCCTATTTCCCACTCAATTTCAACAGGGACAACATCTCCAAACTCCACTAATCCTTTATCCTATCATAAAACATTCATTCTACTATCTAAACCTAACCTAAAAGACTCATTCCTCTGAGCCACAGAGTTTACAATAGGAAGAATGAGTCATTTTGCCATTGAGGACTTCAAAACCCCAAATTAGGGTTTCTGAACTAGTTTTAGCAAAAATGTGATAACTTTTAGCAAACTTAATGTTTTTTCCTCAAACCACGTGCAAAATGAATCTAGTTCATTCCTCTTTTAGATGGAAGTGGGTGCAAGTTGTGACAAGTCTGTACAAGGGAGTACCACGGCCTGGAGCAACAAGTTTTCTGGAAAATAGTAGAAAAAATAGAGTTTGTATTGATTTTGTCATTCAAAAGCCCTCCAACAACTTCTCCTCGATCTGTGAGAAGGTATTTGTACATATTTGAAGTAGTTTTTAATGGTCCCAATTGAAAACCAACCTATTTGACCGTTTTTCCCCTCTTAAAGCATAATTAGATGAGTTGATAAAACAACCCTCACAAACACTTACAATATTTGACCCAAAACTTAGGAATATGACTCAAAACATGGAAAATGGTCTTCATGGACCTTATTACATTCATCATGGTCTTCAATGACCTTATTTAATGCAAAAAGACTCAAAAGACCCCTACACTAAACACAAACCATCACATGACCTCCTAGTGTAAAACTCAGTTGCTTGGTGCACCTGCACAAATGCGTGAGATAGAGCTAACTTTGGGAAAATATTTTCACCCCCAAGGTAAGGGGTTTCTTGCATATGCAGGCTATCCCTAGCTATCCATGACATGGTAGATTATATTAATGGGATGGATGAGGCCATTGTGAGGCCACAAGATTTGACACACCTACTTGAATAATCTAGGGTGTTATTGTGTTTGGTGTGTGTGTGTTCATTTTTTGAAACCCATACACTTCCCTCATCTAAAATCCAAAACTTTTGCAAACTTTTGCATGTTGTGTGAAAATCTATTGTTTGCATAGTTGACCAGGGTTAAGCTTCAATCAATCAACAATCACCTTCTAATCATTCATTTTCATCCAAATCCAATCCAATCCAAATTCATCCTAATCCTCCTTATCCAATCCACTTCATCCCTTATCCATCCTAATCACCCATCCCAATCATCCTAATCTTCCTATCCACACTATTCCAATCTTAATCCATTATTTAGGACCCTATCCTAATCAATTTTACTAATCTAATCAAGGTCCTAATCCTAATTCATTCTATCCACCTAATCCACTTCCTAATCACAATCAACATCCTAATCACAATCCCATCATTGAGCTTAATATAACCTATCATCATTCTAATCACCTCCTAATCCAATCCTTATCCTGATCATCCTCTTCTATTATCATATATAATCCCTATCCTATCCAATTCCATCATTCCTCCTTATCCTAATCATCCTCCATCCATTTGTCATCCTTAATCCACATCATAATCCCTATCCTATCCAATATCATCATTCATCCTTATCCTAATCAAATCCCATCTATTATCATCCATAATCCAATTTCATCATTCATCTTTGTCCTAATTATCCTTTATCCATTATCATCCTTAATCCATAGACTTAACCATCATCTTAATCCAATCTCTTTATCTACCTAATCCCATTTCAACGAAATCCTAATCTAATCCATTTATCCCTCATCCAGAATCAATCACCCATTATCCATCTATATATTTCAATCAAACATCCAATCCCCAATCCTTTATCAAAAATTATCCTTTGAAAATCAAATTTTGGTTAAGGACTCAACCTCCTTCATACCTCATCAAATTTTATCCAAATCCAAATCACTATTCCTCCAAATCATCATCAAAATCCTTCATCCAAAGGTGCTAGCCTTAATCCTCCATCATCCATTCCCAATCTTCAAATAAAAAATCAAGACCTTAAGTTGATCTCATTATCATTAATCCAAACTTACTTAAGAATGTAAGTATATCTTAAGTATAGTCATCAAATCTCATCAATTCTTGCTTAATAACTTTGTCTATCTTAAGTAAAAAGCAAATCAATGCTTAAGAACTTTGTCTATCTTAAGCATAGAGTTGTTGAACACATAGATATACTAAGAGGGAGGTGAATCAGTATATATTCAAATTCTTTCCCTTTAGATATTTTCAATCCAATGTAAATAATTAACCCATATTAAGAAAAAGAACATACACACACATAACACCAGATTTATGTGGAAACCCAAGATGGGAAAAACCATGGTGAGCCAGCTACTTGGATCTACTATCCAAATTTAGCTTCACAAATAAAATAAAGTATAAAATAAGTTTTATGGGCACCAACCCAAAGGAGACACCAATCCCCTGTTACAATTATTTATGAGCACTAACTCAATGGAAGCACCAACTTCCTAATTAAAAGTTTTATGGGCACCAACCCAAAGGCAGCACCAACTCCCTAAAACAAAGTTTTATGGGCACCAACCCAAAGGAAGCACCAACTCCCTAAAACAAAATTTTACGGGCACCAACCCAAAGGAAGCACCAACTCCTTGAAGTGCTATAACACTTACAAGATGAGGCACCAACCTTTGCTCTGCAATTCTGGACTTATAGCTCAATTACCTTCGTAACAATATATTTGCTAACACTTTGACATCCTTGACTCATTCTAATAACTCAGACACCTTCACATTATCATATCTGATATCCTCTTGATCTTTTGACTAATTCTAATAGCTCAAATACCTCTACAATACTAACTCTTCTATAGATTATTCACTATTGCTTATAGAGTTTCTTGTCTCCCCTTTTTTATCATTCATTTTTCATTGCACACACACCCCTTGTAGAAATCTTTTACCTTCATATATACCCTCTACAATCCTTCTAAACATCATCTTTGTCAGCCTTAAATGAAATGTGTATCATGAAACATGTAATCGTCTTTACTTGTTAGCTCCCAAATCATCTACAATAATGTAGGAGTGAAATCCCATTATGCAGTTCATACCAAGTGATCTACTCGACCTAATTTCCTTCCTCCCAAGCTTTCTTTTTGGTGCACACTTCCATACACACGGTGCAATGTCAACTCCGCAGATACTTATCCTTTCATGCGTTAGCTCTAGACCCTATGTGGTACCGAAGAAGTGGGATATCATCAAGCATTTCATGCCACGAACACTATATGACCTAAAAAACCTTCCCATGCACTCCTCTTTCTAGTTCATGCTTCAACTTACTAGTGCAAGCAATCAAACTTTGATGTCGGCATCCTTTACACTATCTAGTCGCACTATCTTAACTTAGAATATTGAAAAACATCCTTGCAATACCTTATAACCTTTGAAACCTCAATATGTCATTCTTATATCTTTGCTTTAGATAATCTCCAAACCACCAAGTCATATGTGTAGATGCAGTGAAATGCAGCATCTTTAAGTTTCATACCTGATAACCTTACACTATGATAATCTTGTTATCCGTCTACTAACTATGGATTTCCTTGCGGTAGTCCATATGCTCTGAAACTTGGATCACACATACCTCATAGCCATATTTATCTATCCTTCAAACTACGAGGTCATATCTTTATCTACGGTAGAATGTGGTACAATCTCTTGTGCTTCTACAATACAATTCCCTATGCCTTTGACATTTTGATAACTTAGACATTTTCCTTCATATCCCATGTAATGATTTTCATCAAGTGATAATATATGTAACAATACAACAAGCACGACTTCATATTATCAATGCATGACATCAATCAAAACACTTTGACAACCTTCACCTATCCATGAGATTCAGAAGATAAGGTACAACTATGTACAGAATATTGATCCAGCAGTAATGTCTTTCATCATCATGTCTTTCACATCACAATTCCTCTAATCACCATTCCTTTGACATCAATGACAACATATGCAACAAGAGAATCATCCCTTATTCAATCAAATCAAATAATTTTAAGGTCTTGACATTTGATCACAAATCCATCATCCTATATCTTCCAAAACCCCATCTGCATCCAATCAAGATCCCAATCTAAGCCTAATCTAATCCAACATCTACAAGCATCATGAGTTGGCTTGACAAAATGGTTATAGAAGTTAAAATGTATATGCCAAACCCCTTCCTCTAACCATATCTCCAATCCAACCCATTTCGTGCCATCATATCAACCTAGTCCATGCACATATCCTGGTGAACTTGATAGCACCCATCTTAATGTAGAAATACAAGAAATTAAACATATCTATGAAGGATTTGATCCTCTCACTAAAAAAAATGCAAAAATCTCATCGGTCATATGCCCTTAGCACATCTTATCATTGGATATTCTCAAGATTATTCTTATAACCCTATCACATCAACATTAACATCCCATATGTTATCCCCATCAACCTCATACCAAACTTCATCCTCTTATGTGGCCATGTCATCATATCAATCCAACCTATCAATACCTCAAATTTATCCAATCTCCACCTATTCATATACCTCACCACTCCCTCCATCACAATATACCTTCAACCCTATTAATCCTAATCCATTGGTCCACCAACCTCCTAATCCATCAATCCCTATAGTTCCTCATCATAGTATCCTTCCAACCCTCCTAACCCTAATCCATTAGTCCACATATCTTCCAATCCATCAATATCTATAGTCGGGCCTCCATCACAATATCCCTCCAACCCTCCTAATCCTAATCTATTAGTCCACATACCTCCCAATCCATCAATCCCTATAGTCAATCACTCATTAGCTCCCCCATCAAACCTTGCAAGCCGTAATTCTTTAAGACATTACTTAACCCATCTAAATCCTAAACTATCAAACCATCCATCTAATCCAAATCTTAATCCATCTATTGCAAGTATGTGCCTAATCGGTGTTGTCATTAGTGTCAATTGTGCTCTTGTTTTGATGCTTGATTGTAATGAGTTAGATTCTTTGTATTTGCCTATGTAAGTATTGGAGATCCAAATATTGAGGATATTGAGAAAATTTGCTCCTCTGGTGGAAATAGTGTGTTGCAGAGTTTCTTGTGTATTGCAGAAGAATGGTCCAATAGATTGCTTTCCATTTCCTGAAAGATGAATATCTTTGTCTGTGGATTGGAATTTATTTAGAGGCACATCTAAAGATGCTATGTTCTGAGTTTGAGCCTCTGGTATGAAGAATTGAGTGAGTTATGTTTACCAGAGTGAAAACAACTTTTTTTGTATGTTTGGCAAAGACAGGGAGAAAGTATTATGCTACGCATTCCTCTGCATTGAATTATTTTTGTTTGCAGTTCTATAGTTAAGTCTGAGATGATGTTAAGTGCTTTCAACTACAATGGTTTGTGATTTGGCAGTCCGCAAGCTATCATTTCCTTATGACAGTGGCTGGCAGTGTTGTTCTTGTGCTCCGGTTTGAAGAATCTTCTTGACAAAGTGGTTAGAGATTGTGTGGTTGTTCCTAGTGATTACAATGTGCTTGTGGATTTCTCTTGATCATGTTCCTACCTTTGGATTGGTCCGCAAAGAGAAGTTTGGATCATGAAAGAAGAATGTTATTAGAAGACCTAGTGTTAACTCCAGTCTTAGCTGACTTGGTTAATTTCACTATTTGCGAAGATGCATTGAAGATTATAGAAGCGTGTTGTGGCATGGAGGATTGCATTTGAGTCCCAACTAAGGTGTGGTGTGTTCTTCATACTTCTCTACATATTTCCTTAGCTAAATTTTGTAATAGGTCTAGACCTATTTCTATGTATGTTTTGTAATGATGACCTTGGAGAATGTTCCAATGGTTGATGAATGTAATGCCGACCTTGATGTACATTCCAAGGTTGATGAATTGTATAAAAGCATGTAATAGAGTTGCGAAAAAGAGTGTGTGTTGCAAATATGAAGAGATAAGTGCGAAGGTGTAAAAGAGCAGAGCATAGATGTTATCTTGTGCTTTAATGGAACTAAACCCAGGCATGGAGTAGATGCTACTTAATAAGTTCACCACTTTGGCAGTGAGCCACCCTTTGGCAATGAGTCATTCTTTGTAGTGAGCAATTTAGGTAATGAGCCTTGTAGGCAATGAGCCTCTGTTTTTCGGTATTGTTATAACTCATATATTTCTGTGGGCTAACACCCACCATGGTTTTTCCCTTTTAGGGTTTTCCACATAAAAATCTGGTGTCTACCGTGTTGGATGTGTGATTGTGATTAAGTTTATGGTTTCATTCTTTCATGTTTAAATCTGATTATAAGTAATTAAGTTGTTGATGGTTTGATATTCATATGAAGCTAAGTTTTTGTGACAATTGATTCACCTCCCTCTCAGTTGTCTGGTGTATTTCAACAATTGGTATCAGAGCAAGGTTCCTTAGTGGTAAGCTTAATAGCTTGAGGTAGATCCAGGATGTCTTACAAGGAGGCTCCGTAGTTTGATAGGACAAATTATGCAACATGGAAGATTCACATGAAAATCCATCTACTTTGCATTGGTTATAAAGTATGGCAAGTGACACAAACTGATTATACCATGCCAAAGAAT
This sequence comes from Cunninghamia lanceolata, assembly GCA_027924645.1. NCBI lineage: Eukaryota > Viridiplantae > Streptophyta > Pinopsida > Cupressales > Cupressaceae > Cunninghamia > Cunninghamia lanceolata. Next base: position 300,386 of record BSBN01000203.1, on the reverse strand, counting down.
GGTATGACAACTGAAGATGAAATCAAAGAATATGAGATAATTATAAAAGCCAGAGATGCTCTGCTGAGTGCATTAACTGACTCTGATTTAATAAAGGTCATGGATTATGAGTCTGCTAAAGAAGTCTAGGATAAGTTGAGTAATCTGTATGAAGGAGATGAATCTGTAAAGAGTGCGAAATTATAGGGACTGAAAGCCAAATATGAAGGTCTTAAGATGGGAGAAGATGAAAACATAACATCCTTCATGCAGAAGGTTGATGAACTTGTTACTGGAATCAAAGGTATGGGAGGAACTGTTGATGAAACTGAAGTTGTGATGAAAATTCTTAGGTCATTACCTAAATCCTATGCTCACAAGGTAGCTGCAATTGAAGAAATAATGACTATGAAAAATATTAATAAGGATCAATTGCTTGGTAAGAATACTGCTTTTGAAATGAGAGAGTTTGGTGATGCTCTACCAAAACTAGAAACTGCTGTCAAAGCCAGTACTTCAGAAAAGATCTCTAGAGTAGAAAAGTACAAGGTAGAAACTAATGATGAGCTTTATGAAATTGAATCCAACTTTGTTGATAGACTACAAAGAGGTTCTGGTAAGTTCAAAGGCAAACTACCTCTCAAATGTTTTTCATGTGGTAAAGTAGGTCATTATGCTTCCAGATATCCTGAAAGAATTGAAAGGCACATAAAAAGATTTGAGAACAGGCCTAGAGCTCCAAAGAAATGCTACTATGTTAGAGATTTTGATAATGAAGGTGTGACTAATGACGAATCTGATGATGCTAGTACTAGTGCAAATGAATGCTTGTTTATTGCTATTAAAGAAGAACCTGTGTCTACTAATCCTGCTAGTTGTGTGAAGGAAGAAAAACTAGTGGAAGAAAGTACTTTAGCTATTCAGGTTGAGAAAGATAAGGACAAATGGATTATTGATAGTGGATGCTCACATCACATGACCGGTGACAAAAGTAAGTTTGTAAGTTTGGAAAAATATGATGGAGGACTGGTTAGGTTTGGAGACAATGCATCTGGTAAGATTTGTGGAAAAGGATCTATTTCATTTGATGGGAAGCATAACATTGACAATGATCTATATGTGAAGGGTTTAAAGCATAATCTTTTGAGTGTTGGTCAGATGTGTGACAAAGGTTATGATCTGAGATTCAAAAACAATGGATGTAAGATAATAGAAAGCTCCGGAATTGCATAATCTTTTGAGTGTTGGTCAGATGTGTGACAAAGGTTATGATCTAAGATTCAAAAACAATGGATGCAAGATAATAGAAAGCTTCAGAACTATGATTGCTACTGGTAAGAAGACCAAAGGTAACATCTATCAATTAAGAGGAACTAATGATTATTGTTTATTAGCCCAAGTAGATGAAAGTTGGTTGTGGCATAGAAGGTTGTGTCATATAAATTTTGATAATCTAGTAAAGATAAGTTTAGGTCAAACTATAAGAGATTTACCAAAACTTGTGAAACCCACCAATACTATTTGCAAGGAATGTCAATTGGGGAAGCAGACAAGAACAAGTTTCAAAAGTAAAGAGCAATTTTATGTCGGTTTGTTGGATCTAGTTCATACAGATCTATGTGGTCCTACAAGGATAAGAAGTCTACAAGGTGACAGGTACTTCATGTTGCCTATTGATGATTATTCTAGAATGACTTGGGTTACTTTTCTAAGAGACAAATGTAAAGCCCTATAAAAGTCCAAATCCTTCAAGGCAATGGTTGAAAATGAAATATAATTGAAAATCAAATGCTTGAGGTCTGATAGGAGAGGTGAGTTCACATCAAATGAATTCAAAATTTTTTGTGAAGAGTAAGGAATAAAGAGACAGTTTTCTACACCTAGGACTCCTCAGCAAAATGGAGTTATGGAAAGAAAGAACAGGATAGTTCAAGAAGTTGCCAAAACAATGATGAATTAAGGAGGCCTGCCGGAAGTTTTCTAGAAAGAAGCTATACATACTGTTGTCTAAATTCAAAATAGAGTTCAAGTGAAAATTAATGGTACTAAAACCCCCTATGATTTGTGGTATGGAAGAATTCCAACAGTAAGATACTTCAAAGTCTTTGGATACAAGTGCTATATCAGAAGAGATGAAGACCTAGGGAAATTTGATGCAAGATGTGATGAAGGAATCTTCCTTGGATACTCTACCAAGAGAAAGGCCTACCGGTGCTACAACAAAAGGTTGAAAAAGATTGTGGAGAGTGCAAATGTGAAGGTGGATGAAGGCAAAGGAAAAACATCAAATCAAAGTGGCTATGAGTCAGATGAACCTGCTAAAGAAAAAGTTGAACAAGAAGACAATCAAAGTGAAGAAGAAAAGGCTCTATAAATTGCTAAGACTCCGAGGTATGTAAGAATTAATCACTTTGAAGATCAAATTATTGGAGACAAAGAGAAAGGAGTATTGACAAGGAAAAGGGCTACAGAAGAACAAGTGAATTACTGTTTTCTCTCAACAATTGAACAAAAAACTATGAATGAAGACTGCAATGATGAAAATTGGGTTAAGGCAATGGAAGAAGAACTAATGCAGATAGAGAAGAATGAAACTCGGGAATTAGTTCCTAGACCTACTGACAAAAATGTTATTGGAACCAAATGGGTCTTCAGGAATAAGTTGAATGAAAATGGAGAAGTTGTAAGGAATAAAGCAAGACTTGTGTATAAAGGATATTCTCAAATTGAAGGAATAGATTTTGAGGAGACTTTTGCTCTAGTAGCTCGGATTGAAGCAATCAGAATGTTTCTGGCATTTGCAGCTCACAAAGATTTTAAAGTGTATTAGATGGATGTGAAGTCTGCATTATGGTGAGTTAGAAGAGGAAGTCTACATTGAGCAACCAGAAGGATTCTAACTATCAAATCAAGGTGATATGGTATGCAGGTTGAAGAAAGCATTATATGGACTCAAGTAAGCTCCTAGGGCATGGTATGCAAGGTTCGATAAGTACTTATTGCAGTTAGGATTAAATAAAGGCACTACTGACAGTAATCTTTATTTCAAGATATATGGTGATCAAATTTTTATTGTTGAAGTCTTTGTTGATGATATCATCTTTGATGGAAATGAAGGTATGTGTATGAAATTTGTTGGTGAAATGTAGAAAGAGTTTGAGATGTCTATGTTTGGTGAGATGAATTTCTTTCTGGGTCTACAAATCAATCAATCAGATAAAGGAATCTTCATATCTCAGTCTAAGTATGTGAAAGAGTTTTTAAAGAAGTTTGGGATTGAAGACTCAAAACCGGTATGTACTCCCATGGTGACTGGCTGCAAATTAAGCAAAATTGATGAATCACCCAAGACTAATAAGAAAAAGTACAAATCCATGATTAGAGGATTACTTTATCTAACTCAAACCAGACATGATATTATACATGTAGTTTATCTTGTTGCAATATTTCAAGTTGATCCAAGAGAATCACATGTGATGGCAGTAAAGAGAATCCTGAGGTATTTAAAAGGCACTCTAGATCATGGCTTATTGTATCCAAAGGATAATGATTTTACTCTCAGTGCTTATATAGATGCTAATTGGGTAGGAGATGTTGATGACAGGAAAAATATAAGTGGAGGTGCTTTGTTTTTGGGAAATAGATTTGTTTCATGGCTGAGCAAGCAGCAAGATTCAATCTCTTTATCAACAACAGAAGCAGAGTATATTGCAGAAGCATGTTGTTGTACTCAAGTATTATGGATGAAGTAGACTTTGAAGGATATAAGAATTGTTAATGAAGATCCAATTGCAATCTTATGTGACAATACAAGTGCCATAAATATTTCCAAGAATCCAGTGATGCACTCAAGAACAAAGCATATATCTATAAGGTATCACTTTTTAAGAGAAAAGGTGACAGAGAATGAAGTAAAGTTGGAGTATGTGTCCACAAAGGATCAGATTGTAGATATCTTCACCAAGCCTCTGCCTAAGGATACTTTTGAGTATCTTAGAGAAAAATTAGGGTTCATTACCCCTCCTACCCTAAACAAAGATGCATGAGAATGCATCAATCCAACGGTGCTCAAAATCTCATTGTTTGATCTAGACTGATGTTTTGGGAGCTACCTCTCAGGGGGAGTAGCTACATGTGTTGGTAATAGTTTAGTTGGATCAGAGCAGCAGAATGCAAGTATGTGCCCTTTGCCATTAATGTCAAAGGGGGAGAGAAATCATGTGAAAAACTCTAGAGAAAAAAGAATGTAGAGGTGTAAAAATAAAGGGGGAGAATCTTTTCTTGATGATCTTTTCAATTTTTCACATCATATGTTGCCATCAATGACAAAGGGGGAGATTGTTGCAAGTATGTGCCTAATCGGTGTTGTCATTGATGTCAACATATCAGTGTTGTCATTAGTGTCAACTGTGCTCTTGTTTTTATGCTTAATTGTAATGATTTAGATGCTTTGTATTTGCTTATGTAAGTATTGGAGATCCAGATATTGAGGATATTGAGAAAATTTGCTCCTCCGGTGGAAATAGTGTGTTGCAAAGTTTCTTGTGTATTTCAGAAGAACAGTCCAGTAGATTGCTCCACATTTCCTAAAAGATGAATATCTTTGTCTACATATTAGAAGTTATTTAGAGGCACATCTAAAGATGCTATGTTCTGAGTTTGAGCCTCCGGTATGAAGAATTGAGTGAGTTATGTTCACCAGAGTGAAAATAGCTTTTTCTATATGTTTGGCAAAGACAAGGAGAAAGTATTATGCTCCACATTGAATTATTTTTGTTTACGGTTCTAGAGTTAAGTCTGAGATGATGCTAAGTGCTTTCAACTACAATGGTTTGTGATTTGGCAATCCACAAGCTATCCTTTTCTAATTATGACAGTGGCTGACAGTGTTGTTCTTGTGCTCTGATTTGAAGAATCTTCTTGATAGAGTGGTTAGAGATCGTGCAGTTGTTCCTAGTGATTACAATGTGCTTGTGGATGTCTCTTGATCATGTTCCTACCTTGGGATTGGTCCGTAAAGAGAAGTTTGGATCATGAAAGAAGAATGTTCTTAGAAGATCTAGTGTTAACTCTAGTCTTGGCTGACTTGGTTGATATCACTATTTGCGGAGATCCATTGAAGATTGTAGAAGCATGTTGTGGTGTGGAGGATTGCGTTTGAGACCCAGCTAATGTGTGGCATGTTCATCATACCTCTCTACATCTTTCCTTAGCTAAATTTTGTAATAGGTATAGACCTATTTCTGTGTATGTTTTATAATTCTGACCTTGGATAATGTTCCAATGGTTGATGAATGTAATACCAACCTTGATATACATTCCAAGGTTGATGAATTGTATAAAAGCATGTAATAGAGTTGCAAAAAAGTGTGTGTGTTACGAAGATGAAGAGATAAGTGCGAAGGTGTAAAAGAGCATAGCAAAGATGTTATCTTGTGCTTCAATGGAACTGAACCCAGACATGGAGTAGATGTTACTTAATCAGTTCACCACTTTTGTAGTGAGCCACCCCTTGGCAGTGAGCCACCCTTTGGCAATGAGTCATTCTTTCCAGTGAGCAATTTGGGCAATGAGCCCTATAGGTAGTGAGCCTCTGTTTTCAGTATTGTTATAACTCATATATTTCTGTGGGCTAACACCCACTGTGGTTTTTTCCTTTCAGGGTTTTCCACGTAAAAATATGGTGTCTACTGTGTTGGATGTGTGATTGTGATTAAGTTTATGGTTTCATGCTTTCATGGTTAAATCTGATTATAAGTAATTAAGTTGTTGATGGTTTGATATTCATATGAAGCTAAGTTTTGGCGACAACTGATTCACCCCCCCCCCCCCTCAATTGTCTGGTGTATTTCAACACCATCCCCTAAAAATAACCCTTAATATTCACCAAGACTACAAGAGTTTGCTAAAGATCCTAAAAACATGGAGTTGGTTAATCGTTAGCTCAAAACAAACCCATACCATTTATTTCTATTCCTAACTAAAAAGGGTGCCAAGTTACCATATGATTTTGATATTTCCCAACTAAAGACACAAAACCCTTACCATCCACCCATGAAGACCCTAATCCATCAACCCATGAAGCTATGAAGGGTGTGACCCAAGGACTATTAGCAAGGAATCAAACACCACCATTTAATCCAACGCCTATGCTTGAACCTATCAAAGAGCCTCCAAGTACCATGCATATCTCTCCAAATCCATCATGCAATCCAATATCTATCCTTTAACCTACCAAAGAGCCTCCAAGTACCATGCCTATCTCTCCAATACCATCCTCTAGTCTAATGCCTCTCAATCCCATTGAAGAGCCTCTTCCCATAAGTACAAGTCAAGATCCATGTAGCCATGTTGTCAACCATCCAAAGCCTACCAAGTCCATCCAATAAACTTTCACTCCTATCCAAAGTCAAGAGCTATATTAAGAATCAAATCCAAAGCATGGTCAACCTTTACCATCACAATTTATCAAGATCAAAGCACCCCCATTCATCCTAGCCAATCTCAATATCACGCTATCCACATTAACCCTCTCCATGATCAAGATATTATCTATGATCAAGATCCTATCAATGAGCAAGAAATCCAAATTCCTCCTATCCATAATTCACTTAATCCTATCAATCATCCCACTAGTCTTATCCATCATCCAGCAACATCCACTTCCCATGATGAGAGACTTGGTCCCCAAGAAAGCATATACAATAAAATAAATGACTCCGATCATATTACACCACATCTTAATGAGCATAGTGTTAATCGAGATCCAAGAATCCCAAGTTACCCCTTTCTCGATCCCTCACCATCACCTATTGATCTCCCATCATCCCCTATTGATCCTTTATCATCTCATATCACCCCTTTACCATCCCCCATTGGTCCTTCACCATCCCATCTCAACCCTATCCCAAATCCATCATCCTATCCCCTTGGACCCAACACCTTCACATGTGGTGGTTCTCTGTTTTGTATGAAAAAGGGGGAAAATGAAAACAAGGGTTAAATCCTCCCTTCTCAACAAACATTCAAGGACATATCAACCGAGTTGAATCACACTTTTGTAAGAGGATTCAGCTATAGGTTAGGCTGTCACTTGGAACGATGTGGAAGCTCATATGTTATCAACTAATGTATCAATTTAATGCTCAAATACCATTAAAACCTTAATTATGCAAAACAATAAGCAAATTGATGAATTACGACAAATCCTTGCAGACTAATGTAGTAGGCATAAATTAATAACTGACTATTTTTCAAAGTTTGGGATGTGGAATACTCATGGACACTACCACTAACACCCCTGTCTAAGATGGTGTTTTCTCTGTGGAATCCTAATCTCCTCCCAACACTGATGATCACTATATTTTTCATTTCTGCCCCGGGAAATGAGGACACTACCACTAGCGTCCAAGTCCAAGGCCAGATGTTTTTCAAGATGTTAGAGCCTCTTCGGATGCTAATTATCCCTGTCACAATGGTTTTTGTGTTTGCAACTTTGGAGTATACTGCCACTAACACCTATCTTCGAACAGTCCTTTTCTTTAGGGATACAGAATCTACACACTGTCTTATTGTTCCCTACAACTCCACTCTGTCAAGATGCGACACCTGTAACCTGCAATCACAAGGAGAGTGGTTGGGGGTTGTGGTGTTTAGAGGCTTGCCTTAGTCAAGCTCTAGAGATACATTCAAGTCTTACAAACATTGTTGTCATATAAAGAGTGCGTATCCCTGCAGGATAGAGGCAAAATCTAAATGATAAATGATTGAAAACACAAATAAACGTCACCTCGGAGGTGTAGATCTCATGGAAGGAAGAAGCTCTTTCATGCCATGAGGAGATGGAGTCAAATATGCAACAAACCAACACAATAACAACACAATACTGCTCTGCAACACAATGAAAGCCTTGAATCACTTTAGCATAAGATCACAAATTCACAATGTCCATCTCTAGTTTGCAAATGAAGTCCTAAACATGCTTATATATGCAACTACACACATTCCCGCTAAGAATTTCTTAATTCAAACTTAAGATGTCGGCATAGGACCTAAGTAACGGTCATAAAATTGACATTTGAATTTAGGACTGACCCAAAATAAGGTAGGACTAGGGCACTAGCGCCCAAGTCCACCCTCCCAATTATGGTCAAGATTCATTAAAATAGCACCCCCTAGGTCCTATTTGCCATAACACTTAGGGTTTTTCTCATCGGGATTCAAAATTAACATGCAATATGCTTATAATGAATTCTAAGGACCCGGGAGCTAAACCTTAAGAGGGAAAATCCCCCAAGGGGACATTTTCTGACATAACACTCTCATAAGAGAGGAACAAATTCTATACACCACCCATCCTTCCCCATCTAATAATGGAATCGTTTCTTGTTTCAAAAATAACAAACATCCCATCGCACATCGCATGCTCCAAAACATGAAATATCAAGGCAAAGGCTTAGGCATTCATGAACAAGGAATATTGGATCCCATCCATGTCAAAACCTATCTACAATCACATGGCCTTGGCTATATATCCCAAGGAAAACAATCTACATGTTTTGATACCACTTTTACACCTCATAAGGCATCTTCTTCCAATCCCAAGCTAAGTGCCCCTCATCGCACCTCCAAATCATACACCAACATCCCCCCTCCTCCGTCTTATTTCATCCATCAATGAAAATGTCCTCCCATCCCTAAATCTTCTCTTCATCCACTCCTCCCAACTCCCAAAATTCCCATCCTCAAATCCCCTCATCCCTTCATCCACAAGTCCACTAATCCCTCCATCTACACATCCAACTCCCTTAAATCCCCTAAAACTCCTAATCATGGTGAAAAAATGCACACATCACCTAAACATGAAGCCATCACAATACCCATGGGATTCAAAAATAAAAATTTGGATTTCTCCTTACATAAAGCAAAAACTCCACGAATACCTCAAGATTATCATGTCATAGGGCATCAATACACAAAGCCAAATCCAAAATCCAAAAGGCTACACAAGTCCACACCTTCAAAAGAAAATTCCAAAATAAAAATGGTGTGCATCCCCAAGAAAAAGCAGTCAATCCAAATGGAGCATCCAAATCCCACTCTATCAAAAATCCCAAATCCCAAAAATCCTAACAATCCTGCACCCAATCAAAAAATCCTAAGAATCCTAAGTCTATTTGGGTCCCTAAATCCCCAATCACAATCCCAAAATCCTCCATCCTGATCAGGTCATCCCACAATAATGGATTACACTTTTTGGCCAAACTTGACATTGAAATCAACATTTTGAACTAAATCTTCACTTTCTGACACCTATAGCTTCTAAACCCTTAGGAATTTGAAGATGATGCGAACTAGTGATTTGTCAAATTTTTTCTGTAGATTCTAAATAATTTTTTTAAAAAAAATTGGAGTTAAATTTTAAAATGTTTTACGTCTCCTTTGATAACTAGTTTTTAATAGTAAACATCATTTTTTTAAAGTGATGTGTATTCTGTCGCACATAACTTTTTTCTACAAAGGATAAAATTCTAATTCTTTTGAATTTAGATTGGTAACATTGATATCTAGAGGATGCATTTGGTTTCATAATGTTTTGTTGAATTTTTTTTAATTAAGTTTTGAAGTCAAACCAATTATAATTTAGACATGGGCATATTGTATCCAACATGACTTTTTTTGTATGTATTAGAATTCTTTTTTTTTGTTGGAATAAGAACATCAATACCTAGAGGACATGTATTTTTTAGAATTTGTTTTCTCTATTTTCCTATTTTTTTCATATGTGTGAAACAAAGACCTTGATGTTCATTGAAAAACCTACATTCACAAGAAATAAAAAATAAATATAATAATAAAATTAAATATATTTAAAATTATACTTTTTGGGAAGCTTATAATAAGGACTACATACTTACAAAACATGAATTTTAAATGAATTCATTTGATCCCCCAAAAGGTAAATCAAAAATAGTTTTTTATTAGCATTTTGATAGGTGTAGAGGAGACTCCATTATAGGTATGGTTTAAAACTAGCGGGGTTCTATCCAAGGGGGTTTGAATCTAAGGGGGGTTGATCAAACCCTCTTTAATTAAAATCCTTTAAATGGAACCTTTCAAGGCTTAAATCATTATATTTTCTAAAAATATGTGATTTCAGCAAAAATTAGGATGTCCCAGAAAGTGTAACCCATTATTGTGGCAGTACCCAAATCCCATAATAAAAAGTCCCCATTACTCCCCACTCCTCATCATAATCAAAAGCTTCAACATCCACTACAGTGTGTTCAAACATTGTTCTTGGTTCTCGTTGACACAATGACATTTCTGCATAACTCCATCCCCTCATCTTACATCTCCTATCTCGCATATCTCCCCCATCACACCCGTATGATCCATGCCTTCACATAAGTCCACTCATTCTCCATCTTTACCATCCATAATCCACATCATAATTCACTATCCCCCATCCATCTCATGCAACCATTTACCAACATCCATGCGCCTAACAAACTCAACATGGTCCATGTGAGACAAACATCCAAAATGGGACACTATCACCTTGCTATGGAAATAGACGGTCGAGTCCCCATCTTTCTCCAAATCCTTTCCTCCACCTATCCCATACCAATATCCAAAAAAATAATATATATATATAATCAAAATAGTAAAGAGAAATCATTTGTCCAATGGTGAAAACTATTTCATGGTGCCTTGGATAAGTACCATGATGAAAACCCATTCATGGGTGTCATGTGGAGATTAATTACTATGTACTTACACTTGAGGGCAAGTTGGCTCATCTATCCCTTCTTTCATATCCTATCTTACCATCTTCATCCATTATATCCATATATCTAGCCCATTGAATCAAACCATCCTCCCCTCCTACTTTTGATCATGATAAGGACAGGGGAAAATTATGAAAAATGTTTTGGACATTTCTTGATATACCCAATCCTTTCCAACCAATCATATCATCCTTACCATTGCAAGCATTGTCACACAAAGTCCTAAGTAATATCTAGAGTGGGGCATGTTATTCCTATGCAACATAGTCCTTGGAGATCACATCATGAACCCCTCCATCCATCTCATCCACTATCTCCAATCCTTTTATCTATCCATCCAACCCTACTTTCATCCTTACCCTTTAGACCTGGTTTTCTCTTGTCATTGGTATCCAATAAAAAGGCTATCCAACTGTAATCTAATGCAACCATTTTATCAAAAAATCCAAGAAATAAATCCAAGTGCAAGCAATCCTTAATCCAAGCCAATATAGCCATGCAATTTAGCCAATTATCCAAAAGTATACCTCAGTTTTATTCTCAGCCTAAATGCAAACCTGATCAACTCACATCCATCATCAAATCCAATCAATTCCTGCTTAAGAACATAAGTCTATCTTAAGTAGAAATAAAATCCAATCAACTCTTGCTTAAGAACTTTATCTTACTTAAGTATAAAGATCTATCCTCATCATCAATCATTATCAAGATATATCATTTCCAATCCTCATGTTGTTCTAGGGATATATCATTCCCCACCACAACAACACTTTCCTAATCAATCAATCAATTAATCATCAATCCATCAATCATCAATTTTCAGCTTGATAGGGGAAACAACCTTTTTTTTAATCATTTGTGCATGCTTGTTTGCTTGCATGTGTGTTTTATCATTTTACTTGGATCAACATATTGTCACAATGACATCATGATCTTTCATATCATGGTGCCCAGTGGCATATGTTTGCTTGTGACCTTTTTCATTGAGTCAATCCTTTATGCACGAGACACATCATCACCCCAATCTTTATACCTTGGTGCATCATGCCTAGTGCTTGTTGGAAAAAGGGAGAGAGAACATGGTAAAGTTGCAGCTCTATAGCTTTTACAAATATGAAATAAAAGCATGTGTAAATCTAAAAATTACTTTCAATTTAGATGTAATAATATTTCTCCAATTTAATCAGTATAGTAGAAGAAAAAAGCATGATAGAAGTAGACACATAATTTACGTGGAGAAACCCTTATAGGAAAAAAAACTCCACACCCAAAGAGATTATGCTTGTATTAATTTTTGTAAATGAGTTTACAATAATACTGAAATCTTCTCTAGATTCTGCCAGCACTTCGTTACTCCAACTTCAAATACCTGTCATTAATCTGTAATATTTGTGATGATTTCTCATTCCATTCCATTCTTTCTACCAACTCAAGTCAACATTATATAGAGGCCATGGATGTCAAAAATACAATTTAAACTGTATCCAAAAGCATGAGAAGAAACCTCATGCAAATACAAGCACCCAATATAGTGAACTCAAAACTAAACGGTAGAAATCAACTGTTAATTGAAAGTCTCAAACATGGGTGCCCAAGAAGTCCCAAAAAAACTTAGTTAATTGAAGTGTTATGTGACAATAATAAAGCACAACTGAAATCCTCAACATGGGCGCCCAAGAAGTCAAACTCAAAATCAGTCAACTGAAGTGTTATGTGACAATAACAATGTTGAACTGAAAGCTTCTTCATGAGCACCTAGTAACTCCCAATTAGACATAGTCAACTGAAGTATCACTAAAGTACCAACACACATCAATGTCATGCAAACAACATGCATCATTGATGTCCTCAATATTATTCTGAAACAACTTGTTCTGTAACATGCAAGAGTCATGTAACCACCTGTAGCACCATGCAAGAGTTATCCAAAATTGATCATGAGTTAGAGTGTCATGCAAGATACATGCAACACCATATAAATGAAATGCAATAACATGCAAGTCCATATAAGTAACATGCAAGTCCATATAAATAACATGCAACAACATGAAAGCACATACAAGTGACATGCGACAACATGCAAGCACATGCAACAACATGAAAGTACATGAAAGTTCATATAAGTGACATGCAACAACATGCAAGTAACATGCAAGTTCATATAAGTGGCATGCAACAACATGCAAGTCCATGCAAGTAACATGCAACAACATGCAAGCATATGCAAGTTCATATAAGCGACATGCAACAACATGCAAGTCCATATAAGTAACATGCAACAACATACAAGCACATGCAAGTTCATATAAGCGACATGCAACAACATGCAAGTCCATATAAGCAACATGCAAGTCCATGCAACCTTTTATAATTTTATGCAAGCAATATGCAAATATCATGCATCTCTAACTTCACTGTTAACTACCACATCATATTCATTTAAATATCATGCATCTCTAACTCCCCTGTTAAATACCACATCATATTCATACAAATATCATGTATCTTTGAATCCACTATTAATTGCTATATCATGTTCATGCAAATATTATGCATCTCTAAATCCACTATTAACTGCAACATCATGTTCATGCAAAGTGTATCAACAATATCCACTCATGCACACAAAAACGTAAACTCCTAGTATAAATATAAGACACCTCCAAAGTGGGTGCCCAAGTTAACTCCCACTTTCTAGGAGGTATCAACAAGTCAAGCTAAACTTCTAGGAGTTATCAACAAGTCTTCATGGACCCCACTCCAAAAGTGGACGCCCAAGTTTGGTCCTACCTTTTAGGAGTTAACCACAACATGCCAAGTGATATAATTAAATATTAATTTATCTCTCAAGTCCTTATGTGTTGGGGAACACATTCCAAAAACTTTGGAGACACATGAAATTGGTTAGGATTGCAAAGTCAATGGCAACTTATTCCAACATTCTCCCACTTGACATTATACATTGCAATTACTCTTATAAGATAATAAAATTCTAATCACAGGGGAAAACATCCATAGCCATCAATGTACCATTGATTCTTCAACTTGCTAATGTGCTCCAACAAGATACCTACAAAAGCATCTGCACCAATCTCAACATGAATACAAGCATAAAATCACATGATAACATAAGACTTTGAGTGTTTGCCACACTCATACCAAATGGAAAAGCAACCACAACAAGTTGCTAGCTCATCCAAGATATCCATACCTCAAAAACTAGGATAAACAAACCATCATAGGTAGTACTTTGTGCCATCAACATACCAACCCAAAACTGCAATCAAGTCCCTATAAATCAATCTTGTTAATCATCCATCCTCCCATCTCAATGCAACATACCAATGTACAAATGACCAAAGACAAGGCTAACAAACAAAATTTTCAGTAACACTGAACGGATCTATGGATATTGACAATCCACATCCAAGTCTTCAATGCAACCAATGAGTAAAGACAACCCACTAAACTGCACAACTCGTAGATCCCAATAGTAAAACATGCAAAATCATCTTCACATCAATAACCTACAAACTAAGACAACCAAGAAGATATCATGACAATAAAGAGCATGTATATCCAGGAACTCCCACAACATGGGTAATGTCAAATCTAAAAAAAGATCAAGGCATTAACAAATCCTCTTATAGCACTTCTTTTAGAGGATGTGGCTAACTCCTCTACGATATAGTGTCAAAACATATAATGATATGCATAAAACATCTCTCATTACCAATCTCTAAATAACTCTCCCACGTCCTCTAAACCAATGAAGAAAGAGATCAAGAAGTTACCAAATTATTGTTAACAATAACACTTGACTCCAATACAAAACCTCAACTCCATAAACAGGAGAACCTTTAAGAAGAAGACAATATACCAGGAAAGAGAGAACCTACAAAATCATACCATGTCTTTATACCACACTAACTAGTAACAAACTGTGTAAAGTAAGATCTCTTTCAACACTCCCAAACAGAAAGGATATCAACATCTAACATTCAAAATTATGATGAAAACATGGCAGCAATAGATGTTAACCTCTCACTGAAAGTAGATCAAACTAGCCAAACATTCCCACAACAAAGGGAATAAGCCCAAAACCACAAACCATTTATGTACCTCTCTAAAACAAGTCCTCAGAACTAGTTCCATAGATCAAGATCAAATAATAATGAGAAAAATAGAAATCCATAAACCCATGCATCTACTTCTCAACAATCCTTTTGAAGACTAATGTCAAAAGAGAAGACAAGATACATATAAAGAATACATCTGATAATCAGGTGGACAAACCTATTAGATCCTTCACCTGCCAAGTAGACCAAGAGTGGGATACAAGATTGTCCTTGCCTATAACACCAAGCAATAAAAGATTATAATAAAGACAACCTTCTCATAAGGTCTATAATGGACTCACATTCATTTCCAAGTGTAGGTTCCTCAGTGCTTTTGTTTGACATCTCATAATGAGAAAATTTTCCAACACATATCTCTAAGTTCAAGAGATATCGAACCTCACCCAATTCTCTCTAGTATCCATGAGTATTCACCAATCAAACCATGCTAACTTCAAATGCAATCTGCAAAATCATGAAGCTCCAAGAAAAATAATTAATACTTCAAAACAAAAGAGAACTAGCCAAACCATTGTCAAAAGTCTAACTATAGAATCAGGAACATATCATGACATCATGATCTAACATCTTCTTCAAAGAAGATCATATGCTCTAATGAACATATCCTGCTCCTAGAGCACCTGTATCATGCCAAAAAACTCTAACTCATGATCAAGAGTGCATCATGACATAATACTATACATCCTCTAAACCAAGGATCATATATCAAAAACTAATAAGTTATAAACTCAACACCTCACCAAAAACTTCATGAGTCCTCCATAGAAAACCAAGATGTCAAGCCTCTTCAAATAACATGAAGATCTAGCATTCTCTATCAATAGAACTAAAGATGTCAATGAACCCTTACTACAAACTAAAGGCATAATCCAAGAGCTCTTTATGATTCCAACAACCATTGCAAAAGATCATACATCTTCTAATCAAAGATTATGCATGGCTCACAACACTGCAATAATAATAGTTTAGAACCAATATCTTCAAACAAAGAAGATAAAATACATTATGTAACTAAACAAAACTCTCACTGAAAGTGATACCAATTTATGCATGGTATCATGATCAAAATCATTACCAAAACTCCACTGAAAGTAAAAAAAGCTTCACATACAACATAACTTTACTGCTATAGATTCTGATGAATAACTAAATCAGGTACTCCATACTACCATTTTGCCTCACTACAAAAAAA
The DNA here is from genome assembly GCA_027924645.1 of Cunninghamia lanceolata. NCBI lineage: Eukaryota > Viridiplantae > Streptophyta > Pinopsida > Cupressales > Cupressaceae > Cunninghamia > Cunninghamia lanceolata. Next base: position 284,286 of record BSBN01000203.1, on the reverse strand, counting down.
TACCAATGTAATCAAGGTGACCAATAAGAGGCCTACCAAATAGAATCTACATCATCTAATTCACAAGATCTGCACACATGCAATAGCTCATAGGAGAAAAAACATGATCAGTGCTTCAACCTTTAATAACTGGAAAAATAGATTCAACCCTACATCAGTAACATATAAAACAAATGTAACCAGATATAACATGTAGATTTCCAAGACTCAAACACCAAAATCAACTCTAGATCTGATTTGTCAAACAAATCCACATAGGAGAAACCATAGATCATAGGAACCTAATAAGCAACCTTGCAAATCTGAAATTGTTTCCATCCAAAAAGTGTCTGAACACAATTTTCCATAGATCTACAAACCACAGATTTTGATTAACATGTAAAACCTGCAAAACCATATTTTTGTAAATCTTGAAACCACTTAAACATCCAAACATTCACACCAATGAACACCAAATATGTCATTTGAAAATAATGGAATACCATAGATCTACAAACCCACAATCTTTTGAAATAGGAAAACTGTGAAACCTACATATTCAAAATAACATGAATATGAGAAAAGAGAAACTAGGTTGTTCAAGAGTGTCCATATCATAGAAATACCAACTCCACAACCTGCATACAACCAGTGACAAATCATCCAGTGCTTTCATTTAACCATGGACTGAAACCATGAACCCAACATAAGCACTCCAAACTGTAGTCCAAATAGTAAGTGTTTTTCCATGTGATCAAGGTAGCACAAGCAACCATCCAACATATACAATCTTTCACTACACATGACCACAAGGTAAAGGAATAAAACCACCAAACAAGAGAATATACACATATTGTCAAAATGGAGCTCCAAATCACTACCACAAGATCAACTCCATAAAGATCCATAACCTTAAGCCTCAAGTGCCCAACAAAGATTCTTTTGACAATATCCATCTAAGAGTTAAATACCATGGCTTCCAAGCTCATGGATCTGCAAAACAATGTTAACACATAGAACTTCCCCTGCAACCAAAATACCTTCAACACTTAAGAAAAAAAATCCCTCTCTCACTACAACCATTGTCTCTAATACAACATGTTGGAAAAAAAGAGAGAGAACAAGGTAAAGTTGCAGCTATATAGCTTTTAAATGTTTTCAAATATGAAATAAAAGTATGTGTAAATTTAAAAATTACTTTTAATTTAGATGTAATAGTATTTCTCCAATTTAATCAATGTAGTAGAAGAAAAAAACATGATAGAAGTAGACACAAAATTTAAGTGGAGAAACCCTTGCAGAAAAAAACTCCACACCCAAAGAGATTATGCTTGTATTAATTCCAGTAAATGAGTTTACAATAATACTAAAATCTTCTCTAGATTTTGTCAGCACTTCATTACTCCTTCAACTTCAAATACCTTCATTAACCTATAATTCCTATGTTGATTTCTCATTCCATTCCATACTTTCTACCAACTCAAGGCATCATTATATAGAGGCCATGGATGTCAAACATACAATAAACTATATCCAAAAGCATGAGAAGAAACCTCATGCAAATCCAAGCGCCCAATATAGTGAACTCAAAACTACATGGTAGAAATCAACTGTTAACTGCAAGTCTCAAACATGGGTACCCAAAAAGTCCCAAATAAACTTAGTTAACTAAAGTTTTATGTGACAATAATAAATCACAACTGAAAGTCTCAACATGGACACCCAAGAAGTCAAACTCAAACTCAGTCAACTAAAGTGGTATGTGACAATAACAATGTTGAACTGAAAGCTTCTTCATGAGTGCCTAGTAACTCCCAATTAGACATAGTCAACTGAAGTATCACTGAAGTACCAACATACACCAATGTCATGCAAACAACATGCATCATTGATGTCCCCAATATTATTATGTAACAACTTGTTTTGTAACATGCAAGAGTCATGTAACCACCTGTAGCACCATGCAAGAGTTATCCAAAACTGATCCTGAGTTAGAGTGTCATGCAAGATACATGTAACACCATATAAATGACATGTAGTAACATGAAAGTCCATATAACTAATATGCAAAAACATGCAAGTCCATATAACTGACATGCAACAACATGCAAGCACATACAAGTGACATGCAACAACATGTAAGCACATACAAGTGACATGCAACAACATGCAAGCACACACAAATTCATATAAGTGACATGCAACAACATGCAAGTTTATATAAGTAGTATGCAACAACATGCAAGTAACATGCAACAACATGCAAGCACATACAAGTTCATATAAGCGACATGCAACAACATGCAAGTCCATGCAAGTAACATGCAACAACATGCAAGTACATGCAAGTTCATATAAGCGACATGCAATAACATGCAAGTCCATGTAAGTAACATGCAACAACATGCAAGCACATGTAAGTTCATATAAGTGACATGCAACAACATGCAAGTCCATATAAGCAACATGCAACAACATGCAAGTCCATGCAAGCTTTTATGATTTCATGCAAGCAATATGCAAATATCATGCATCTCTAACTCCTTTGTTAACTACCACATCATATTCATGCAAATATCATGCATCTATGAATCCACTGTTATTTGCTATATCATGTTCATGCAAATAGCATGCATCTCTGAATCCACTGTTAACTGCTACATCATGTTCTTGCAAAGTGTATCAACAATATCCACTCATGCACACAAAAAAGAAAACTCCTAGTCTAAATATAAGACACCTCCAAAGTGGGCACCCAAGTTAACTCCCACTTTCTAGGAGGTATCAACAAGTCAAGATAGACTTCTAGGATTTAGCAACAAGTCTTCATGGACCCCACTCCAAAAGTGGACACCCAAGTTTGGTCCTACCTCTTAGGAGTTAATCACAACATACCAAGTGATATAATTAAATATTAATTTATCTCTCAATTCCTTATGTGTTGGGGAACACATCCCAAGAACTTTGGAAACACATGAAATTGGTTAGGATTGCAAAGTTAATGGCAACTTATCCCAACAGTGCTATATCAAACTATATGGTTGCTCACCCAATGTAGCATAATGTATCATTCATCCATTTCATCCATCCATTATCTTTCCTCTATCTCCTTAACCAATCTATTTCATCCAGTTTGAGAGCATACCTATGTTCTTCTAACATGCCTATCCTCTTAAGGGGCATCCCACATCCCATCTTTCCACTGTTCCTCCTTGTCACTTCTTCTGAGTGGCTGGGACATCCATTTATCCATACCCTATCTTATTTGAAATAATGTTACTTCTCTTAGTCACAACATCATCTCAAAAAGGGACAAAATGTAGACACCTGAAATTAACCACATCCAAGACATCATCTTACATCACCTCCTAACCCCACTTTCAACACCTTTGTAACACTTTCATCCTAGGAGTCCCCTTTATCATTCCCCCTTCCATTAGCCAATTAGTTAAATAAATTATATTTATTTAATTAATCAAGATTATCCCTCCCACCAAATTAATTAAATAAATTATATCTATTTATTTAATTAATTTTATCTATTTCCCAAATTAATTAAATAAAATATAATTTTATTTAATTAATTTAATCCATTTTCCCCTTTAGTCAAATTAATTAAATTAATATTATTTATTTAATTAATTTATCCTCACACATGACCCCTCTCCAATAATTAATTAAATAATCTTATTATTTAATTAATTATCTTCCCACTTGTCTTCATTCTTATCCATTTCCCACAAATAAATAGATTAAAAATTCCAGCTAGTCACATGACTAGCCTTATCCATCCATCTTTAGAAAATATAAGCTTTTATCCTTATCCATAATTCCACCTCTTAAACTCATTCATCTGTTGCACCTCTTAATCCTAGCCATCCATCCTATCACTCAAAAATCTATAAATCAAACATCAACCAAGCCATTATAATATCATGAGCTTTCAAGTAAAGTTATGTTGTTGGTTTATTGAGCAATCAACATATCATTATTAAGAGCATATCTAGTGGAGCTAGGGTGCACTCCATTGTCACTCTATCGGAGGAGAAAGAATGGTTTGAGGTAAAGATCTTGTGTATTGCATTATCTTTGTGTACTTTCCTCATATTTTTTTTGTTCTTCATATGCAATTTTTAGATGGGGGTATATTTTGTACTCTTCACAATTGCACACACACCACATTGATGGTATGCTTCCTGAGGCATTCACTCCTTGCAACATTGGTAGCTTGTGGTCCCAAGAAGATGCACTTTCTTGGATTGACTACCCTTATTAGGATTACTTAGCCAATACAACATGCTAGTCCATGTAATCCCTAATATTACTTTGACATGTGAGCCACCTAGCGACATAATGTTAGATAGTTGTGCTCCATTTTTAGCTAATTTTTGTGACTCAACTAGAAACATAGTTTGTTAGTTCTTGTGATTGGAAAAGATATTGTGTGGTACCTAGCCCTCATAATGTGTTATCCCTAGAACCATACTTGGCATCCTTCTAGCAACACAACACTAGAAATGCCTTCTTCATTCTCTCTTTATCTCTTCTTGAATGTTTTGTGTGTGTGTTTGTTCGAGTTGTCTCTTGTGTTTTGTATTTAGTGTGCATTAGATTATATCATTTGATAATATTCTTTTTTGCAAATTATATTTGATCTAATCCTATTTTCTTATAAATTTTATATAAGCTATTTTGACATTGCCTCTTGTGTAGGTTTTTGTTGTCTAATATTATGGTTTTGCAGAATTTTATCTTAGACGACTGATTCCTCATCTCAAAGAACCCTCTGCATCATCTACAATATCTTTTTAGGCAACTTTTATAATTTTATTTATTTTATGTACTTTCGCGTAGCATATCACTTAGGGTCATAAGTGGGCTAAAGTGGGGGCTAAATGTAATGTCAAAAATTGCATACCGTTGCAATTTTGTGCTACATTTTTCACTCACTTTAGTGTCCATTCCCTTAATATATTTTAGGCTCATTTTTAGCTATTGATTTAGCCTTTTCCCACCCATAAATTTTATGTTTGTGTTTTTATTGAGCAAGAAACAAGGGTCGTGATCCCTTTACAACAATTTCCCTAAGGGAAAAGCAAAGCAGGCCCAACCTGGCCGAATACAATAGTTCAACAGCACATAAACAACTTAATTAAAAATAGCCATGCTATCAAAAAACCAACCACAAATAGGTCAGAAAGATAAACAACCTCGGCTGACCCTGTCCTAGAGATCATCACCCCTTGACTCAGGAATGAGAATCAAACACATATTTAGGGTGACCTTTTTTCCTTCTTTGGACTAATGTCCAAGTTACACCATTAGCAAATTCCTTAGATTTAGGAGAGGGGGTATCCTCCAATGTTGCCTCCACCAGATATGTCTCCTGATAGGAGGGAGACTGAAGGCCCAAGGATGTTGAAAACTACCTTAAGTTCAAAGATAATTTAGGAGCAAGAATCCCATCTCCATGTGCCTCAGGGAGGATATCAGCCTAAACCAGAGCTGGAGAAGAAGTCCTTACCTCAAGAGGGGGATCTAAAGGAGAGGAACCATCATCTTAAGGAGACTCGTTACCCTGAGAAAGAATCAAGGTCTTTAACTGTCAATTGTTCAATGTGAGCATTCTGCCACCATGTCGTACCACCCTTGCCACGAGAGTGGGGGTAATCCAAAGCAAGGTGTCCAATAGTGAAGCATCATCTGCATCAGAAGCATAAACCCTCATACTTGAGCGGTTGGGACCATGGCCTATCCTCCACCATAAAAACTATATCTCCATGAAGGGCCCTGGATACATTAATATCCACCAAAATACAAGCATAAGTACCAAGTCCCATGAGAATTGTATTTATGTCCACCTTCAAGTATTGACCTTGATAGCATTGTTAATGCCCTCATAATAGGACTCCTCCCATAACTCAAGAGGGAGATTGGGTAGCCTAACCCAAACTGGCCTAATATTGAGAGGTTATGTGATAGGATTAAATGAAGGAGACTAAGGTTTGAGCAAAAGGGAGTGCTCTCCCCATATCCATAACCTACTATCAAGCACTGAGTCCCTAGCCTTAGCAAAAGAAAAGGCAACAATGAAGAAACCCCTTGCACAGGGGAATAAATCAATATCACCTTGGACAATAGGTCTCCAGGATTATGAGATCCACTTGTTTAGTTCAAGAAGAGTGGGCCACAAACCATTAAACCTACTGACTAATCCATGTCTGACACAATGATCTTCGTTTTCAATAATCTCCTATCCATACACCACAATAGGGGAGGTGTGGGAGCAAGGAAGGGGTTGATATTTCATGCTTATGTTATGTTTTCTCATTTGTGCTTGTTTTTTGTAAAATTTTCTTTAAGTGTTATGTTCTTGTGGTTGTTCTAACGTATTTTGAAGGTTTGAAAACTAAAGTTACTCAAACACTAGGACAATGTGTAAATGTATGTGTGATGTGCTAGGTTCCCACAACCATCTATTGCCCAATGATCTTTTTTGAGTGTTTCTTACCACCTTCCATTACATGCAAGATTTTGTGTAATGCCTTTGTCGCATCTGAACAATTTGGTGAAGAACCTATGCATGAGAAAATTGATCCCACCCATATCACACTTAATCCTCTTTATGATCAAGATATTATCTATGATCAAGTTACTATCCATGAGCAAGTAATCCAAGTTCATCCTATCCAAGCTCACTATCACATTATCCATGATAATCCTCTCTATGACCAAGAGCCTATCCATGAGAAAATTGATCATATCCATAACACACTTTATCCTATCCATAACACACTTTATCCTATCCATGACCAAGCTCCCATCTATGATCAAGATCCCCTCTATGATCAAGAAGACCATGATGATCCACTTAGTCAACTCTATGCATTCTATAGTCAAGAGCTTATCACCTCATCCATCCATCCTCCAACTAGTCCAATCCATGATCCACAAACTTCCACTTGTCACAATGAGATATGTGCCTCCCAAGAACACATAAACATAGAAGATCAAATAGATACCATGGATCTTAGAAAGCACAATGATAATCAAGCTACTAATTATCCTTCTTCATCCACTATCAACTCCATTGTAAATCCACCATCATATCCACTTGGTTTATCCACTTTCATTCATGAGTGTTCTTCCTTAGGAACACATCAACCTTTATCTACTTTCTCTTCTCCATCCAATAATCAACTCAAGTCTAGTGTCCAAACTACACCCAGTCCCATAGTCCATCGCATGCTCAAAAAAATGAACTACCAAGGTAAAGGCTTAGGCCTTCATGAACAAGGTATTTTGCAGCTCATTCATGTCAATGTCCCTCCTCGCTCATATGGCCTTGGATACACACCCCAAGGTGAACAATCCAAAGATGTTGGTACTTCCTCCATTCCTCCTAAATCCACCACTTCCCATCGTAGACCCTATCATATACCCAAGACATATGTTGCCATTCCACCTCCATCATCCTACAAATGTCAAAAGCATGTGACCATACACGTTCTACCATCCACTTTACCTCCACTCCTTCCAACTCCTACTATCCCTCCATCCACTTTGCTTCCATTTCTACCAACACCTAATTATCCACTTATCCAAAATCCCCTAAAAATCCTAATCATGACCAACATATACATACATTGTCTAAACATGAAGCATCCACTCATTCCACCAACCCCAAGGGATATAAACATAAAAATATGGATACCTCCTTCTATAAAGGAAAATATCCTAAAAATCCTCGTGCCTTAAAGAACAAATACAAAGAGGAAAAGAAAAGTACACCCAAAAATCTATCCAAGTCCATACCTTCAAAAGAAAAGGCCAAAACTAAAGTAGTTTGGGTTCCTAAGCAAAAATCAAGCAAGTCAAATGGAGCATCCACATCTCAAAAATCCTAACCATCCCCTTCCATCCAAAATTCCCATTCCATTGAAAAATTCCAAAAATCCCACAAGAAAAACAAAAATCATAAAAATATTAAGTCTATGTGGGTACCTAAGTTACTATGTCACCCATCTCCTAAGCAAACATTACCATTGCTTTGTACACCACCTGCATATCAAAAGCTTCAATTTTTATCATGGTGTGTGCAACCCTTGGTCATTATTCCTTTCCATACCTCCATCTCCCCACCTTTCATCCACTATCCTACATATATTCCCCATCACTTTCCTATGGTCCATGCTTTTGCATAAGCCTTTTATCCATGCTTTTCCATAAACCTTACATAATCCACATCAAAATCCTCTAAGCCTATCCTACCATAAACCTCATAATCCACTATCCCCCATCCATCCTTGCAAGAACCTTTCATAATGCAGTATCTACTTTATCCATCTCCCTCTCATGAAACCCCTTACAACCATCTATGAGCATGATGAGACTTGACATGGTCTATGTGTGATGAAATCCCTCTCTCATGGGACAATATCACTTTTCATGGCACTAGACACTTGAGTCTCTCTTATCCATATCCACCTATCCCATCCAAATATCCCATAAAAAAAAAGAGTAAAGAAAAATCCCTTCGTCCAACAGTGAAAACCACCCTTGGTGGCACCTTGGATAAGTACCATGATGAAAACCTGGTAAGTAGGCGTCATGTGTAGGTTGATCTTCTATGTCACTTACCCTTGGGAGCACATTGTATCATTGATCCTATCATTTTCCATCCTATCATCCTTCTCCTACATATACCTATCATATTGTTATCCTTTCATCCTCTCTTCATTCTTTTAATCTTGATAAAGATCGAGGGCGCAATGTTGACAAATATTTTGGATATCTCTTAACATACCTCATCCATTTCAAACCAATCCTATCATCCTCCTTCGTCATAAGCTTTGTCATGCCAAATCCCAAGCCTTACACCTAGAATAGGGTAAGTTATTCCTATGCGACATAGTCTTTGGAGATCACATCCACCCTATCCTACGCGTACATCCATTCCATCCCTTATCACCCATCCTTTTATCCATCCAATCCCACCTACTTCCTTGCACCAAGACTTAGGGCCCATCACATTGAGTTTCCCATTTGTTCATCCATATGTTTCATCCATAATAAGTAGGTCCTTTACTTGACTAGGGGCAAAATCCTCGACCTAGTTAAGGAATCGGATTCTTGAATGCCACAATCTAGAGGATAACAAACCGGATTGTGATACTATCTATAGACAACATGCAGCACTAAAGGAAAACCTTTTCAACAAAAACTTGATGCAATACATTAACCTACATTAGACCACAATGTGCCTAAACTATTAGGATAGTTATATCTGTTATCATGGCAAGAAAACATATCTATGGCAAGAAAATTTGATGGTTGTTATAAGTTGTAGTCTTAGGTCTTGATTTTCGTTATCATGTTTCTTATGCTACTCAAGGATGTCCAAGACTAGAGGAGCTATGATGGGGACATGACTATCTTCATTTGTTTGCTATTTGTGGATTAATCTTTAGTAATATGATGACTTGTCTAACAACATGATCAACAAAAGATCATCGAGGACATTATGGGTCTTAGCATAAAAGAGTGCAATCCTTGTCTGTTGATACATGCAATCAATACTCAGGTCATCTTGATTCAATTTTGCCTAGATGTTTGTATTAAATTGCTAAATCAAAATCCATGTAAGAGATACTCAGGTCATCATGGTTTAATTATACCTAGATGCTTGTATTTTCTTACAACATTTTAAAAGCTCAATGATGAAAAAAGTACTCCAAATATTTGTATACAAGATTACACAATCTCATTTGTGCATATTAGGTTTGCATTTCATTTCATTTATAAGCATTTTATAATTTACATTTTTCCAAGTGGCTTAAGATCCAAGTCCTTTCTGTCATTTCATCCAAGTTATTTTCATCTAATTATCATTCCTCTAATTCTTATAAGTGATCTTTTATTCATGATTTGAGTATACTTAGCATAACAATTCAATCATCAAAATCAATCCAATCATCAATCAATTCAATCAAATCAAGCAATGATCTAAATGCAAGTCATCCTCAATCCATACCAATCGAGTAAATCAATCTTGTCAAATTATCCAATCGCAATCAATGGTCTTGATCCTAATCTTGTCGTAAACCAAATCAATCAATCAATCAACCATCATCATCAGCAGTGGGATATGTCTTTCCGGCATCTTTGTGTTGATCTAGGGATATATTGTTCCTCGTAATGACAACACTATCGTCTTCAATCATTATCAATTAATCATTGGTTTATAGCTTGACAAGGGCAATACCTTGTTTGTTTTTTGTATCATTTGTGCATACTTGCTTGCTTACTTGTGTGTGTTATCATTTTATCTTGCATAACATATCTTTCAACTCTTTCATCCATTCCTTATCTTGCATCCTCCATTTTCTTAGCCATCCTTTATCATTCTTGTTCATCGTGAGATCGTTCGTCATCCTTTTACCAAATCCAACCCGACCAATCTCTCGAGGGGGCATCCTACCATCATCAAACCTGTACCAAGAGCAAACTAGGGCATGTATCATACTCATAAAATTTTTATTCTTTGAAACAACGTGATAAAACACATTGTCTCAAAGAAGGGCAAAATGTATACACCTAAAATTGGCTCGAGATCAATTAAATAAATATTTTTATTTTTATTTTATCATCATTCCTCTATCAGTAAATAAATATCCTAATTTATTTACCTGATTCACATTCACCATATTCTTCCAAAAATTAAATAAAAAACAATTTATTTAATTAAGTCATCCAAATTCCTCTAAATCATCCTTAATTGAATAATTCCAAATTATTTAATTAATCACCTATCCTAAAGTCTTAATTATATAAATCCACATCATCATTTCCACCTCACTTTACACCTCATCATGTTGCACACATAATTGAATATTTTTAATATTTTATTAGGCAATTATCCTCACCCACATGTCCTATTTATCCTCTAACCATTCCTATTCTCAAGAACTTGATTCCTCCATGTCATCTTAGTCAAAGGAGACTTAGAGACACATGTCTCATTAGTTCCTAGATTCCTTCCAACATCCCTACAAAGAAGGACTCCTTCTTTGACCCATGTCTTTTGGTCCTTGAGAACATTGTAACAAGTGGCCTCATTGTCACACCTTTCTCTCCACCTTGTCATCGTAGGAGGAACATTCTCCACCTTTATCTCCCTCATCCCAACTAATCAAATCTCCACTGTACACCTCATATGACTCATTCTCCACCATTGAGATTATGACATGTGGATCTTGGCCTTCTCAAGCCTATAAAAGAACCTCTCATTCCACCATTTTGATACAACTCAAGCTTTAGCAAACTTATGCTGTAGAAATTCCACCATATCTATCAAGCGTGCCTTTGGCTCCCCTCATTTACATTGTAATCTCATTATCCTCATTGCATAATCATCATCCATGGCTTCATATCATAATCTCCATCATTCATCTTAGTGTTGCATTGTAGTTTATCTCACTTTGCATAATCCTCCACAAAAGCCATTCTCTCTTTGTCATCTTAAAACAAAAAGGAAGTCTACTTCTGAGAGCTAAATCATAATCTACAAAGATCATTGAAGAGATAGGCAACAATGGAAGACATGAGGTAAATCGGTTCGCAAGGTATAACTTTGATTTATTGCATTTGTCTTATTTTCATTGGAGTATTCAATATTTAAGTAGATTCTACAGTAGTTCGGATTTTCAATCACATGTTTGACCTGTCTTTCCCTTTTTCTCCCTCCAAGTCTTGCTTTTTGAATCTTCTTCAAAACTATTGTTATTTGTTGGTTAACCTCATGAAGCTCTTGACACCTTCATTGTTGTCCATTAGTATTTTCTCTCATATTTTGGGCATTCAACAATATTCTTATTTTAGATTTCTTGGAATATGACATTTAGTTGTTCTTGCAAGCTTCATGTTATCAAACCTCAAGTTTTTAGCATCTTTGTAGGGTTTTTTGAACCAATACCTCTTGCTAGGATCTTTTTGGTTCCTTTTTGTTGGTTGGATAGCATTCATCTTCATTTTCTTGAGGTGATTGAGTTCCATTTTCCCTCTTTTTCATTATTCTTGGTGTTAAACCATATTTGTGTGAAAAGCATTTTGTGGGTTCCCTCATTTTCCTTTCATCTCTATAAAACACACTATTTTGCTTAGCTTGGATAAATTTTAGCTTGAGTATTCATAGTTTTTATCAGTCATTATTGTTATTTTTCCTAAACACACTTAGGAAATAAGAGCACACGCTTATTTTTTTATATTCTTCTATATTGACTATTTGTGGAGGTTGGAAAACCTACATAGGGGCTTGATCTAAAGGAAAGCTCCCAAAGAACCCCAACATTTTCCTTTGTTCTTTGTAGATCATGGATTTTTCATGGAAGAGAAGTCCAACTACACAAGGGTTTTGTAGATTTCTCTTTCCTTTTATCATTTCATTGTTTACTTCAAATGAATAGATTAAATCTCTTTATTTTTATTTTATATTATCAACTGGGTATGTTGTAGCTATTTTGTTATCAATTTCTATATAGACCAAACATGATTGTCAAGGACAAACTTCAAAATTCTCGTCTTTTGTGATGTACAAACTACAACACGATACACAAACATCTGTGTGATGTGATAGGGTCCTGGTCAATGAGCTCCAAATTACTATCTCGGGTTCCTCTTGGCCTCTTATTTATATCTTTGTTTGTTTCATATTGAATTTGAAGTTCTATATTCTGTAAAATTCAGTTTCTATCAATTGGCATAGTGTTTTATCTTGATTAGAAAACATAGTTTTTTTCAAGGGTAAAACACATAGGAGCAATTAGTAAAAATTTGCTCTTCTGTTGAGATAGCAATAGATTAAATTTATTTTAGGTGAGTTAGTTGTTCCTAGTGTAGTCATTGAGATTGTTTAGTAAGGAAAATCACGCTTTTCTTCATCGAATCAAATTTCGTACACTACAGTATGTTTGTTTATTCATTTGCATGGTTGATTCCATTTATTCTAAGTACTTGTTTGCATATTTATCTCTCTTGGGGTTATGTGGAAATATTTATATTGCTATAATTTTCTTTCATAACTTGATTGATAATCTTCTCTATAAATAGCATGGGGATAAGTGAGCACCAATTAATGTATTATCCATGAATTATACAATGAATATCCATGGATTATTGTAGTGAATATTAATGGATTATATTACAATGAATATACAAGTGCATCTTAATACCATACAATAGTGAATGAGTAATTAAATACACTAACATTAGTCCTCGGATCCCTAATTTTACAAAATATTTGAGTTAGTCATGATTATGAAATGCACTTGAGTCTTGCAAGTTAGTTTTTTGTAGGTATTAGGACGTAGGGAGGCACACACCCAGGTGATATTTCTAATCCAATGTCAATCATAAGGAATTAATCTTGTCTATTTTAACATTTTAATTTTAATATCAAATATCATTATGCTACACATGATTGTCTAACCTATTTTACAAGTCTAGATGTGGGACCTCAAGCTAAAGGTAAGTTTAGGTAAGTGACTAGGGTCACTATGCCACTTTTTGGGAAGTGGCACCTACTGACTATTATAGAATACCTTTCCCAAGGGGCAATATGTAAGTGCCCAAATCTAAATGGCCTACATGGCAAGTTCAATGATATGACTCATGACTCTATGTGGCATGAAATATAAAAATTTAATATTTAACTAATATCTCCAAGGTAAAAGCCCCATGATAGCCTCGTAAGACTTCCCACATGTCATGTTTAGTTACTTTTGCCATCCACCAAGTGACTATATCTTCATTTTGAGAAGCAATAACTTGTGTGTTGTGAACTAAGCTTCCACCCTAATGAACTCATGTTTTCTATGATGAACATTTTACTTTCAACACAACAAATGCATCACTTCTATCCGTATGTGTGATTTTTCCCATTTTCATGAGTTCATCTTGAGTTCTAGTGTTTGCTCAACCTAGTTAAGTTTAGGAAAGTCTATATTTAACTTCTAGTTACTCCAAACTAGATGAAATCATGTTCACTATGATGAGAATTTTACTTTCAAAGAAACAAATGCATCACTTCTATTCGCATGTGTGATTTTTCCCATTTTGTGAGTTTGTCTTGAGTTCCAATGTTTGCTCAACTCAGTTGAGTTTAGGAAAGTTTATATTTAGTCTCTAGTTACTCCAAATCACCCTTAGATCTATTAATAACCCTCTTTGATTTTTAAAAAAGGGTCCAATTTTTGCATCCAAGAAGCCATTATCATAAAGTTTTAGGCCTATGACAAATTATGTTGAAGCTTTTAAAAATTCCTCACATGCCACTATTTTGCCTCTACAAATCATAATATTTTTGTGTTAGTTTAGTTTACCTAGACTTCTTTTACTTTGGAGAGTTACCATAGTTGAAGGCCAGAAAAAAGGAAGTCATTGGATTACTAAGGAAAATTTCCACCACTCAAGCTTGTTCCTCATCTAAGACAAATCTAGCTCCCAAGAAGTATAATTTCTTACTTGTTTAGAGTAAATTTAATAATAATTAATTTAGTTTGTATGTGCATTGTTTGTGAAAGAGATGTTGTAGGTAGTATAGGATAGATTTAGTTTGTTAGGAAATATTTAAATTCAATTTTAATTATTTGTTGAAAATCTTTAATCAAAACATTCTATTCTCCAAAGCTTCTATTGAAATTAGGAAAAAGATTCTTATCTATTTAAATATGTGTTCACAAACTTTATGTAATTATTCATTGAAACAAATTTGTTACTTCAAAAGAAATAAAAGAATCAAGAATTGAAATCACAATTTATAACTTACCAGTAAATATTCCCCGAAGGATTTATTTGGGATCGCCTAATCTATTTAGATGGATCTAGATGAAATCGTGGGAATCCTTTTAGTGGATTAAATCTAAACCAACATAGATTAATCATACTAGAAGATACAAATTAAAAATAAAAGAGGTAAATGTATTATTTTCCATGACAATCTGAAAGATTTTATGGTTTTTGTTAAATGAAGAAAAATTAGTCTGCATCTTCTTCCATTTTGCCTTTGTGTGCTTTTACAAAGATAGTATTTTGAAAAAGTGAAATAAAAACCATTTGTGATTTCTTGTTTCTTTATGGTGCTTTCCTAGAAAACTTAAAACTTTTCTTTTTTGTGAAGTTTAGCTAACTAATCATAAATGAATTAATTAATCATTTAAGTACATTCCACTAATTAGAGTAATCTAATTGAATTATTTGGTTAATATTTAATTATTTTAGTTATTGATTAATTATTATTTTTACTTTCTTTTAAAGGAAAATTTTAAAAATATATATTTTATTTACTTTTAGATTAAATTGATCTTTGCATAATGAATTGATTATTTAATTAATTGTATCAATTTACAAAGAGTATTTTATTTGACATGGTAATTAGTTAGTTAAGTTTTTTAGATTTATTAGTGAGGGTTTGGTAACAAGGCTCACACCCCTTACAATTCATTCTTGTAAATATATCGCTCTATCTAGCATTCTACTAGTAGGAATACCGTTTCGCTTACAGTTCAATTTGCAGGAATACCACTCCTACTTCCTCTCTTGTTGGGATACCATTCTCCAGAGACATACCATCCTCCATGTACTACTTCACCTATGGGGATATTGTTCTCCACACTTCACCTACCTCCAAATTCTCCTTGTGGAGTTATTGCTCTACTAGCTTCTCCTACAGGAATACTGCTCAATTCTTTTGCTCCACGAACTCCTCCTTTCCCTACCTCTAACTCCTCCTCACCAGCTCCTCCTACAAAACTATTACTTTACTCTTGCGCTCCACCAACTCATCTTGCCCCTCCTTCACCTACCTTTAGCTCCTCCTATAGGACTACCTCTTTGTTTCTTTGCTCCACCAACTAGCTTCTCCAACAAGATGAAAAGAAAAAGAACTTGAAAGGCCAAAGAAGGAATTAGAGAGGCAAAGACATTTGAGCAATCTATTAAACTCTTTCCTTAAACAACATAATCTGTTTAGGGAGATGATAAACATTCATTGCATTAATGAATTTTGGAGTTATTACCCAAGCTCATTATATTAGTAGTCCAATTTCTCCAACAACAACCAAAAAGGAGCATATGCATGGCAAAGCTTTGGCAAGCACCAACACAACACCAAACTCCATTGCATCATTAGGATTCTTTTTTACCCCATGGTTTTAGTCAGAGAGATTAGTTTCATATAATATTTTTCTTATAGTTCTAAATTTCATTAGGGATTCAAGTGTTACGAAAATGAAATTTAGCATGTGTTATTTACACTTTTGGGAGGCATGTATGCCATTTTTAAGTAAATAGGAAGATAAATTATAGTTTATGTCTTTGTTCAATCAATTGGCATACTGTGTAATTATGTTATTTGATATAATACCATGTACAACTTAGAGAAAAAAATATGTTCAAGTTAGAACCTCTATTTCATTTTGTTATGTCGTAAAATGTCCCCCTAGGACTTTACCTCCTAAGTTTAGCTCCCAGGTCCCTTGTTTTTCATCATGCATGTTTATTTTAACTCCTGATGCAAAATCCCCAGAAACCCATGTCAAATGGGGCTAAGGGGATAGTGTTGAACTTGATCACGCCTTTAAAATGGGGCCTAGGGCTTGGGCGCTCACGCCCTAGTCTTGCCCTATTTGGTCGAGACCTAAATTTTAAATGATGACAATATGACCATTAAAAGGTTCCGTTGCCGACATCTTAAGTTTGAATTACGAAATTTGTAGCGGGAATACATATATAAGCATGTTTAGGGTTTCATTTGTAAACTAGAAGATGGTTATGATATTTTGGCAAACTTATGAGTTTAGAGCATTTATAGCATTCATTGTTATAGAGCAGATTATTGTTGTGTTTTTTATGTAGATTTGGCTTCATCTTCTCATGTGTTGAAGGATCTTCATCTATATGCGAGCTACACCTCCGAGATGATATATATATATATATATATATATATATATATTTGTGTTGAATCAATCATTTATCAATTTATTTTTACCTCTATCATGCAGGGATACACACTCTTTATCAAACAACGGTGTTGGAAGGCTTGAATACCATTCTAGGGCTTGACTGAGACAAACTCCTAAACACCACAACCCCCAACCCCATTCCTTGTGATTGCATATGACAGGTGTCATATTTTGTGGAGTGGAGTTGCAAAAGGTTGTGACAGAGTGTGCAAATTCCATATCTGAGAAGAAGAGCACTGCAAGGGCATGGGTGCCTGCCCCGAAGCCCTTTGGATCTCTAAAGCATAAAACCTCTGGGACAGTGTTGAATAGTGGAAGACAACTTCCAGAAATCCCTGAAGAAATTCCTACCTTGGGCTTAGGCACCTACTCTTTAGCCCCCAACTTTTCTGCATATTGAATCTCAAAGTCTGGTATGTATCTACTCTGAATATAACATCTCTATGTATGAGCATTTGTCAGGATTCATTTGTTTACTTACAATTTTGCATAATTAAGGTTTAAAGCATAATCGGGCATTGAATTAATACATTAATTAGTAATTTCCAAATTTTCCTATAATTACAAGTGAGAACCAACCTATAGGTGAATCCTCTTGCAAAAGTTGAGATTCAACTCAATTAAATGTCCTTGAATGTGTGTAGTGAAAGGAGGATCTAGGCATATCATCAAATTAACCCTATTCCCACTTTTCTGACATATCATCTAGGAATTTCATTTTCATCTTATTGTATTTGAAAATTTACAAAAAAATTGAAAATTTAAAAAAAAATTGGCATCCTAGGCTTGCATTTTGACATAGTTTGCATCAATTTCATTAAATTCCATCTAATCTCTGATTTTTGCATCAAATCTGATATAAATTAAAGTAGTACATCATTTTCTAATCATTTGCATTGCATTTTCATGCTTAAATTGTTAAAATTTATTTGAAATTGTAGATTTTTCATATAACCTAGTCTTAGCAATATGAAAACCAAAACTCATCAGCTCAATTTGGTCAATCCACGAGTGGATCTTCACAAAACAACTTTAAGAGGAATAATAAGAGTTTCATAAAGGTTAATGGGTAGAATTCAAACAATTTCTCACAAGTGTCCGCTATCACTAATCCAAAGAGGGCACCATTTCAAAATCAACAACAACAAAGACAATTCACCCCAATATTGGACTCCTTACATTCTATTATGAATCAAGCAGTGAGTAATAAACTCTTGAAGCTTCATTCAATTAAACCATTGGATGCTAGTAGAATGCAAGGACTTACTTCGATGCTAATTGCTTTTTGTCATTATCATCGACAACAAGGGCATGATATTGAATGATGTATGTGTCTTAAACATGAAATTCAAGACCTCATCGACTCAAATATTATATAAGTAACTAGTTTGAATGATAATGGAAATAAGTCGGTTGCTCCTCTGAATCAAAATTTTACAGATCTTTACTAATCCATTTCCTAGACATAACCAGAACAATATGATGGAACAAAATATAGTAGAGCAATCTAAGATGACTATTTGGATTATGATGAAATAGTGGGCATGATAGAAGTGGATAAGGAGAAAATTGAGAATTCACCTCGTCCACAAAGAAACGGTATGTATGTTGAGGTTCCTCCACCATTATCCCTTCAGGGATCATGAGCTAACCAAAATGCATTGGAAAGACAAATAGAACAACCGAAACAAGAGATTATGACACAGGAAAAGGTTGATATGATGGAAGATAGTCCTTTTCACTACGATAGACGAACTCAACAAATAAGAAATCAAAGGATCAGAAAAGAATAAGATGGTTATCATCAGTAGGAAATAACAGTGGTTCTCCCCCTCATAAGCAATAGAGGATTTCAAATATACAAGGATTTGAGAAACAAGTACCACATAAACATGTCAAAAACAAAGATCAAGCAACTATGAACCACTCAAAATTTGTACAAAACTTGATGGAGCATCTTTCTAAGATGCTCACAAGTTCTAACAACCCCTAGCATGGTTGTGTATTCAAGTAAGTATTTCTAACCTTGGTGGTCACTTATGTCATAGCATTATTTGCTCATTTATGTGACCTCCCCTCTTGTGTTGTGTTCCCCCCATGATGTGTTATGTGTTGTTTAGGCCTCCTCGGATGAACCTTGATACTCTTGTAAGGTCAAGGATACTGGGAAACCACCTCTGTTGTGACCATTCTTCTATTTATATCATCATTCCTCTATCTTGCTTCTCCTCTATTTTTATTGTTGTGTGTTGTCTTAGGCACATAGCGTTGCAGTTGATGACCTGGGGGCATCCTTCTATGTGATTCTTCCTAAGACACTTGTTCTCCCCTCTTTTTATTGTTTACCTTCTTCTAGTGATTCTATCTAGTCGGCGGATGACAAAAAACAAACATATACTAATACAGACCGTGTGCCCCTTCAACGAGCAAACGAAAATGGACCTAGTCCATATATAAAGATGGGGTTGATTTATATATCCAACGCTTGGCTATTAGAATCACTCTGTGTGATGTTTGATGTTGTCTTATCGTGCTAACAAATCATAATAATACATGTGCTTCATGCACTTTGTTTGTTTTGGGTGTATCGCCTTATTGTTACACTCGGTTCTGAGATGCCTACAGTAAAAGCCCCACGGCTATACTCAGACTCGAATCCATATGTGTAGCCTTGGCTTCTTTGTTTTCATGCATCATAGTTATCTTAGTATAATGTGTGTTTGTGGAAACATTTGGCGATCGTGAAGCACATGTCACCTTTGGGGGCATGGGCTTTGTGAAAGCTCGTGTTCCCTTGTGTATTTTCTCTCTACCATAACATGCTTGATATCAGTACACGACATCAACCACCTTAAGGTGGGGGCATATAAAGGTAAGTTGTTTGATGATTTTGGTATTAACGAAGCGTATTTGTAAGCCCTCTGCGGAGGTGGGATGTTGTATCTCCGGTGTGAGTGCACATCTTTATCTATATTGCAATCAAAAAGCCCTCTATGGAGGTGGGATATCATGCATATCCTTTTATTTAAAAGCCCTCTGCAGAGGCGAGGATTGTGTATCTCTTGAGCTAGTGTGCATCAGTTTATTTCAAAAGTCCTCTGAGTAGGCAGGGTTGGATTTGAGACTATCCTCCCTTAAGCGTGTCTTTGGCGGTTATTGTGGCATAAGCCCAACTGTCAGGTATGCCTGTAGTGTGCTTGAGATGGTGGGGGCTTAGCAACAAGTCCCTTCCATCACCTTATTTGTCGTGTTTAAGACGTATAGTATGTCTCTAGCATACTATATGGTGCTCATGTATTCTAAATGTCTTCCGTGTGTTTTCCCCCTTGTGTAGTCTAAAGCTGTGTGGCGATGAGTCCCTCCCTACACTCGGGCTTCGTATGGCGTGTTTGTTCCCAAGTATAGTCTCAAGAGTGTGGTAAAATTTCCCTCTTATGCTTTAGGATTTGTATGGCGTGCTTGTTCTCAAGTGTAGTCTAAAGAGCGTGGTGAAATGCCCCTCCTACACTCTAAGATTTGTATTGCATGTCTTCTCCCCCATATGTAGTCTAAAGAGCGCAGCGAAATGCCCCTCCTACATTTTGGGGTTGTGTGTTGCATTTTACTTTCCATGTATCTGCATTCATTTATATATGTGAAAATGAAAAAGAAATAATCACTGCATTCACTGTATTCGTCGTGTTTTGTGTGTCTTCAATATTATCTTCTCCGTGTCTTGCGTGCATGTTACTGTCTTCTCCGTGTTTTGCGTGCTTGTTACTGTCTTCTCCATGTTTTACATTCTTGTTACTGTCTTCACTATGTTTGGCATGTCTACGGCATGTTTTCTCTAATGTCTACCTGAGACTGGGGGCTAGAGATAGTTCCTCAATCTTTGTGTATGCATTAGCTTCAAGTGCCTGATGTGTTTGTTGTGTTTTGACCATACTTTAATGCATGTATGGGTCGTAAGATCATACATACATTAAAGTGTGGGCTAAATGTTATGTCGTAAAATGCCCCCCTAGGACTTTTACCTCCTAAGTTTAGCTCATGGGTCCCTTGTTTTCATCATGCATGTTCATTTTAACTCCCGATGCAAAATCCCCGGAAACCCATGTCAAATGGGGCTAAGGGGATAGTGTTAAACTTGATCCTGCCTTAAAAATGGGGCCTAGGGCTTGGGTGCTCGTGCCCTAGTCCTACCCTATTTGGTTAGGACCTAAATTTTAAATGACGATAATGTGACCATTAAAAGGTTCTGTTGCCGACATCTTAAGTTTGAATTACAAAATTTGTAGCGGGAATGCATATATAAGCATGTTTAGGGTTTCATTTGTAAACTAGAAAATGATTATGATATTTTGGCAAACTTATGATTTTAGAGTGTTCAAAGCATTCATTGTTGTAGCTCGTAGAATATTGTTGTTGTGTTTGTTATGCAGATTTGGCTTCATCTTCTTATGTGTTGAAGGATCTTCATCTATATGTGAGCTACACCTCTGAGGTGATATCTATTTATGTTGAATCAATCATTTATCAATTTGTTTTTGCCTCTATCCTACAGGGATACACACTCTTTATCAAACAATGGTGTTGGAAGGCTTGAATGCCATTCCTAGGCTTGACTGAGGCAAGCTCCTAAACACCACAACCCCCAACCCCATTCCTTGTGATTGCAAGTGACATGTGTCATATCTTGCGGAGTGGAGTTGCAGAAGGCTGTGACAAGTGTGCAAATCCCAGATCTAAGAAGAAGAGCACTGCAAGGGCATGGGTGTCCACCCTGAAGCCCTCTAGATCTCTGAAGTGGAAAACCTCTGGGACAGTGGTGAATGGCAGACAGCTTCTGAAAATCCCTGAAGAAATTCCTACCTTGGGTTGGACCGCTTGCTCTTTAGCCCCCGAGTTTTCCGCATCTCCAATCTCAAAATCTGGTATGTATCTACTCTGAATATAACATCTCTATGTGCGAGCATTTGTCAGGATTCGTCTATTTACTTACAATTTTTTATAATTAGGGTTTTAAACATAATGGGACATTGAATTAATACATTAATTAGTAAATTCTAAATTTCCCTATCATTACAAGTGACAACCAACCTGTAGGTGAATCCTCTTGCAAAAGTTGAGATTCAACTCAGTTAAATGTCCTTGAATGTGTGTAGTGAAAGGAGGATCTAGGCATATCATCAAATTAATCCTATTCCCACTTTTCCTACATAACACTTTTTTTTAATTAATAGGAAGATAAATTGTAGTTAATGTCTTGTAATCATGTATGCCATGTTGTTCAATCAATCAACATACTTTGTAATTGTATTTTTTTCTATTAATAGCATACAACTTAGAAAAAAAATGTTCAAGTTAGAATCTCTAATATTCTTATATGTGCTTAGTCTTAAACAATTTATTACAAAAGTGTCAAGCTTCTAAATTGAAAAATTTAAAACAAGAAAATATAAATCTTTAAGAACACAAGAAAATATAAATCTTAAACTTCAAGAATAGTGACTTGTCTATGCAATAAAATAGACTCTTAATTGGATCATTGCTTTAATAAGGTACAAGGAGAATTTCACCTTCCCTATATAGCCAAAACTTGTGTATATTAAGCAACTATGCCCACAACAAATATCTATATCTACCCTTCAAAATAAATATGATCAAGTATGTCATGATTTTTTTATACACCATAAAAAAATTACAAGTAAATATAACTAAAATATTTAAAAACATACCATTTAAATAGAAAAACTTAAGTTCCATTTACATTGAATGCTTTAACAAACACAAGTTAAAGGAATAGTCCACCTTATTCTTTGAAAAACAAGACTTCTCCTTGTATTGATATTAATTTTTTGTTGGTATGAATTGCTACACTTCCCATTCTAACAAATTGGATTGATGAAAAACCCTACCAAATGAATGTTTGTTTTGATTTATCTTAAAAGAAGCAAGATAAAATGGCATTCCTTATTCATTTTTTATTTTTATTTTACTTAAAACAAATGACTCATTTTTCTTTAACAAAATATACAATATTAGATTTATAAAATTTTCAATAATTTCTTTTAAAAAAAAAACTCATAAATCTAAAAAAACTAATAGCCCCAAAAATTAAGCCCTTAGGGTATTTCCCCATACAGCTACTTAGCTTATTTTGGCTAGCAGTACTGCCTTCATTATTGCAATGAGTTCGCACTTATCTAGTTATTAATCTATTGATTGCAAACCAATCAAAAGACATGATTATTTTTCTTGTCGGGCGAATTTGTACTTTTCCTATGTCAACATGATAAATTTAACAAAAAATTATTGAAAAATGATTTTTCTGTATTGTGATTGGCTGAAAAAAAATGACAAAATGACCCCTTCTCTGCAGATTGTCGGAGAGTGCAACAAAAATATAAATGCGGAGAGAATTTTGGTTTGAGGAGAGGATGTAGCAAGTAAACAAATTATGAATACAAATTTTGTCTCCCACTAGTTAAATCATGCTCCTGATAATTATGAGAGGGAAGAATCATCAGTTTTTATGAATTTAATTTTTTGATTCATTAGTTAAACATAAAAATTACTTTTTGTCAAAGGGACAAAGTTATAATATTAATAATACTATTAAAAATATAGGGTTCTACACATTTTATTTTATGAAATTAGATTATTTTTGGGATTTCAATTTTATTTACTCAAGAATTAAAAATCTAGTATTTCAATTTTATTTACTAAAAAGTTAAAAATCTATAGTATCATGAAAAATATTTTGCTATGTTATTAAGGAAATATTTGTGTTATTTAATAGGTTTTGTAAAGTTTAGTTTTATATCTAAGTAATATTTTAGTGTTATTTTATTTTTACCAAATTAAATTATTTCTGAGATTTCAATTTTATTTATCCAAGACATTTAAGTTTAGTTTTAGTTAAGGAAATATTTGTGTTATTTAATAGGTTTTGTAAAGTTTAGTTTTATATCTAAGTAAATATTTTAGTGTTATTTTATTTTTACCAAATTAAATTATTTTTGAGATTTCAATTTTATTTATCCAAGACATTTAAGTTTAGTTTTATAGTTAAGGAAATATTTGTGTTATTTAATAGGTTTTGTAAAGTTTAGTTTTATATCTGAGTAAATATTTTAGTGTTATTTTATTTTTACCAAATTAAATTATTTCTGAGATTTCAATTTTATTTATCCAAGACATTTCAAAACGAGTTCACATAACTTTTTCCTTATAAATTTAGTTCTGGAAATATAATAGTTACAAATACAATTCTTTATCTTTAGAAAAAATTATTACTAAACCACAATATTAGATTAATTAAAATAATCAAAATCATGTTCTCTAAAAACAAAAAATTAAGTGACTAAGATAAAATTAATATGTTAGGCAGACATTTCAAATCTCTCCACACCCAACTAGGGTTAGGGTTCTACACATTTTATTTTATGAAATTAGATTATTTTGGGGATTTCAATTTTATTTACTCAAAAGTTAAAAATCTAGTATCACAAAAAATATTTCGCCATTTTATTATATTTTTTATTTTATTCTTC
This sequence comes from Cunninghamia lanceolata, assembly GCA_027924645.1. Lineage (NCBI taxonomy): Eukaryota > Viridiplantae > Streptophyta > Pinopsida > Cupressales > Cupressaceae > Cunninghamia > Cunninghamia lanceolata. The sequence goes on along the minus strand of BSBN01000203.1, from coordinate 259,751 downwards.
AAACTTACAATATTTTAATGCTTTTTAAATTATAAAAGTATTAGTATTATTACATTTTAAGGAAATATTTGTGTTATTTAATATGTTTTGTAAAGTTTAGTTTTATACATAAGGAAATATTTTAATCCTAAATTATTTTTGAGATTTCAATTTTATTTACCAAGACAGTTCAACACTCTTCAAAAATTAAATGCAGTTTCTCTATACAACCAATACCTAATCAACAAAAAAAAATTACAACTAAACAAATACTATATACAACCAATAGTTAATCAACAAAAAAATTATAACAAAATGAATACTATAATAACAACACTACAAGGCATGGCCACTACATGGCACTTGTTAAATAATAATATCTTAATTATCTTAATTTAGAAGAAAATAAAAAATAAGAGGGAAGCTCCACAAAAATAATGAAAGATTCTATAGTATCCTTTTCCCATAATTGTAATTTTTTCCATGGGGCCACTCTAACTGCCGCATGGGGACATGGGGTTATAAATTAAAATACTAAACCAAAAGAGACGAATAATAAGAATAGCTCTTTATTTGGAAGTAATGACTATTTTTTATTATTAAATTTTCAAAATAAAATGGACAAATGAAAACTAAATGAAAACTGAAAAAAGCCAAAAATCTATTCATTAATCATTAATATGTATTCATGAATAGTTTATCCCACGCCTAGAATTTTCAACTGTATTTTATGTTTTTAAATTTCATTAGACCATATTAACTTAGTAAATTTTTATATAACCTTATATGACACTTGTAAAATTTTATCATAGTAAATATAATATAATATTTTTATTTATAATATTAATTTAAAATATTTTCAAAATAAATATAAATGATCTTATTCATAAAAGAGTAAAATTTTATTATCGGAAATATAATAATATTCTTATTTATAATATTAATTTAGAATATTTTCAAAATGAATATAAATGATCTTTTCTTTATTGGAGTGTTTATCTTGAACAATCAATTTAGAAACTTAAAATATTTTCAAAATAAGTATAAATAGTCTTTTATTTTTAAAATGTTTATCTTCAATATTTTTAAAAATCAATTTAAAAATAGATTTTTGCTTTGTCTTTTAGTTATTATTATTTTTATATATCAAATACAAATTTACAAATTACAATAAAATTTAAAAAAACCAAATTATAAATCTTTTCCAACTGGTTATGAAAGATTGTAAAAAAATCTTTGTTATAAATTTTACTGCCAGCAACATCTATGATTTAATCGTCTATGTCACCTTCCAAAAATTTAAATCTTAGAAAAACCACCATTAAAAACACTTTCAATTGCGAAGGATTGAATTGCAGCACCAACAACACAACATAGGATTTTTCCCTACTCCGTGCTGAGTGATACCTTTCTCTATTGAATACTCGCTTTCCCTTCCACAGCAACCAGGTATTTTATAAATACATGTGTGTACATATAATCTATTATATTTTATGTCTTCTGATGTTTTATGATTTTGTTGTGTCATTTTGCTCAATCAAGCAGGAAACATATGTATCAGTTGGATATAATATTTATGATTTTCATAGAAGCAAAGCAGTCTGTGTAGCCTATAAAAATTGATTGAAAAGTTAAAAAAAATTAAGTCAGCTATATGCTGCTTAAAAAAAGGAACTCAGGTTATTTTGTAAAGTTTGATTCCACAGTTACATTGATCAATAGAATTGCAAATTGCCTAAACTATGAAGAATTTGTATAACAAAATTGTACCTGGAATTTATTTTGATATGTGATCTCCAACTTTCTGCAAGATGAAGTAAACTGACAATGATAACTGTTGTATTTTGACAGTAATTTGAATATTATAATTTCTTAGAGAATGGAGCAAACAAGGTTAGTTGGATGAGTTTGTAGGGATGTCTGAAATTATAATTTGAATATTATAATTTCTTAAGAGGTATCAACCAAACAAACTGTTGGACATTGAAATTATTAAAAATTGAATTGAGAAGAATTTTTTATTGAGGTTTTGTTATTTGGTTAAATATTTGAGAAAGCATGATGGTATGGAGGAGATTTTGTAGCTGAGTTTTAGCAGTATCACAAAGAGCTTTTTGCTGACACCCAACACTTTTTTTAAAAGAAAAAAGAGGGGGTAAAAATTTATTGAACCACAAAGAAAGAATACAAAGCAAAAGGCCCCAGGGCCACAAAGAACCAAAAAGAGTACCCCCTGGAACCCCAAAGAGAACCAATTACCTATTCCTATCCTCTATAATTAACTTTTCTAAAGCCAGAGTATACTCTGGTGGCAAAAGATCCCAATCCCCAACATCCCATCTCTCCAGATGTTATGAAGCCCACTTAGCCAAACAATCTGCCACTCTATTCCACTCACAAGGAATATGACGAAAGGAAGCATATTCCAAAGAGTAGCATAGATCCAATATCTGTTTAACCACTATGGCCAATTGCCAATTGGCTCCATCCATCCTTTGCTCCTTCAGCATATCCACCACAATCTGTGAATCAGATTCACAGATTATTTTTTCCAACCAAGGGAACAACCCCATTCAACAGCACAACGAATAGCAAGGGCTTCCATAAAATTGTTAGTATGAAGCCCTTTATAAGTAGAGAAGAAAAACACGACATCACCAGCACTATCTCTGCCAATACCCCCAATCCCCGCATGTCCAGGATTACCCCTAGAAGACCCATCAGTATTTACCTTCAGAATTCCTTGGAGAGGAGGATGTCACTGACCCTCCCAATGTATCTTTTGTTTGGCCTGCTGAGGTCTTCTACCAGCAAAAAGCCCCAACCACTGTCAACCAAATTCAAGTTCCTAATAATAGCCATGTCGTTAGGATCCACATTAACCGAGAAATCACATTTTGCTAAAGTAGTCTCCTAGATCCTACTACAAATCTTTTGCCATAACTGAACCACCCCCAACCTCACATCCTGAAAGAGCCTCCTATTCCTTTCCAACCAAAGGTGCCAAATAATGAAAGTAAGCCCAATAGTCCAAACAATCTGAAGAAAAGAGGTCTGAGCTAGTGGCCTACCCAAACTTTCCTAGAACTCTACCAAAGAAGCGGCATTAACACAAGCATTCCACACCCCCCACCAAAGGTGCCAAAGCTCCCGAGAGAAAGGACATTGGAAAAAGAGATGGGAAACACATTCTTCACTGTTGTGACAAAGCACACAAATAGAAGGGCCCTGGAAGCCTCTCTTCCTCAAATTCTCCTAGGTAAGGCATCTATTTTGCACTACCAGCCAAGCAAAGAAATTACACTTGGGCCAAGAAAATTTATTCCAAACCTTTTTCCACCAAGGAACACTAGCCTACCCGTACAACTTTCTATCCAACTCCAACTAACCCGAGGCAACCGAGAATTTTCCCTTCGGATCAGGGCCCCACGCTAGGACATCCCTCCCTTTGAGAGAGTTACACATTCTCCCAGCCAAAATTCTAGCAAGCACCTGACGATCCTCCTCATTACCACCAGGGGGCCACTCATGAGGTTCCTTCCAACGCATCACCTCCACCTGACCTAAGACCTGAATAGATTTAAAGTCTCCCACCCTGCTCCAACCAGCTTCAAGCAAACTATTGCAGAGGGTTTGCAAATGAGGGAACATTATTAAGATAGGGGGATAACCATCCCAAGAATCATACCATAAAGAGCCTTAGAGCCCCCATTACAAATCCAAAAAAGGCCTTCCTTGATAAGCTTTGCCCCTCTTTTGAGGGTATCCCAAATCATAGATCCCCTCCCCAGAAGGGTCCATCCTCAAAGGTACTTGAAAGTAAGAATTCTAGCCCAATCTTGATCCTGGCAGGTGCACCATCTCCAATACAATTTGGCAACTAGGACTTGACCATTCAAACCTGCAAGCTTGAGCCCAAGGCCTCCCTCGTACTTCGGCCTACAGACAAATTCCCACTTAACTAGACTCCACTTCGAAGAGGACAAATTGGATGCCCAAAGAAATTGTCAGGCAAGGGCATCAAAATCCTTAATGAAACTCAAGGGGGCAACCTGCATAAAGCACCTATAAATAGGGAGGGTCTGAACCACCGATTTTAAAAGTGTCACACATCTAGCTGACGAGAGCCATCTACAAGTCCAATGACTTACCCTCCTGCGGAACTTATCCAGAACATCATGTCAAATCTCTCTACGTTGAGACCCCACAAAAATGGGATTCCCAAGATAATTCAAAGGAAGAGAACCAATCTGAAAGTGAAGAATCCAAGCAATCCTGTTTTGAATAAGCTGAGTGTTGAAAAAGAAGATAAAAGACTTATCCTCATTAATCTTTTGCCCAGAGGCAGTCAAATAAGTATCCAAAGTTTTCATTAAATTTAGAGCTTCATTAATTTTGGCCATGCCCATCAAGGCAGTATCATCCACAAACTGAAGATGGGAATGAGAAGGCAGACTATTACTCTAGCTCCAACCCTAAATCAACCCTTGTCTAACTCGAGACTTGATAAATCTACCTAGTCCTTCCGCCATAATAATGAACAAATAAGGAGATAAAGGATCCCCTTGTCGGAGGCCCCTGGAGGCTCCGAATAACTCAGAAGGCTCCCCACTGATAAGAACAGAAAATGAAGTAGAGGTCACATAACTCATAACCCAATCCACCTACTCCCTACCAAATCCAAAAGCCAGAAGAACTTTTTCCAAGAAAGCCCATTTGACCCTATCATAAGTTTTTGTCATAACAAGCTTGATGAACATGGCTTTTTCCTTAGAGGTCGCCATGGAATGAATGGCTTTAGTAGCTATCACTATCTCATCTAGAATTTGTCTACCCGCAACAAATCCACCTTGCTCTTCAAAAATCAAAGAGCTAAGCCAAGGCTTAAGCCTTTCTGCAATCAATTTGGTAATAATTTTGTAAATTACATTACAGAGAGCAATGGGCCTGAACTGATCCAAACAATTAGCACCTTCCTTTTTAGGAATAAGAGCCAAAAAAGTAGAATTCAAGGCCCTTAACATTTGCTTATTTCCTTGAGACTCCTGCACCACCTCTAAAAGATCCAACTTGATAATCTCCCAAAACTCCTAGAAGGACTCTACAAGAAAACCATCAGGGTCTAGAGCTTTACCTGTTTCATTTGGAACACCACCATCTCCAATTCCCTCATCGAGATGGGAAGCATGAGGGTTGCATTCATCTCATTAGTAACTAACAAGGGTTCATACAGTCAAGAATACAAATTTCATCTTCTCTAGCAGGAGGAGAATCTTCAGTAAATAGAGCTGAAAAGAACCGAGAAGCCTCCCCAGAAATCTCACCCAGAGAAGAGAGTTGAGTTCCCTTTGGAGACACAAGAGATGTAATAAGATTACCATTCCTTCTAGTTTTAACTGAGTTATGAAAAAAGGCAGTATTTCTATCTCCTTCCTATAGCCAATCAACATGAGATTTTTGCTTCCAAAAAATCTCCTCCCGTAACTCCCATTCCTCCAACTCCTTAGTTGCTATAGACTCCTCCCCGCTCAAATCATCAGTAAGACCTTGATCCCGAATTTGGTGGGTGATATTGTCCAATCGAGCCTATTTTGTCATTTTATTGTGGTGCAGATTGCCGAAGCACTACCTATTCCACTTCTTGAGCTTGAACTTCACATACTGTAGTCTTTTAGCAAAAGAATACATAGCCCTGCCATGAGAAGGCCTCCCTTTGTGCCACCAACCAACCATTAAGTCTTGGAGAGAAGGATCCCTCAACCACATGAGTTGAAACTTAAAAGAAGGGTTCTTAGGAGCACCAAAGGGAACTGTTGAAAATTTAATCGGCCAGTGGTCTGAACCCTTCCAATCCAAAATCTCTGAGGTGGTAGTCCACCTATCCCCAATCCAATAACACGAGACTAAGAACCTATCATGTCTCTCAGAAATAGCACCTTCACCACATCTTCTATTGTTCCAAGTGAAGATACCATTACTCGGCTTCACATCAATTAAATGCAAAAGATCCATATTATCCCTTAAGAGATAAGCAAAAGGGTCAAGCCTAGCAATTCCACCTCTTTTTTCCTCCAAGCAAGTAACAGCGTTAAGGTCACCTGCCACAACCCAAGGAAGCAGGAGAGCAAGTGACCTAACATAATTCACATGAGACCAAAGTTGTGATTTACCCAGAAGATCTGTAGGAGCATAAACATTAGTCAAAAGACAAATTTCACCAGATTCTAAACTAGAGGCAGCCAAAGAAATAGAAGAGCGGCTCGAGATCCACCAAAGAGGAACAACCTTCCTTGGATTACAAAAATAGGCCACACCACCAAAATTGCCATGAGCCCCAACACACTGACACAAACCACGTGTCCAGATATTGGGAGCTCTATTCAACAAACCATCCACAGTCAACTTAGTTCCCTGAAGAAAGACAATAGCAGGAGAATGAGTACCAATCATCTCACGAATAGCCTTTTGTCTAGGGATGCTATTCATACCCCTCACATTCTATGAAATAACTATCATTTATGAGGTTGGGAGAAATGGGAATCGATGGTCTTCACTAGCCCAACATCCACAAGAGTCTCCCCAATTAGTTTTACCTTCTTGTGGTTCTTACGACCCACCTTAGACGGTTTCTCCGAAGGCCCCTTTTTAAGGGGTTTTTCCTGTAGACCCAAAGCATGCACGGTTACATTGCCTTTAGCTAAGTCCAAAGCCTCCTTCACCCGTGAAGGAGCTGGATCAGCCAGAGCACCCACATATTTTATAACTAAAGCCCCACTTGATTCTGAAATAATCAGCAGCTGGGGGATACCTATGTAGCCAACTGACCATCCTGCACACCCACCAAAGGCAAATTCTAAGTATCATTTTCTCTATCTTCCGACAAGGCCACTCCCAAAGACCCAACCCCAAAAGGCAACTCCACTGGAATTCCCTCCTCCTAAACTAAGTCCTCCAATGCATCAAACTAATTAAAGACCCCATCAATTTGTTTGTCCTTGAGGGTTGTCTTCAGACCTCTCCCCTATTATGGGCTTAACCGGAATGAATCCCTTCGTGTCTGCAGCCCCAACAACCAAAGGAGCCTTCCCTTTATCATTCTTAGGACCAAAATTGGAGGAAGCATTAGCTACAACCGTCGTCTAATTGAAATGAGGGCATTTCCTTTACAGATGCCCATACTCATGACATAGCTGACATCTAAAAGGAAGGGTTTCATAGTTGAGTTGCTAGATCCAAGAAGAGGAACCAAGACAAATTTCCACATAATTTGGCAAAGGGTTATTTAAATCGATTTCCACACAAATGCGGGTATAAGAAATTACCTTTCGGTCCAGAGTTTGCTGAGTTGAGCCAACCGACTTACCAAGCAAAAGAGCAATCATATGCAGAATGTCGCTCCTCCAAAACTCGAGAGGAAGCCTTGGAAGACGAACCCAACAGGGACCTTTATAGGGAGCTCCTCAGCCAAGTTGAACCCCACATGCTAGGGTTTCATGAAAAGCCCAACCTGATTGAAGAAATAAGGACCACCTTCAAAGGCCCTATTTATGTCTGCCATGCACGTAAACACAACCAAAAAGTAATTGTTTGCAGCCATCCTTAACTCCATATCACATTTGGAGTTCCAAACCCGCTGAGTCCAAGATTCTAGAGCTGGCATCGAAAGACGGAGGCCCATAAACTTACAAATTAGAGCATGATTGCTCAAGTATGCTACATCCTCTGAGACAAAATCTGGCTGGATCATCAAGACATGACACTCTTGACTTCTCTCCAGACAACCATTTACTTTCTTGATTCTGGGTAAGCTACTCACGGATGAAGAGCCCATGCCAGTCGGTAATTTCCCTAGGTGCTCCAAAGTCCTTGCATGTAAAGAGGAAGACAAATCTACCATATCCATGTCTTCAGAGATCTCCAAGTTTGGAGATACACCACCTATCTCCATATCGAAAACACAGCCAAAGGAACAAGGTTCACCCCAAACCGCTAACCCTCGCAGCAAGAGGGACAAACACCAGCCAAACACCTGCCAAAAGCAACAACAAACGCCCAAAAGAGAGCAGCCAACACCGAAAGGAAATTGCAACACCCCTGCAACACAAGAAACAACCCCTAAACCCAACCCAAAGCCTGCAAAAAGGCAGAAACAAGACCGAGCGACTAGCTAGGGTCGTGCCCTAGCTAGTCGCATGCAGCCAAAAATGCAAACCATCGCCATCCAGAGAAAGAAAGAAATCCAAGTTACCACTAACACCCAACACTTAACCATGCAACAAGAAATCAATATTTTTTGCCTTTGGGACTCAAAGAGTTGGTGATGGCAAACACAAAAATACAGTGCAACAACATAATTGAGAAAAGAAGAAAGGTATTACTGGATTTCATAGATGTAGACTGTGTGGTACTACTAAAGCATGATGAAATATCAGAAGAATCAGAGCCTGAGAGTGATAATGATCTTACAAATGTATTTGATCTTTATGAGAAAAAAACATAAGCATGAGAAAAAACATAAGTATGAAGGTTTACATGTGCTTCCAATGCAATGTTTTCATGGACTTCCAGTGCAAGGAACTTAGATTGGTTTTCCATATTATCAAAGTTCTGGAATTTCATGCTAGCTACAACTCTTTCATAATCCTATATTTTGTCAACACAAAGGTCAAAGTCAAGCGGTCTGTCTAGTGTGTCTATGCAATAGATGGAAAGTTACATGTTTGTAAACCTACCTTATAGAAGACCAAAAAGGAGAAGGTGTCCTTTCATTTCCATCTCCCAATTTATTTCTATAAAATGTGAAACAAGATTTAAGGTCAATAGCCAATTTGTTTTAATTGTGTTTTGTTGGTTCATTGTTTCAATCATATTTTTTCATAAAACATATAATGTATATAGCTAACGAGTTCTTATGGATAATTTAATGTATTTAGGAAGAAGGGGATAGGAAACGGATCGAAGATCTAAAGATGCAAAGGCAAAAAAGAATTGCAACAAGGACAAATTCAATTGTTAGTAAATCTAACTCCCAACACTCAATCCTCAAAGCAACAACTAGGGAAGCTTACAGGGGAGCTATTCTTTATGGGAAAAGACCAAGCTTCTCTCTCTCAACCAATCACAAAGATTTCCAATGGAACAACCAAAAAATTGAGCTCACATAAATCAGAGGTATATGGGAATAATCTTATCAATATATTTCTGCTAGAGTGGCACTCAGAAAGAGAAGTTCCAATGCAAAAGAATCCAAATTCACAAACATATAAGCTACAGATCCATTCTAAAGAGTTAAGAGTGCATTCCAAAACTTGAAGTGTATGTACATAATTTTGACAGGAATTTTAAAAAATCATATTTTTATAATTAAGGATTGACTTTTTTAAAGGAAATTGTAAAATAATAATAATATAGAATGAATTTTAAATAAATAGACATTTAACATGAAGAGTGATGTGCTTTAAAGCTCAAAGACAACCATTAGACGGTCAATTTAATTTTATGGTTGAGAGACAGGGGTGAGAAAAGAACCATAAAATCACTATGTTACAAAAATAAAAAACCTAGAACTTACAACTGCAATTCAGAAGTAGCCAAAAAAGTGTGGCATGGTAAGGGCCTTGAAGACATATATGCAACATAGTTTGGAGGAGTGAGAGCAAAAAGACATGCCTCTTAAACAGGTAATGGTACTAAACTCATGTTTGACTTACCCTCTTGCAGGTTATAGACTATGGAGCCCAAGGCAGTGTTGTAACACACACCAGAACATCTTTGCACAAGTCTATGCCATGATGCCGGGATATTGATGTTGCAAGTATGAGGTGAACTAGTGTTGTCATTGATGTCAACATACTCATATTGCTTTGACAAGAAGGATTGAATGAGCTGTGTGCTGAGGATATTGAGAAAATTAGTCTCAATCTGGAATAGTGAAGAACAGTGATGAGAAGAAGGCAAAAGTACTCAATAGGTTGTGATTCAGAGGATGCGGATTAAAGGGTTTGTAGATATGAGTCTTGAGATGATCCAGTTAAGATTTCAGAGGTCCGCATGAAGATGTGAAGAAGTTGTGATCGATCAAGTGGAACCGGTTCCGGGAGATACTCCGGAGTGACAGAGTGTTACAAAAAGGTCCAGTGAGATCCGGAGGTGCATTGTTAGACTGCGGATTGGAAGGAGTGTTTGGGAGGTCCTTTTAATGTGTCATCTAGATTGGTATGTGGTTTGGAGGTCCGGAAGCACCTCTGGCAGTATGACAGTGGCGATAGACTGTGTTCTTGAAGTTCCGGATAAGGAAGAGAAAAGATTCCAGTGAGTAGAGGAAGTGCGGATGTACCTAGTCATTCAGGCAGGCTTGTGAAGGTTCTTGGATCGTGTTGAGGTTGTGTTGTTGATCCGCATTGGTGGTAGAGCCCGAAATTGAAGATATTCTTCCGGATGAAGTTCTTGTTCAGACTAGCCGACCGGATGAGTTGTTCATCTTGCAAATGTTCTTGTGGTGGCCGACCGGATGTGTTATTCATCCTGCGAATGTTCTTATGGTTGATTGCCGACTTAGATGATTGTTCCTGAGCCGATGTCTTGTATAAATAAAGGTTTGTGAGTTCATTTCAAAGTGTGAGTTGTGGGAAGATGAGAGTGGTATAGCGAAAGAATGAAAGGGAGAGCAGAAGTGTTTCGGGCTTAAATGGAACTGATCCAGACATGATGAAGATGTCATTCTCTAGTTCAAGGTTGTGATCCTTATGATCTTGTAGACAGTGTGTCTCTTTGTAGGCAGTGTGCCTCCTTGTGAGCAGTGTGCTCGGGCAGTGAGCCCTAATTGGCATGTGCCATTCATTTTATCTTATTCTTCTAACAGAGAATAATCCTTGGGTTAATCACCCCGCGGTTTTTCCCTTAACCGAGTTTTCCACGTCAAAAATTTTGGTCTCTAATGTGTTGATGTTTATCTGCTCCGGTGTTTATGCTTTCTGCTTTCATGAATGGTTAATTGATATGCTGTTAACTAATAAAGAAGAATCAAGTGTTTCAAGTAGAAGCAAGTTTTTGCACAACTGATTCACCCCCCCCCCAGTTGTGTGCCCTAGATCTAACAATTGAAACATTGATAGGCAGCTCAAGCACAATCCTCCTGTCTACAGGGTCATAGATTTCTATGTTGTTTGTATTTGTGTACTTATCATGACCCACAGAAACCACTTTGTAGATTTCTCTGTTGCTCGCATCCAAATCCCTGCCACCATTGGTTTTGGCATAAATTTCAGTGGAGCAAAATTGAAACATATTTTCATAAGAGGATTGTAAACATGGAGTCCCCCTTTTCTCATCAGGCGTGGCCCTGTTCCATAGTAATATCTCCAAATACCTTTATCAGCATTAACCTTGTGCAAAAATGAAAAAGAGACATTTTGCATTTTATTAGAATTTCAAAATTGGCCAGATAAATCTTTTGACATAACCATCCGTTTACTGTAAATAGTTGGCACTTATATGATTGGGTTTCATTTACTTGGGGTCTGGTTTCTTGGTGGATATTATCATTTGGTCAGGTACATTAGTATTTTCAGATGTAAATGAATAAAATTTTATGAATTTTTTCTTTTAGGTTGTTGCCATCACTCAAGAAAACTCATTGCTAGATAACACGGCTAGATTAGAAGGATGGGTGAAAATATTTCTGATGTTTGATTGGGTTGGAGGTCAAACATCTGAGATGTCAGCTATTGGACTGCTACCAGCTGCCCCTCAGGTCCATTGCTTTGTTAATGGACCAATTACATTTCTGTTGCTTTTCTGCGTATTGTTGGAATTTGTTGTTTGTTTTAATATTATACATAGAATCTCTTGCTCAATCTATTTTGGTAATTAGGGAATTGCCATTAGGGAAATGCTTTCGGGTGCATGTTTAATGGATGGAGCCACACGGGTTCCCATGGTATGTATCCTGTTTAGTTTATTTGGTGTTTTTGGATGATGTGTTCCATTTCCTTTGTTCGATGAACCCTGTTGTACTTGAACAATTGTTTGGCATATGTTTTTTCAGGTTAAGACGAACCCTGCAGCATTGCTAGCACTCTACTGGTATTGGGCCTCTGATGGTGTAGGTTCTGAGGTTTGTTCCAAAATAAATCTTCAGAGGATTGCATGGATAGTAATTAGAGCTTTCCTGCCATTGTATGCTAAAAAAATACAATTTCCTTTTTCTGGTTTGAAACATTATGTGTGTATTTGTGTCACATCCCTCGTTGTCTTCACATGGGCTAAAATCAAAAGTGTCAAAGGAGGCAAATTAATGAGGCATGGGCAGCAGACAACCCTAAAAGCGATTTAATTTAAGATTGGTGGAAGGAGAGGGGTTGCCGGCACGCCGTAGAGGAAGGGCATCCATTTGTTACGGCTCACAGGAATTGATAGGAGTTTGACTGGCGCAAGGTATGGACATCCATAAACGCATTGAGGATAGATAAATTTCTGGAGATGGACAGTTTCTGGGGGGTCCAAATTTGGAAAGATTCGAGTTCTGCTACATTCTCATTCCATTCACTCATAAATTTGTGCCTCACTAAAGCCAAGCTGTTAGCTTACCAGGGGGTTTGAAGGCAAGTGTAAAACAGGATCAGAGGAGTAATGCCATCCATGGCAGCGAAATTTGCACTCCTTCCACCATACCCAGCATTGTATGATATAGCGATGGAGGAAGATAGTGGGGAGCATTTTTCTCAACAAAGTTGAAAAAGGATTTGGCAACCCATTTTGAGAGGAGCAACAAGGCAGAGGTGGGAAAAATAAATATTGTCTGCAGGAGAGAAGTCAGGGGGGGCGTTTGAAAACTCAGTGGCGAATCCTCTTGGGCTTATGTGTGCTGCAACAATGTTTGCTATGTTGGTATAGTGGAAGCTTAGGGTGGGAGCTCACGATTTCTAGTAATATTGGTGTTCTGGAACTTGATCCTTGATCTCAGACAACAACAAATCGCACAGAGGCTAATAGGATATGAGCTCTATGTGTATCCTCTAGGTGGTGCGAGTGACAGACAGAGTCATGTTTCTCCCCATTGTTTTCTCTCTCACTCCACGCTGCATTTATAGTGAAGCTAAAGGAATTTGACAGAGTTGATTCCAAAGCCTACATCAGAAACATCTTCAACATTGTCCGTAGAGCTGGGTACACTCCTTCACATTACCTTTCTAAAATAGTGTTTAATTTTGAATTATTCACTCATGCTATTGGAAATAGTCAAATTTAGATTGACCCTGTTTATGGTATTGCTATTAAAGAGGTCGATGGTATCTCCTTATGGCTGTAGCAAGTAGTGGTCACAATCTGTAGAATTAAAGGAAATGCCATGGTAAAATTATTGAAAGACACCTTGTATGTTGATATAGATCCTGTTGCATGATTTTGTGAATTTTATATAATCATTATACTTAACAGCAACACCTAGAATCATTGTATATGAGGTCTTGATATCTTAATAGCATTGTTATTGGCATTTGATACATGTAGGATTGCAATGTAATACACCCTGATGCATAGGTGTTGATTGTGATTGTTATTGATATACTTGTTGATTTCCTTGTACGAAGTTATGACTTTAGAATCAAAAAGTAATTTGTATCCTTCATTTCCAACTATGAGTTAAGTTGGTAGGAGTAAGATCTATTGTGGACTTGGCCCTTAAAAAGCATGTAGAAAAAAAAAGAGAATCTTGAATTAGAAACATATAGTGTTACATTGCCAATAATGTGATAAGGATAATGTTAGTTTTGAATAATGTAAGTAACACCTTGTTACTCTATGGAATGAAATGAAGTACCACAATTTTGAATTCTATATTGAAAACTATTCTAGACTTGCTATGTAATTAAACTGGTCTGAGAGGTGGTAGTTCAATTCTTTTTATTAGGCACTCTATTATGATGGAAGGCTCCTGGGTTTTGTCAAAGGCATTAGCTATTAACAAGGATAAATTCTAACAGAAATATCCAGTCAAGGGTACAGTATCTAGCACTAATTTCTTTATGGTTTGTCATCTTGCGTCTAAGTGAATGGGCTAGTGAACCCTACCTAGTAGATGGTTTTCGTAAATGGTATTTATCATTTGTGCTCACTGCAGCCGTTAACCCAATTAGACTTTTAGGCTTAAAGATTTTGATTATTGAGCTATTTGAGGCTTTCAATTAGAACATTCAAGAAGACAACTATAATTATGCACAAGACCTTGCATTTGGTGACTAAGTTTACTTAAGGGGTTCCCTTGGGTATAAGCACTATGTCATGACTATTGTGTATGACTTTGGAATAGTACTTGTTGATGTGTTTTTTATGCACATGCAAACTCAGAATAAAATACTAAGTATTCTATCCTCTCTTGAACAAAGTCTCTCAAAAGCTAAACAATGTGATCCAATGAGACAACTCCAAGGTTTACGATATGTCAGGGCTTGACTTGCAATGGATAGACTCAGTAGTTGATGTGATAATGCTGGTAATCACGAAGGGACTTACGCTGAATTGACTCCTTACTCCTATCTCAAATATGTTACTCTCTCTTGTGAAGTGGAACTTACTCTACTGACTATGAAAAGAAAAGGCAAAAGGATAAGGGTTTAAAAAATCTATTCTAAGGACAATGATATAATGAACCATGCTACGATAAACAAACTCCTCACGAGACCTGACTCCGCTTTGCCATGAGAACCAACAACTACACGAAGCAGGTGCAATCTTCTAAGGTAACCCAATGATTTTCATATTGCAAGCACACATCCAAACACTCACAGCTGGCACAACTTGAACAAGTATTCACAATCAAACTAAAGCAAATGGAGGTTTAGACTAACTTTGCAAAGTGAATTGCCTTCGACAATCCACAAAATGTATGAACCAAGAGGAATTCATCAAATATCTTTGCATATACTCATTACATCAATGAACTTCTATGTATTTCTAAACTACTTGGAAACACATCATCATGTTCGAGAATTTAGAAACCATGCTAACATTTCAAAACCACAAGATCACCATGCAAACCAACAATGAGCTTGTATTAATTTTGAAGTGTATGATTACAACAATTTCATTGTCTCTTCAATGACTTCAAAGAGCCTCCTCTAATCTACTCCTCCTCTCGCACGAGCTAATAGCTTCTAACATTAACAAATGAGAGAAATGGACCTTATCTAGGCTCTAAAATTACATAAACGACCAAGATTGATTTGCAAATCAACGGCCCAAATGACGACAACAATATATAACTGCCCAAAAAGAGCCAATGAAGGCACGTTTTCCGATGGAATCTATAGAGCATCTTCCACATGGGCGCCTTCCTTGGCCTTTTCTTGATGTACATGTATGGAACTTGGACGGATGACGTGGACATGCCACCTCAGCATCTTCAAGCAAACTGGTTTTGATTTTCAGTATGTTCACACTGCTCAGAACATTTTCCCAAATTATGTCATCTTTTGTGAAATAGTGTTCGAACTAGGATTTTCACTTTTGGAACTTGGCATCTTTCAAACTTGAAAACCTGGGAATTTTGGGAATTTCTTGATGTTGTCTTCATGTAATTCATGACTTTTGATGTACATGCTCATTTTCTCATCTCATGACGCTCTTGTTCTCATGCAGGATTCTGGCTCTGGATTGTGCAGGAAGTAGACCTTGGGTGTGAATTCTTGGAGTAGACTTCATGATTGAAGCGGATGGCTCTGGAACTTGAATGTGGAATTGGTCCTTCTCCCTTCAAGAGATGACCTTGATGTATGACTTCTGGTGTTGGATTTTGATTGTCTGGAACAGGTCTCCTTCATGTGGCGATGATGTCCACCTTCCCCAAGCAACACTCTTCCATGCTTTGAACTTCTCATGTGCAAGTTCTCGCCATTTTCTTTCCATTACCTACACAAGAGAAACATCTATCAATGCGAAGACATTTGATCATCAACAACATTTTATTACTAATTCCTAACATACTCGCTTTATGCAATGAAGAATATTTTGTTCTCATGTTTTAAAACTTTCCTTTTACCCCTTCTGGCCGACCTAGCAACTTGCCTTGGTTTGAGCACATTTGACTAATATTGAAGAAATTTCCTCAATGAGGGCGCACATGAGACATGTTGAAGAAATTCTTTCATGGTAAGTGCACTTAGCATATGTTAAGGAAATTTTTCTTGAGGGAGCACATACAATAGGATGAGGAAATTTTCTTCAAGGTAGGTGCACTTTGAGAAGGTTAAAAAAAATTCTTTTCAAGGTGAAGCGCATTTGTCATGTGCAAGAGAAATTTCTCAATGGAGGGCGCATATGCATGATGATGGAGAAATTTTCTCCAAGTTGGGCGCAATTAATGAGGGGTGAAGAAATTTCCTCTTGAAGGCGCCTTTGCAAGGTGTTGGAGAAATGTTTTGAGGCATGGGCGCATATGCTAATGTATGAAGAATTTTTTCTAAGTGAGGGCGCAATCCACTGGGCATGAAGAAATTTCTTTAATGATGGCACATTTGAGGCTTGGTAAAGAAATGTCAATCAAAGGCGTATTTCATGAAAGCAAGTAAGGAATTGTCAATCAAAGGTGCATTTCATGACTCTTGAAAGAAATGGCGCATGAGATAACAATATAAGGAATTTAATAGTTGCAAGGCGTATCTGGCATAGGTGAATGGAGTGAAGCGCATTTGGAAGTAGGTAAGGAAACTTCTTGAAGCACACCTGAAGGAGGGTGGAGAAAGTTTCTTGAAGGAGAGCACATATGCCATGAAGTGAAGAAATTTTCCTTAAAGGGGGGCGCATTTCTCAAGTGTTGGCGAAATTTTCACTTAGGGCGCACATGCCAAGGGCAGAAGAAATTTCCAAGAGGAGGGCGCATATGCAAAGGCCAGGAGAAATTTTCCCAAGGTTGGGCCCATATGCCAAGGGAAAAAGAAACTTTCTCCAAGTTGGGCGGATTCCACTAGTGCAGAGGAAATTTCTTCAAGTTGGGCGGATTCCACTAGTGCAGAGGAAATTTTCCATACTTAGCCATTTTTCAGTGCCCAAAATCAAGTATATTTCAAAATATATTTAAGTATACTTTAAATATTTTGAAATATACTTTCAGGATGTTTGAGATAGGTCTCGGATCCAAGAGATTTAACATGCAGATTCTAGATTTTTGAGGATCCACCAGATTTCAGACTTAGTCAGTTTTTCACGAGTTTACGGACATCAGCGTTCAGGACCTCAGACTTAGTCAATTTTTAGTATCTCAGGGACATGCTTAAGTATTCTCAATTGCACCTTGTTTGACGGATGACCTTCCTAATTTCTCACTTGCAAGGAAATTAACTCACTTGACTTGTTTCCCGTCGCTCCGGAGAGGTTCATTCTTCATTTCATGGAAGAGACCAGGTTTGACAACACTTCCTAAGGATTCTACAAGCTCAAAGTTGCAAAAAAAAGGTGTGGTCCCCATTTGCAATGGGGCGATGTGTGATTAGGTCACAACAGTACTCATGGTCCAAGGTTACTTGTTGGTTGATAAACTATCAATGGGACCCTTTAATGGTTTGATTAGGTTATCATCATGTTCTAAACCTTAATAAAATTCCATGCCAGCAATAGTCCATGTTGTTCATGCATTCTTGACTGTATGAAATCTATTAGATCATTACCTTCATGCATACTATTATTGGCAGGGCAGTGTTGATGGGTCAATCATAATCGTTCTAGCAGATTGAGGTGAGAAATATTGTTAGAGATCTTGAGGTCCTTGGAGGGAAGTGCTATAGGACAGGTTTGCTAAATTTAGAACTTGGTTGGGTTTCCCTGTATACCGTTAAGCATTATTAAATTGTCAGGAAATATTAAAAGGAACCCTACTGGGCTATGAAATAGTATTCTAGGAATTTGGAATTTTGTGATTAATCAATAAACTTGATGAGCTATGTGTTGTGACCAAATCACACATCGCCCCATTGCAAATGGGGACCCCCTTTTTTGAGTTCTGATGCTTTGCATTGAGTCTTGGATGATGTCTTAGCACTTTTTAATGATGGAGTTAGTAGTGTTGAGTCTATAACTTTGTGGTGGATACCATAGTCCCCTGATGACCTGATATCCTAATGTATGTTCTGAGATCCTGAAAAATGACTAAGTCTAATATCCTGAAAATCCTGAAAATTGGCCAAGTCTGAAATCTGGTGGATGCTTCAAAATCTAGAATCTCTATGTTAAATCCGGTGGATCTGAGACCTACCTCAGACATCCTGAAAGGTATATTGAAAAATATTTAAAGTATCCAAACTTATACTTAAATATATTTTTCAATATACCTTACCCTGGGGACTTCCACTTCTAGGCACAAATTTGTACCAAGAAATTAGGCACGCTTTCCCACCGCTGCAAACCCAATTATGCGCCTAAGATTCAGACCCAAATGCGCGCCTTAGGCAGAGACTTGAATGTGCGCCTAGAGAAAAATGAGCTTCAAATCACTTCCAATTGTAGCGCCTAGTGTTAGAAGCCTCCAAATGACTAAAACTTACCAAGGAAGATCTAGGCGCCTATTATCACTTGGAACATCATACAAGTGCGCCTAAGAAGAAGGAGATTTAACATCAAGAACTAGGCGCATCTTTTGTTTAAACACCCCCATTTTGGCGCCTTGGAACTAAGTGCATGAACATCATGAGGATGAGCACCTAAGGATGAAGTGGTCTTTTGATGAAGTTTGAGCAAGTGTTTGATTCATCCTTGTAGTTCTAGGTGCTAATTTGCATCCCTATGGACCTTACGGTGCGCCTCAAGTTGAACATGATTCACAATTATGAGTTAGGCGCTAGTTGCACTTGTAGAATCACCTTTGGGCGCCTAAGCAAAATATACTTGATTTTATCAACTTTGAAGAAGCTTGAGTATTAAGACTCCCTTTGAGCCCTCCCAATGACTTGAATCATTCAAACTTGATATATACTCCTCCTCAGGCTTAGGCGCAAATTAGCCTCTGTATAACCTCATTTTGGCGCCTTAGCATGTAAGGAGTATCTAAGCCAATAGGAGATGGCGCTTAGAATTGAAATGAATGACTAAGTAGCGCTTTGAAAAGTATGAATTCACCTTGAACTGGCGCTAGTTTCCATTAGTACAATCTTGCATTAGCACCTTAGGTTGAAGTGAACGCCTCTTCAAGATTGGGCGCCATTTCTTGTTGTTTTAGCCCTCAGGAGCGCCTAGGAGTTTGATTGACTAGAGAAGTGAGTTTGAATGCCTAAGGTGTAGGAGAGTTTCCTAAACATTCACGCATGAAGTTGAAGTTATTGAATGTCAAGCAACGAGTTAATAGTTCAAGGCACCTATTCACACCTATACAACCCTCAGATTGCGCTTTGATTGAGAAAGGGATTTAAACCTCAAAATTTAATCTCAAGACAAAAGCTCCTTGTTGGTGCCTGAATTCACTGTCAGTTAATTTAGCACTTTTCATGCAGGCACCATCCCAAAAAATCCAAAAAAGGTTCTAAGTTTTGGCACCCCTTAAGTGTTTTTCAGCATCTGCATCTCATTTCTTGAGGAGGGGTCTTCGTGTTTTCTCCATCGGCATGCGTTCGTTTTTGTGTCTTCGACATTTCGGTTTGAACTTGAACCCTTTTTTCTCTAAGTTCAATGGTTCAGCGGTTCATGGTTCATTTCTCTTCTAGCGGTTCATATTATGCATTTGCCTTGCGCAAATATTGTATCGTTGAACCTCCCGCTTGAACCCTTTTCTCAACGGTTCAAGGTTCAATAGTTCGATGCTTTGAGTTTTTTGCTCTCGGCCGGAGTGTTTTGCAGATGGAGTATTATTTTTGATGTTTGAACCTCGCCATTGAACCATCGGGTTGAACCGGTTCGTGGTTCAATAGTTCAACAGTTCAGCGCTTTGTGTTTTTGGTGTTCATCGGTGTAATACTCTTCATCGGCAGGGGAATTTCATGCTAGGCCGACAGTTGGGAGTCTGGCCGATGTGAGGTTGGTGTTCGACATATCGGGGTGACGAGGGAGTGTGTCTTGGAGACGGAAAGACCGTCGGCGGGAATGTTGTTATCGGCAGAGGGGTTTTGGCCTCTGCCGATATCGTTACTCGCGCCGATGGGGATTTGGGCATATGTGTGGTGCCAGGACTTTGATCTATCGGCGTAGTAATTTGTGGTCTTCTCGATAATTTTTGGTCATACCGATGAAGGGGGAGGCCGATATGTTATCGGCGGGAGTTGTTCTATCGGCAGGAGGAATTTCATGTTGGCCGATGGTGTCAGTCACACCGACAGGGTAGTTTGGAGTAGCGATCGGAGAGACTCATGCTATCGGTGGAAGTTTAGAAGGTTGGCCCGATGGGGAATTGTGGTGTAGCGGTCGGTGAGACAACGGAGGTCGGTAGGAGGTTTTTGAGGCGAGCCGATAGACTATGTCTGGCCGACAGGGGCTTGTGGAGGTGCGATCGGAGTAACTAGTGAGGTTGGCAGGAGAATTTGGGAGTTGGCCGATGGCTTGTGTCACAGTGATGGGCTCTTGGGCGAAGGCTTGTGTGTCGAGCGCGGCAAAAGCACTCGACACTTAGTATGCATGCGGCCCCGTTTTTAAACTAATAAAGTGATCTCTTCACCGTGCATGTGGGATTATTCCCCTGTGTATTTTCAACCTGCAGAGAAGCATGTTTTGGCGGGAAATTTCTTTTTGAACGCAGCGACAGTTTTCACGCGGCCGCGGGTGGTTGAGCCATCAATGGCGACTATAGCAGGGGTAAGAGAAATGGTACACATGATCAGGTGGCCCGATTTATGGAGGAAGACTTCCTGATGGCGGCGCAGGGCTCGAGGCCACCATTGTCTACTTTCTGTCTCTGCAGCAATAACTTCTGAGCGCCATTCCTTCTGTGGGATCTGTATCTGGCGGTTTTTTGTAATAGCCATGTAATTAATTGCTGTGAGGTACACTTTCTAGCCAATATAGGCAGACTGTGTTACCATTGTTTAGGTTGTTGAAAACTGGACATTTTGGCTCTGTAATAAGATACAACTGGTTTTGGTTGCTCTGTGCAGCAAAACTTGTGAGTTTATGTATCTCCTGTTGTACGTTTTTGCATAAATCCACTGATTTCATGGTCAATCTTATATGAATAATGCTATGTTTGCATGTGTTGTGCTAATTTTATCTCCAGTCTTGCATGTATCTTTCTTCTGAGTCCAGGTATTCAAGGAATGTCTGAGATTCTAGAACATAGAATTCCTGTGTTGAATGTTTAATCTTTTAACTTCTGCTCAAGGGGTAGATTAAACTGTTTTCAGATTGAATATTGGGAAGGGTATACTGCAATAGGGATGCCATAAGTATAGATAGCTTAACACTCTGTATTGGGAGATATCTGTAAGGCAGGTATCATATGTATCCCCCTGAAATCCAGTTTTAGTTGTTCATGCTGATCATTCACAGGTGTATGTCTACTAACTCCAAGCCCTGGATAGGCACCAATCTAGCTCTGTGTTGAGGTTATACACCAGGTCCAGGTTTGCATCCAAACATCAAATCAAACCATTTCATCCTTCCACCTGTTAGTTGTAGGAGTAGGATTAGGATCTCTGCGTACTCTCATACCCAACCAGACATAAATGTCCAAGAATGTTGCCAACCTTGTGATTTGTTATACAAATCTTGGTCCTTACGTGAGAGTATTCTGCCTGTTGCTGTCAAGTTATATCTTTCTGTCATTGAGCTAGTCAAGGTCATACTTTTATCAAATAGGGACACCCCCCTTGGTGCGGCAGAACCAGAAGTGAAGGGGAGGAGCTCACGCAACCTCCTGTATTCAGTTGGCTGAATCTGCCTGTGCATTAGAACTGGCAAACCCTAATGCTGATTCAGAAGAAAAACCAACACTCCTTAAGAGGTTTAAACAAGTGATTGAAACCACCAAAGTGCCAAAAAACAAGCTAAGTCATGTTAGGCGCACTTTTCACCCATGCAAGCCTAAAATTGTGCCTAAAGGAAAATAACTTGATTTCATGTCAATAGGTGAGTGCCTTGAGAGAGAGGATCACTCTAGGCCATTTTCAATTGTTGAGATCACAAAAATGATAAGGATAAAGACATTTAAGTCTAGGCGCACTTTCCATCAATACAAACCCATTCTGGCGCCTAGGAAGAAATTGCATAAAATGACACCTTTTGAGTGGATTTCTTAAGGGGGATAAACATTTTAGGGCATTCACAATCGTTTGAATCATAAAAAATGACAAATATGAAGCTATTTGGTGCTAGGCGCACTTTGCTCCTCCTTGCACCTAGATATGTGCCTATGCTTGAGACAAGTTATTTGAATGTTTAAAGATGATTCCTTTGTGTTATAAAGTGTTTATCATAAGGATTAATGTTGTTTCTTTGTTTGTTTTGCAGGAGCATGGACAAAGCTAAGGAGTCATTCAAGGAGCTAAGCACTCAGAATCACCAATAAGTGAGGAATGAAGATAGAAGGCCACTACTAAGGAAGAGACATCATGAAGCCGCTCCAAAGGAACCTTTCACCATCATCATGCTAGAACACTTCATTATCAGTTGCATCATGTTCAAAGACATTCATCCAACATACTTCAAGTTCTTTCAAACTTAAAGACTCTTCAATCTTCAAGTCTCAGAAGAGTCTCCTACTCCATGTTATCAATGAAGCACCATCATTTACAAGCTGATAAAGAAGCATCATCATCTACAAGCTGAGAAAGAAGCATCATCATCATCTCACTACACTCTACATGAAGAAGCTTTCGAAGAGATCAATATATATCCTACAAGAAGAAGTACACAAAGGTAGTCAAATGAAGCAACATATATCATACACATCCAGTTCACAAGAAGATCAACAAGGCAAGATCAACAAGGAGCATTCCCAAACATACAAATTCATTCAAAGCAATCATATTCGAAGACTTCACATAAGATGATACAATTTGGGAATATGCCCACAGAGCAAAGTGAATAAATAGTTGAAATCCACAAGTATGTTGAGGTGGCACCTATGTGGCAAATGCATATTATTCACTCAATCACAATTCGCCACATCATTCAACCTAATTACATTCACTGTATCTACAATAAGCAAGAAGCCAAAGAGGGTACCTATGTGGAAGATGCTCTAAAAGATTCTATTTCATCCTTATCTTCTTGGAAAACGTGCCTTCATTGCCTCTCTTATGTACCAAAAATAGCAATTTGTTGTAACTAATTGCTGAGATGGCATGATCTGAGCCCTTGGCTACTTGAATTGATCCAGACCATTCATTGTAATTTTGGACCTCTATATAAAGGCTTTGTTGCCTCATTTGTAAATATAATAGTTAGGCAGTAGACTAGAAGGGTAGAGTAGAAGAGACTCTCGAAATTTCCTGAGAGTGCTTGAAATTGTTGTAAATATTTCTCAAGATTAATGCAAAAACATTGGAGCTTGTTTGGTGCTAAGTGTTGTCTTGTTGAATGACATGGTTTCTTGTATCTTGATGGAATGAAGAGATGTTTCTAAGTAGATTAGAAGTAGATTAGTAGTTTATTGATGTAATGCATGTATGTATTGAATATTTGATCAACTCATAGCTCATGCTTTTGACATTCATCGTTGGTGAAGTGTTGTGTAAAACTAGTCTGAGCTTCATTTGCTTAAGTTCGATTGTGGATGCTTGTTTGAGCTGCGTCATCTAATAGGTGCTTATATAAGCCTTCACGATTTGAAAACCTTTCGCTATCCTTAGGAGATTGCACCAACTCCATGTAGTTGTAGGCATCCTTGGCAAAGTGGAGTTAGGTTAATTAAGAAGTTTGTCTATTCTTGCATCATCATTGCTTCATTGACCTTAGATTAGCTTCTCTAAACCTTATCTTTTTTTCTTTTCTTTATCATTGAAGCATTGTACATATATCATCCACACTCTAAGGAGAAATAAGCTGAACGAAGTAAGAAGTCGTCTGCATAAGTCCCTTTGTGATTATCAGCAAGATCACATGTAATCACTGAGTTTATCCATCGCAAATCATAAATAAGGAACCTTGAAGTTGTCTCATTGGATCACATAGCTTAGCCTTTGAGAGGCTTTATTCAAGAGAGAGTGAGAGACTTAGTGTTTTACTCTATTGTTGACTTGTCTAAAAACAATCATCAACACTATGGTTTAATTTTGAATGGGTATTGGTAAATGGTGACTTGCTAGACTGTTTGGCCTTAAACCTGTTGTGATGTAATCACACATCGCCCCATGGCAAATGGGGACCCCCTCTTTTTTTTTTTGCTTTCTCGCTTTGTTTTGCTCTAGGTTTAGTTTTCCTCTGAGCTTGTATGATTTTGATAGTGTTGTGTATGCAAGTCTCAACAGTTTCTTGCCAAGAGGTCTATATGCCTTCATCCTGATGCATGTCACTGAGACCCTGAAAATGACTGAGTCTGATACCCTGAAAATCCTGAAAAAATGACTAAGTCTGAAATCTGGTGGATCCTCAGAAATCTAGAATCTGCATGCTAAATACTACGGATCCAGGACCTATCTCAAACATCCTGGAAGTATATTGATAAATATTTAAAGTATAAGAAACTCAATATCTGACTTATACTTAAACATATTTTCAATATACTTCCATTCAGGAAATTTGAAATTTGACCAAGGCAAGAAATTCCTCACTCCATGTCTAAACCCGCCCTACCTAGGCGGCCTTGGCATGAGCTCATGGATCTGATGTCCTGCACATGCATTTATCCAGACACTGCCTCCAAATCCGCCTTAGGGAGAGAATTTTCAAAGTTTAGAAGAGATTTTGAGTGAGTTCAAGACAAAATCCAAGGGTGGTATCCCAACCCGCCCAGCTTGGGCGGCCTCAAGGTGCATTCATGGACTTTGCCTTGTTTCAGGAGATTTTGTCCAGACAACACTCTTAAACCCGCCCTAGGAATAAATTGCCAAGTTTGTAGTGTTTTGAGCTCCAAGTACTTAGAAGATGATGAAACTATAAGGAGAGTCCATTTGGAAGAGTTTGGGTGTATTTTAAAGGAGAATCCATGCATCACCTCCCAACCCGCCCAGCCTGGGTGGCCTCATAAGGGAGTGATGGACAATGTCTTCACCAGGAGGATCTCTCCAGACACTGCCCTCAAAACCGCCTTAGAAGACAAATGGTTAAGTATTGAGGTTTTCATGCACAATGCACTGAGATATGATGATTAGTAAGCAAGGTTTATGAGTTTGAGTGAAGTCAAGGTTCATTCCAAGTGTCACTCCTCAACTCACCCTGCCTAGGCGGCTTTGGCATGAATTCATGGATGATGTCCTTATCTCCACCAGGTGACACTCTCCATACAACACTCCTAGGACCACTCAGGGATGTAAGTGGCATAATTTGCAAGTTACTTGATGAGAATGACGAAGATGACACCAAGCATTACTTAAACTCCTCACAACAAGGATGAAATAATTGGAAAGAATGATAAAAAATCACTAAGCTTGATGTCCTGATGTCCTGAAATCCTGAAAATTGGCTAAGTCTGAAATCTGGTGGATCCTCCAAAATCTAGAATTTGCATGTTAAATCCTATGGATCCTAGACCCATCTCAAACATCCTGGAAGTATATTGATAAATATTTAAAGTATAAGAAATTCAATATCTGACTTATACTTAAACATATTTTCAATATACTTCCATTTAGGACATTTCCGATATGGCGACGACACTTGCATTCCAAGCACACCTTCTAAACCCGCCCTACCTGGGCGGCCTTGGCATGGGGTCTTGGATTCAAGGTTGTGATCACGCACTTTCTCCAGACTAAGTCTCCAAATCCGCCCTAGGAGAGAGGTTGCAAGTTTTTAAGAGCTTTTGAAGGTGAATTCCATACATTACTTCCCAACTCGCCCTACCTGGGCGGCCTCACAAGGGAGTGATGGACAATGACTCCTACCACATCAATCTCTCCACACACTGCTCCCAAAACCGCCCTAGAGGAAAAATGGTTAAGTGTTGAGGTTTTCTTGTGCAAAACATTGAGGTATGGTGATTTGTAAGTAAGATTTTTTTGAGTTTGAGTGAAGTCAAGTGGATAATAAGCAATTTTCCAGGTGTCACTCTCCAACCCGCCTTACTTGAGCGGCTTTGGCATGTAGACATGGACAATGTCTTCATCACCTCATCAATTTTTCCAAACACTGCCTCCAATCCCGCCCTAGGAGAGATTATGCAAAATTCAAAGTGTTTCAACACAAAACATCAGAAGGTGATAAAGATTGATGGAAACTTGAAGGTTTTAGAATGATTAAGTGAGTTTTAAGATGAAAATCCAAGGGTCATGTCCAAACCCGCCCTACCTGGGCGGCCTCAGGAGGGGGTCTTGGACAATGTTGCCTGTCACATGAAATCCTCCACACATACCCTCTAAATCCGCCCAAGAAGGAAAGTGGTCAAGTTTTCAAGGTTTTCTTGCACAAGACACTAGGATATGATGAAATTCCAGTGGAAGTTTGCAAGTTAGATAGAATCAAGTGCATTTCAAAGAAGAATCCATGCATCACCTCTCAACCCGCCCTACCTGGGCGGCCTCATGAGGGAATGATGGACTCTGTCTCCTCCCACATGAAACTCTCCACACAACACTCTCAAAACCGCTCAGGGTGAAGAATGACATAAGTTGCAAGTTTGTTTGATGGATGATCAAGATCACACTCAGTAGATGAGATAATTAAGGTCATTCTAAGAGGAAGGAAGTTTTAAAGTCACTAAGTCATGGAGGTGGAAGAGGAGTGTCAAGGTTAAGGTAAAGATGTGTGCACATAGTAAAATCCTTACCACTTATCCAAACCCGCCCTTCCTAGGCGGTTTTCATCATGATGGGTGGATAACATCATGAGGAGATGAATGAGCTAAGCAAAGCAATCCATACACACTCTCAAGACTATCTTGTTAAGAAACTCTCACTTTCATTCACCTCTTTCACATCATACACTTCATACAACATTTTCAAGGCTCCTTAGCTTAGGCGGACTCCACCATGACATAAGGATAAGTCCATCAAACATTTCAGATCTGCCTTCTAACCTCGCCTAAGAATGTATAGAAATGAAACCTTACAAGGAGATAAGAACAAGGAGAAATCATGAGGAGGAAACAAGCATCAAATGAAGGTTAGAGTTGAAGAATCCAAGCCTACCCTTGAAACCCGCCCTTCCTAGGCGGCTTTAGGACCTTCACTTGGACAGAGTCATCTCCTTCACATGAAATACTCCGCCTAGACCCTTGAAATCCGCCCATCCTCTCATGGCTTTCCATTGCATTCAAAGAGGTCAAGTTATCAATGAAACAAGTGTAAAAGGTTTTAGACTATCAAAACTAAGCAAAAATCACCAAGTCAGCAAAAATCCAAGCCTACCCTTCAATCCCGCCCTTGTTGGGCGGTCTTAGACCCTTCACATGGACAATGTCACCTTCCACATGAAATTGTCCACACATACCCTCCAAACCTGCCCATGCTAGGCGGCCTTGACCTCTATGCTTGGACAACTTCACCTCTTGCACAACACACTCTCCAGACATCAACCTTAAACCCGCTCAAGTAGAAGACCTATGAAGATTTGATGAAAGTTCATAAGTTGGAAGGTATTTTAAGGTAAAGTCCAAAGGTCACCTCTAATCCCGCCCTTCCTAGGCAGTTTTCACCATGACAAGTGGACATCATCACCCAACATCCAAGTTGTGTCTTTCAACTTCATGAGCATCTCAAGATTTCACTAAGTGTTGGAGTTGATAGAAAAGCCTTATCAAATGAAGGGAATGAATCTCAAATGAGGTGAAAATCCTTACTAGCCTCCCAATCCCGCCCATGCTGGGCGGCCTTGAGCCCTTCATCTGGATGATGTCGCCTCTTCCACAACATACTCTCCATACACACCCTCCAAACCCGCCTTGTCAAGTGACTCCCACCATCATGCATGTCTTCCACACCATTCACTCCATGCACTCACTCTAAATCCGCCCATGCTTCAAGAATTACATAGCATTCAAAGGAGGATAAACTCTCAATGAAACAAGTAAAGAACTCTTAAGTTGTCAAAACCAAGCTAAAAATGCTTAAGTGATGAAAATTCCTTACACCTCTTCCAATCCCGCCCATGCTAGGCGGTCTTGAGCACTTTGCCTGGACAATGTCATGTCATTCACAAGACACTCTCTGGATGACACCCCTAAACCCGCCCAGCCTGGGCGGATTTCACACCTTAACATGGAATTCACATCAAATAATCCATAATGCCCCTCTAAACCCGCCTAGGCACTTAGGCATGGATTTCATGCGAAAAGATATGTTTTGAAATCCCACATGCATAACATGAATGCAATTTGTTATTGAAAATCCTTCATATCAAGTCTTAATTTGATGTGTTTCTTCTTGTAGGTGATGGAGGATCCAAAGAGGTGAATGGCAAAAGCTCATACATGAGAAGTTTGGAAGGTGCAGGAAGATTGCTCAAGTTCATCATCACCACATGGAGGAGAGCTCCAACATCAAGTTTATCTTACTTCGAAGACTTCGTATGTCTGCATGAGGAAGACATCAACGCCATGCGAAGGGGAGCTAGTCTAAGATGATCAAGGCTACAGGTGTAGTTCATCATCAAGAGCATCATTCATTCGAGGCGAGGATCAGTGGAAGGTTGTCACTTCACCACGCACATCTTGAAGGAGGTCATCATCCAGAAGCTCACATATCATGTGCCAGACAAGAAGAACTCTCATCAGGCACTAGTCTACTCCATGAGTCCATGCAACTGTCCAGAGGCATGATCCTGCACAAGCACAACAACATCACAAGATGAGAGATGAGCATGATCATCAAAGCGATCCATGAGTTACATCAAGACAACAAGAAGAAAATATTCTAAGTAAAGTGAACATGAAGTGAATCACACTAGTTCATTCAAAGATGCTGAGGTGGCACGTACACATCATCAAGCCAATTACATTCTGCCATGTAAGAGGGCCCACCATAGAGATGCTCCAAAGATGCTTATCACATTGGGAAACGTGCCTTCATTGCCTCTTTCATGTTCTAAAAATAGCAAATTTTGTAACAAACTGCCTTGTTGTCTCGATCTTGGCCGTTGATTGTCAAATCAATCCTGGCCCTTCATGTAATTTCTGGAGTCTATAAAGGCTCATTCTTCTCATTTGTAAGAGAGGATAGATAAGAGATTAAAGATTAGAAGTAGAGATCAAGTAGGAGTAGAGTAGAGAGGGAGCTCTTCAAAGTCATGAAGAGAGACATGAGATTGTTGTAATGACATACTTCAAAAGTAATACAAGCTCATTGTTGTTGTTTTGCATGGTGATCTTGTGGCTTTGAAATGTTAGCAAGGTTTCAAGTTCTTGAATATGACGGAGATGTGTTTCCAAGTAGTTTAGATGATAAAGTAGATACAGTTCATTGATGTAATGGATATATGCAATGATATTTGATGAATTCCCGTTGGTTCATACTTTTGATGGCTTGTCGATGGTAAGTCATCATGTAAAGTTAGACTGAACCACATCTTGCAAATAGTTCGATTGTTGATGCTCCTTCGAGTTGCGCCAGTTGTGGGTACTTTGGAGTGTGTCAACAATATGAAAATCCTTGGTTTATCCTTTGGAGATCGCACCTATTTCATGCAGTTGTTGCTCGTCATGGCGAAGTGAAATTTGGTTTTCTAAGGGAATTTGTCTATCATAGCATCGTTCATCATGTCATTGTCTTTAGATTAGCCTTCTTAAACTCTTGCCTTTTGCCTTTTCTTTTCATAGTTGATAGAAGAAGTTCCATTTCACAAGGAAAGAGTACATAGTTGAATGAAGTAAGGAGCATATTCAGCGTAAGTCCCTTTGTGATTACCAGCAAATCACATCACACCATCGAGGCTATCCGTTGCAAATCACGTACAAGGAACCTTGGAGCGTTCTTGTTTGATCACTTAGTTTAGCATTCAAGACGCTTTGTTCAAGAGAGGATAGAGCACTTGGTGTTTTATTCTAATGTTGTTGTTGTCAAGAAAACATCATCAACAAAACCCTTATATGATCTTCCTTGCATGAGGAAAGTTACTTGAGTGGTTATGAAACCCCAAGGGTAGGAACTTATGTGTATAACGCTTGAAAGATTAAAGTGAAGAGAATCACATGGGACTCTGATCCCATTTGGAAGCGGGTATGTAGGTAGTCCTTGGGTGAAGGATGCCCCTATGACCCAAGTCCAAAGGGGAGGGGTTTAGGGAATTGCTCCAAGGCATGAGCTGTTCTTAAACTTCATCAACCTTCCCTCTTTAGTATGCTTCAACAAATTGAGGCTGAATTTGCATCAAATGGTTGTGAAATCACCTTCTAATTAATATGTTTCCACTATATAGGTTTGAGCCAATTAAAGGCACTCTATCAACACCAAGCTTATCTACTCTAAAGTTTTGTGGTGTTTGGATCTCCAAAATCTACTCCGACCTTGGATGAACTTTTAGAGTTACTATTATCATGGTCTATCTCTAAAGTGAATGCTTGTGAATGCCTTTAGACTTGTTTAGACTAAACTAATCAGTTTTGTGTGCTGATTATTAAGGCATTGTGTCTTGGCTCGGTGATAAGTGTAGGAAGGTATATGTTAGCCTCAAGACACTAATGAAGTCTATTCTTCCAAGAAATAAGGGCATGATAAATTTAGCTAGGACATGGCTATGTATGAGTTAAGGAAACCTGCTAACTTTGGATTTGTTGATGATGCTAAATTAAGCTATTATAATTTGATGGTGTCAATCTTTATGGAGGATCAACCTACTCTAAATAGGTACCTAGATCTGTATTAAGTTTAGATTGGAGTTCTTTATGATTGCCTTTTCCAACTACGGGTAATTAATGGTAAGTATTACCAAATATGATATGGTGTTTTGCCTTTATATCTGTCTGGAAGATAAAGGTTTGCTAAGCTTTATGGTTGGTAATATATAAAAATCTAATGTCCTGAGAAGTAGAATATTGTCTAATATTACTACTATGGGTTTGATTTATGTCTAATACATACTATGTTTCCAAGTAACAATGGAATGAAGTTAATGGCCTTTGAGATTACTCTGAGTTGTATTTGTTTATGTATATGTGATTAGATAGAAGCGAGCTCATGTGGGTTCAATGTGTTACTTGCATGTTAGTAATTTTGACCCCAAGACCTATAGGACCATTGTATAGGATAATGGATCTCTGTGTGGTAATATAACCAAATTAACCAGTCTAAGGTGTAAACCCTTAGGACAATATGTTTTAGATCAATGTTCTCACGCCTTCTAAATGTTAGACTATTGAACCAAGATTGATGCAGGAGCCAACTTCTTGGCATCACAACTAGGGATGACAACAAGTAGTATAGGATGCTTGATTTTCATCACAATCAATAGTGAATCGAGAAAAAGGATGGGACCCATGGTGTAGCATGAGATGCATCAACATTCCTCTTTTTGGCTGGGATGTACTTAAAGGGTAAGTGTTAGTGAACCAAGCAATAGGAAGACACATGTAGTAGGTCGCATCCGCTTCCCATTACCAGTTGCTCACTAGGTATATGCAAGTCAATTATTGTGTACATATGTATTAATGGCCTCGTGTGTTGTGTATTGTTACATTTGTTCCCTTTACGAGATACTTTCTTGTCATTATAGTTGGTAGTGAACAAGAAAAAGGATGGGACCCATGATGTAGCATGAGATGCATTGACATTCCTTTTTCTGGTCAGGATGTAACTAATGGCTTGTGTTAGTGAACTAGGTAAAGGGAAAGATGCTTGCAATAAGGTTGCAACCATTTCCCTTTTGCTAGCTGGTCACTATGTGTATTTGTGATGTGCTTATGAGCTAGTCACACTATGAAGGTGTGACCCATGCATGAGTTAATCACATTGTCTATATGTGATGTATGTGTGAACTAATCACATTATATGCATGAGCTAGTCACACTGTGTATATGTGAAGCATGAGTTATTCACGTTGTGTATGTATGTTGTATGCATGAGTTATTCAAATTGTGTATATGTGATATATGCTTGAACATGTGATATTTATATGAGATGGTCACTATGTGGTTTTGTGTGTATTCATACACTAATGTTGGCGTCGAACTAACATTCAATTGGAATGCATTTGCTATCATTCTATTGTGTAAGGATTGAATTGGAAGCATAAGGATTAATGGCTATGATTTATAAGTGAGATCAAAGATCTCATATCAGAGGAGAAATGTATTCTCTCTATTATTGGTGTGTGAACTACAAAGACTCTGATTGTCAAGAAGGGATACGTAAGCAGGCCATTGTGACCCTAATTTTGGGAGCTTACCATATTTTAGTGCAAATATATGAACTGTAGCACATATTTTTGCCAGGACTATAGATGGTAAGATTATGAAGTTAACACTCCTAATTTGCCTAGAGGTTGCATGGCTAATTAAGACAGTACTTTAAGTGTCGTGAAATGAGAAAAAAAAAATGGTAATAACCAGGATGGTTATTACAATTTGTTGGACCTTATTAATTCTCAGCATCAATTTTATTCAGGATACGGTTGTTCTTCCTTATAAAGATAGCCTGCTTTTGTTTAGTCGCTATCTACAGCAGCTAGTCATGGAATCTCTAGGAAAAGAATTTGATCTGGATGGAAAGAGAGTAATTATTTGGAAATATAATTTTCATATTTATAACCATCGTTTTTTGAGATGGCATATCTTTCTGGCTCATTGATTGGTGACTTATATTTGGAATTATTTGGCTAATGTTTCCACTATTCAAGTCAACCAAGGCCTAACTGTATATGGAAATAAAGGAAACACAGATCAACATGCATAGGTCTGATTATTAATGCATGTGTAATGGCTATGAACTGAGCGCTTTAATTTCTTGATCTCACGTGTTCTGGAGATCAAATCCCTTCGCTATGATCTGCTGTCTCTGCAGCTATATTCAACAATTAAGAGGAGTCCACAACTTTTTTGTCACTTTTATAGAAGTGCTTAGTGACAGGCCACCAGGCCATGATTGGGAACTTGAACCAGATGTTGCTTGTAGTTGTGGCGACTACATCTTTGGTATGCTGCAGGTGAGAGTTCAGAACAAATATGTTTATAGATTGCTAATTGACAAAATCATATTTTCTTTTGGCATGTTTCTTGATATACTAGATATTCAGTCTTTTAATTTATGATCTTTCTGGTGGGAAGTATGGTTACATATAATTTTCTTAGCAGAAAAAAAATTTGTCAATGTCTTCTTATCGGATAGCTCACCTTAACATGACGGTGCTGGTGAATAGGACAGACCATCTAGCACACATGGTTAATTCAGTCATTCATGGTCAGTCAAAGAAAATAGAATAGTGGTGGCTACTCGAAGCATGCCTCCTACGTATTCAAAACTAATGATGTATGGTTGTATAATAATTGTGGTTGCTGAAATTGGATTTGTGGATTGTGCACATCAGTAGATATCTATTCAGAGAAGTGCGTCACTTGCCCCTGTCATGAAGACACGGAAGGCCCCTTATCCTGCTCTTTCTGGAGAAGTGTGTCAAGTTGCCTTTAGTGCCTGCAGGCTTGGGAGATAACCCTCATATGGACAGCAACAATTAGAAGAAAATGCAATCTAAGGGAAAGTTTTCATGAATTGATCCTCCAACAGATTATCGTAAGTTTGAATGGTTAAGAACAGAGATATCTGCAAGGCTGATCAAATAGCGTGATGGTCTTAGTAATGAAGTTTCTACTAGTAAGATATACTTCTTCCTTTACTAACCGCAGAGGATAAGATATTATGACAAAGACAGAGGAAGATATTATGACAGACAATTTTCACCCAAGCTACATTTCATGGTATCTTCTAAACAGACAGCTTATCTAAAGACTAAATTCTTGAGAGGAGGGGTTCAAGAAGGAAGCCATACTTTCAATATACATAAGTTCAAGCTTCCAGGAACAATTTCATCATCATAATTCTGCCATTTTACCATTCAGGACATTGTTTCAGGAAAATGGGAAAATGCATTACAAGAGAAAAAAAGGAGATGCTATTCCATGAAGGAGTACATAACTTTGTGATTGTAACATCTTGTCTTGTGCATCTCCTTTGTTTACCCTTACTATGTTACACAGTATATCATCAGTTGACTCAAAGTTTGCCCCCTTTTCCCTGTGTTTCATACTTGCACTCCACAACATGGTAGATTCTTGTTTTCATCATGGCATTTTCAAATGGAATACTTTGGATGATAATTCATAAAAAGTCTATAAAATTTTAAAAAAAACAAAAATGGGATGTTAAAGAACCAACTTAAGTGTGGGAAGGATGCAAAAACCATTACATCTGGTTAGAAAAATTGCAGTTGTTAGTTTTGGTAGCTTCTTGAATTATATTTTGAATATTTTTTGTTTTTTGGGGGTTTATGATCTTTTGCAACATAGTGATATTATGGTTCTTTCCTCACACCTGTCTCTCAGCATAGCATTATAGAAGATGATAAAATGGACAAACATCATGCAACAGTATTCAGTAAATATCCACATAAAATTAAATTGACCGTCTAATAGTTGTCTTTGAGCTTTAAAATATATCCCTCTTCACCTTATATGTCTATTTATTCAAAATTCATTCTATATTGTTAATATTTTACAATTTCTTTAAAAAAGTCAATCCTTAATTATAATAATATGATTTTTCTTTTAATTCCTGTCAGTTCATTTTTACAAAATTATGTACATGCACTTCAAGTTTTGGAATGCACTCTTAACTCTTTAGAATGGATCTATAGCTTACATGTTTTTGAATTTGGAATCTTCTCAACACTTTGGCACTTGTTTGCAGGCATTGGAACTTTTCTAAGTGTCACTCTAGCAAAAACATATTGACTAAGATTATTCCCATATACCTTTGATTTATGTGAGCTCAATCTTTTGATTGCTCCATTGGAAAGCTTTGTGATTGACTCAGGGAGAGAAGCTTGGTCTTTTTCCATAAAGAATAACTTACCAGTTGTAATAAGCTTCCCTAGTTGTTGCTTTGAAGATTAAGTGTTGGGTGTTGATTTACTAACAATTGCATTTGTCCTCGCTGCAATTCTTTTCTGTCTCTGCATTTTTAGATCTTCGATCTGTTTCCTATCCTCCTCTTCCTAAATACATTAAATTCTCCGTGTTAGCTATATGCATTGTATGTCTTGATGAAAAAATATGATTGAAACAATGAACCAACAAAACACAATTAGAACAATGTTGACCTTAAATTTTGTTCCACATTTTATAGAAAGAAATTGGGAGATGGAAATGAAAGGATACCTTCTCTTTTTTGATCTTATGTAAGTTAGGTTTAAAGGCATGTAACTTTCCATCTGTTGCATAATGTTTTCAGCCTGCAGACACAGGAGACAGGCCGCTTGACTCTGACCTTTGTGTTGGACACAATATGGGATTCTGAAAAAGTTGTAGCCAACATGAATTTCCAGAACTTTGATCATATGGAAAACCAATCTTAATTCCTTGCACTAGAAGTCCATGAAAACATTGCAAGGGAAACACATGAAAACCTTCATGCTTATCTTTTTTCTCATAAAGATCAATTACATTTGTCTGATTCTTCTGATATGTCATGATGTTTTAGCAGTACTGCACAGTCTACATCTATGATATCCAGTAATATTTTTCTTCTTTTCTCAATTATATTGTTGCACTGTATTTTTGTGTTTGCCATCACCAATTCTTTGAGTCTCAAAGGCAAAAAATATTGATTTCTTGTTGCATGGTTGAGTGTTGGATCTCCAAAAAAAAACTCTGCAATACTGGTAAAAGGCAGCTACAAAATCTCCTCCATGCCATCATGCTGTCTCAAATATTTAACCAAATAACAAAACGTCAATAAAAAATTCTTTTCAATTCAATGTTCAGAAATTTTGAAAGAGTAGAGAAATTAACACTAATTTCTTGCAACATTGGATTTTTCAACTACACTATGATTTTTTTAAGTTAAGCAAACATATTCTTAATTAGCATATTTTTTATTTCTTTTATTGTTTTAATTGATAATAGTATTTTTTGGGTGATTTAAATTTTTTTTACTTGTAAAATAAAACAAAAATATTTTAATCTTTTTTTATTTTAAGGTAAAAAATTGAATGGAAATTTTTTGTATTTGTAGGAAAAATTATTATTAATATATGGTAAATCTGAATGTTTAAGGAGGACCTGTAGGTCAGACAGTGTGAGACAAATCAATTTTACTTTCTCTTTCAATAAAATATTATGCATCATTTTTATGGAAAAATCTAATAATATAGCTAATTTTAGGAGGCAAATACAACAATTTCTGGGTGAAAGGGAAATTGCTTAATTATAATTTAATGTGAAGGTGTTAGTCTCTATTTTTTATTTGCAAATAAATGTTGTTAACACCCAAAAAAATGTTAAGAATTAGGTGTAATGATAATGTTTAAAGCTATGTATGCATGGGGACAATAAAATTTAATTGTTAGTGTTGAGAGAAACAAAAATAGGTAATGCAGGTGGGGATAGCTTTGACATACATTCGATATAGTTTTCAACTAAATCATGTTTCTAGTATATATATTTCTTCTAATTTTTAGAGGATTCTTTTTTCTTTATTTTTCTAGCTGTTTTTGAATTTTTATTAAATGAACTTGACATTAACTTCTCTTTTGTAATTCTTCTTGTTCCTCTGTATTGAAATAGAATGTTATTCAGCTAAAACTATAAATATGTAATGTAAAAGAAAATATAATTTTAAGAAAAATAATATATGGAACAGAGGATGCGGCCTAGAATACCTTCTCTGTGCTCCGCAAGTAGTTCTGTGTCACTCTGCACGGAGTAGGGGAAAATCCTGTGTTGTTGCTGCTGTTGCGATTCAATTCTTTAACATTTGAAAGTGTTTTTAACAGAACAGCAACATGGGTTTGTAGATTTAAGATTTTTAACAATCTTTCATAACCCGTTGGAAAAGATTTCTTACTAATTTGGTATTTACTTGTTCAGTGTGGTGACCATAAACTTTGGCAGACAATGCAAATTGTTCCGTGACAGTCGTTTTGTTTAGCCTTTTATTAGGAAAAAAAAAATCAGCAATCACTGAATAAGCAATTGGCCCTCTGCGCCAAACCTTAAACAAATAATCTTTCAGAATTACAACTGAAATCTTCAGAGATTGCTGGGTCGCTTTTTTTTACAGAGATATTTATAAAACCTAAAAAAGTTTAATGAAGGCGTGATTTTTGGAAGATAATTATGGCATGATTTTGAAGAACAGAGTAGAGTATCTCTGAGTAACGATATACATGGAAAGCATTGGGATTTTTTTAGTGAGAACAAAACTTTTAACTATTATTAGTGAGGGAGAGAATGGAAAATATAAACCACAGTTTTAGATATGTTTTTTTTAATTGGCAAAATTTTAGAAGGTTAACTGTGTAGACTTTTTCTATATATATAAGTAATTATAATAAAAAATAGATATGAACAAAAATAAAAAATCAAAATCAAAATAAAGAAAATTAAAAACAGTTGAAAGAGAAAAAACTACAAAAATAAAAACCAAAAAGAAAATTAAAAATAGAATCACAAAAACTATGGAAACAAAAAGAAGATATTTTTTTAAAATATAAATAATACTAGTATTTATTTTTGACTCCTTTATATTTTAGAGGAACCTTTAATTTTGTTGTTTTATTTATTTATTTATTTTTATGAATAAGTAAATTTAGGTTAATTTAATAAAATATATATATAGAGAGAGAGAGAGTTTATATCAATTAATAGTGGTAGATTTTATGGGTATATATAATTTTACATTAAATTTTATTTTAGCAAGCTAAATGCAAAGCCAATAAGATGTATTTAGCTGGAGGCTTGACAAAGTACATATACTAAGAACATTAGAATGAGCCAGAGTGGTTGTTTTGAAATCAAAAAGATCGGGAACAGCTTGGAGGAAGAAGATGGGGATGATGATGATCAAGACAATCATAGTTTTACGGAAGGAGAGATTGATGATGAATGGAACGGTTCCTAGGATGAGGAAAATGAGGAGAGAGGCTCATGGACATATGGCTGGAGACCAATCAAAACATCTCTAGTGCGTATTTTGTGGGGCCCAAGCCTTCATCGATAAGATTGGATGTTTGTTCCTCTATGGCTAAAGATCCTTTGGCTGTGGTTTTTGCTTTGGTCATAGATAGGCTCAACCATTCCAGAAGCAATTGTCTTAAGAAGGGTTTAAAGCACAACTTCCTTCTACCTATGGTTGGGTGCTCAGTTTCACTAAAGGGGCCTAAGGATATTGCGAGTGGTGGCCTATCACCTATTGTCAAGTTGTCTAGATCCTATGATTTGGAAGCCTTTTCTCCCCAAATCATCTACTCTCCTATGAGCAAGGCTATTGGCACCCTTCCTCTTTGTGTTGCTAAAGAGTTTGGTCAAGTTCCTAGCCTTGTTAAGGCCTTTATGCAGGTTTCTACCGGGATGGAAAGGTGTTTGAGGCTTCTTTTGATATAGGGATTGTTGCTTGTGGTCAGCTATCACCTATTGTTAAGTTGTCTAGATCCTATTATTTGGAAACCTTTTCTCCCCGAATCCTCTACTCTCCTGTGAACAGTGCTATTGGCACCTTTCCTCTTTGAGTTGCTAAAGAGTTTGGTTAGGTTTCTAGCCTTGTTAAGGCCTCTGTGTTGGTTTAAGTCATCCATTCTAGTTAGGTCTTGGAGGTTGTGGGCGATGGAAAGGTGTTCGACACTTCTTTTGATATAGGGATTGTTTCTTGTGGTTAGTCTTTGGTTCCTACAATGGATGGTAAGGTTTTGTCACTTTGTATCCTTGATTCTATTGTTGAGAGAGCAACTTCCAAGCTTGGAAATTCACTTGTTGGTAAATTATTGGGAACTAGACCAGATATAGATGTGATTAGGAAGTGGGCTCAATGGAAATGGAAACTTAGTGACCATTATGAGATTACAACAATGATGAAGGGTTTCTTTCTTATCTCTTTTTTGAACAATTAAGATTATGTATGAACCATTTTAGATGGCATGTGGTTTCTTGGCAAGGTTGGTTTATACCTTGAAAAATGGGTTCCAAGCTTTGATCTTGAGAAGGAATGTGTCAACAAAGTTCTTGTTTAAATGAGACTTGCTAGATTGTCATTGGAATAATGGGAGATCTTGGCAGGCATTACTGACTCCTTTGGCTAGCTCTTATCAGTGGATGTGGTCACCAAATCTAGGAAACACTTGTTCACTGGATTTTGTGCTATAGTGGAGGTGGATGAGGTGCTCCCTTCTTCAATCACCTTATCTTTTAAATTAGGTGTGTGGGTTTAACAGGTTATCTTTGAGGATTCTCTAGTGGTTTTCCATAGTTGTCGCAAAGCTAATCATGCTATGACAAGATGTCCAAGCAATAGAAGAATGTAAACTATTTGGAGGAATAAAGCATATGTGGTGCCTTCTCAACCTCTTGAGAAGGAGATTGATAAGAAGGATGAACCCTTTCTAGCTGAAATTAATGAGGTTAGTAGGTCCCTCTTAGAAGAGTTGGAGGAGGGTTGTAGGGAGAAGGATTTGGAGGAAGTAGGGATGCCAAGGAGACCCAAGTTGTCTTCAGCCTTTCAAATGTTGTGGAGGTCACCCACACCAAATAAAATCCAAAAAGGTGATGGAGTCGAGTGAGTGCCCTTTTGTTCTTTTTTATTCAAGAGTAGCAATTAAAATAGGGAGACCAACCAAGAAGGAAATTTTCTTTAAGAATTCAATGGAAGGGGTTATTCAAAGCTCCTTGGAGAATTTTGGATTCAAAATGCCTTGATTTGGTAGATCTATTTTGGTTCATGGGTTGTATGCTCTATGTTTATTGTATTTAGTTCCTTTGATGTGGTGCTAATTGTTTACTATGGTGCTAGAGTCTTAGTGTTGCTCAATCCTTGTCAATGCTCCTTTTTCATGCTTGGGCTTCTATGATCTATTCTTGTGCTTTGTAAAAAAGGATTAGGGCCCTTTCAAAAACCCTACTTTAAACCTTATCAAAAAACAATTATTGTGGTTCTAGAATCTAGATCTTTTTGGGATTAGAAATATGACCTCTCAATTTGTGTACTGCTTTGGATTTTGTGTAAGACTTGTACTCTATATTGGGTCGAATCCATGTCTCAAGATCAATTCAACATTCAAGGATCCATCCTTTGTCATACACATCTAATCTTGTTAGTTTTGTACTCTTACTCTTTAATTCATTGAATTCGTGCTCATTTGCTCTACTAGCTAAATTAGTAGTAATTATGAATACCTTTACAAGGTTGCTAAAAATTTTAGGGGACACATTCTCCTAGGTCAATCCCCAAAAAAGACTTGCTTTATAGTCATGTGTAACAAATATACAACTTTAATTTGTTTTAGTGCACCATTTGAATTAAAGTGTTCTTCTAATGAATGTTTCTTAAACTCTCTAGGCTGAGAGAGGATTAGATATGAGAACCTTGGATGATAAAACTAATGCAATTGAAAGTCCTTAAATACAATTACATAATAATTATCACATAAACACATGTTTAGTCACCTTTAGATGGGAAAAGAATAGGTGATAGTTGGCTAGAACTTGAGCTTAAATTTTTAAAATTTAGGGTTTAGATATTATAATTAGTGGATAGGCTTTTTCTCGTGGGCTTTCAAGTCTAAAATCACATTGATCATTTTTATGCTTGAGAATTTTGTATTCAATCATTGACTCAAAATTGTAATGCCAATCCAAATAGGTGGTTGACCTAGATGAACATAACCCTAGCAATCTAGCAACTTCTGCAAATGCATTTTTAATACCACTATCTTAACAAGCTTTCAAATAATAGAGATAAGGGCCAAAATTTTAGGAGTTTGCATTCTCCCAAGTTGATCCCATGAGTTACAAACCACTTTTAAGAAACAACCCATATTACTATAATCATACACAACATTTTTACCCTTCATTTTGGACTCACTTTGATCCATTTGTCCCAAATGCAATAATTATTATATATAAATGACATATTCTAGCATGGGAGTAGGTGAATAACTTGATTTCATCATTACACATCTTAAAGAATTGGTCTTGATGGGTTACTCTATTTGTTCATTATCTTGGGTCATTTATGCTTTCGTGAAATTGAATGACATGAAATGCTTAAGGGTAGAAAAGAGGTCGCTAAATTTTAAATCTAAAAAAAAGAACATAGCTAGAACCTAGCACTTATGGACATCAAAGCATCATCATATGACATTTACACTCTAAGCATACTACATAATTGCCTATTGTCTTCAATCATTGCAATAGGTTTTTGAATCAATCATAACATTGACTTTGTAATAGGTTTTTGACCAAAGGAGAACAATCCTAACCTAGTCAAATAATATATATGTAATCCTGCAAAAACAAGAGGAACATATCCAAAAATGTTTAGAACTGAAATTCATAGAAATCTAGTTGGTGCATCTAAATATCTATGAATGAAAAAAAATTTGACATACATTTTCATCTTAATATGTAATGTGATGGAATTTCCAACATTAATTATCACATAATTTAGTGGAAGAACCATGTCTCTTTTGAAATACACAAGTATTGTTTAACAAGTGAAATGAAAAAATATATCTAATAATTTCTGTAGAAAACTATTGGTGTGTCCCTTGAACTTTTGGGTCCAATTGGACCATAAGGTTCAATGGGCACACTAATATATGTATTAAGAACATCCTTGTTTTACAAACAAAAATATTAGCTAGTGAATTGTTTAATATAGTACATGAAAGTAATGTAGTTAACAATAAATCATGAAAACTTTTTTAATCTAGGAAGTAGTTATATCCCATATTTATCATTTTACTATACTTAAATAGGTCAAAAAAAATTCCTTGTTTATATTCAATGATGCTTAAGTTATAGATAATTTGGTTAGACAATGCTAATTATATTCATTGTGATGTTTAACCATGTTGAACTCCCTATGAGAGGCCATTTAGCTATTGGAAGTTTCAATCTCACTTAAATTTAAAAGGAAATTATTCCCTTAATATCATTGGAATCATATATAGAGTAGAATTCCAAGGTATGTTCATTAAGTAAAACTACGGACCATGCACAATAGTGAGAGGGGTCTTCGCCTTTAGTAAGGACATGCTTAACTAGCCATGGGATTAGTCTAAGAGTCACTCCTACAATCCCATCAGTTAAGAGGTGTGGTGTTTCCAGATAAAAGAAATAACTACAAGCATCTCCAAGAACTTTGTGTTTCCTTTAGTGAGGAGCACTTGAGAAAATACATGGATCAATGGTTGAGATTAAAATGACTACCATCAAAAAGATCATGACCTTTCATTTTTCAAACTAGAATTATTTAACTAGTCATAAACGATAAGAAAGAAAAAATGTTGACCTTACATTTATTACATTTCTAAAATAGTATTTACCCACAAAATTATCTATATAAAAAATAAGCTTCACCTAAATTAGGAAAATCATTATTTATGCATTACCATTCGTACATTACAAATTAAATCATTAATATCCATATCTTAGTATCATTTAAAACTTGCTTAAATACTCCAAGTCCCACACAATGCAAGTAGAACTGAAGCAAGGTATGCACAATTAATATCTTGTTGACTATTTTAGTGGTTACTAAATGAGAAGATGATAGTTGTCCATTGTAGGAGAGCCTTCAAGATTTTAATCTTATTCATAAGTCTTTCCTTACTATAGAATATAAATTAAACTCAAAGTTGCTTAAATTTCCAAGTGTGAGAGGTGCACATTCAATCCAAAGAGCTTGCAATGTAGTCCATAGAGCTCAA
This sequence comes from Cunninghamia lanceolata, assembly GCA_027924645.1. NCBI lineage: Eukaryota > Viridiplantae > Streptophyta > Pinopsida > Cupressales > Cupressaceae > Cunninghamia > Cunninghamia lanceolata. Next base: position 216,863 of record BSBN01000203.1, on the reverse strand, counting down.
AGTAAATGTGCATGATCCCATACAATATTTTTGACTAGGAAATTTATGTAGCTTTAACCCCTTTTAGGATAATAATTGAGAGCAACAACTTATGTTCTTTTTTTAATCCAATTTGTAACTTTATGCAAGATAATATCCCATTTAAAGGACTTGTCTTCTTAGCAATTACAATTTGTATAATTTATGTCATAACAAATATTATTTTCCATCTCATACACAGTTTGTTAGTAGTATGCCTCTCTTAAATATTTTCCACTAGCTCCTATAGTTTAATAGTAAACAAAATATTGTTATATAATATTGTTTTTTACTATAAGTTCATGATTTAAATTAGTGATCTGTTCTTATCACCTTATCCCTAGATTGCCAACTTATTTCAACCACTAAAAGGCACTAGAATTTAGGACAAAGATATTTCATTATAAAGTAACTTGTCTCTTCTTCTGTTGATTTCTAATCACAAACAACCAAGTTCTTCTATCTCAAATAGTATTTCTACCAAACCACGAAGCAAGAATTGAAGTGATAGCCCCTTTAGTTATGCTTAACCCATTATTAGGGAAAGTGAATTGTTACAAGATTATTGACTAGTATTGAGGGCAGGATACCTTTGTTTTACACATATCTTGCATTAAGCATCTATTATACTAATGATGTATTGGTGGGGAAATTGGTGAATGTATTGTGAGTTTTGACTATGGGCAATTTGTGTTGTAGAACTTTATCTTTGTTTTGATTTGGATGACATGCAATGTTCAAATGCCTATAGCTTTTTCACCAACTATTAGTTTCATGATGCTTAAACTTTTTCTAACGTGGGATCCTTTGAGGTGGGTTGTGTGATGTCGAATCTAAAATAGAAAGATGCATTGGATTTTAGAAAAAGAAATTTTTTAATATATCATAATGATTGGAAAAGACTTTGATCACATGAGCTAGGCTGAAAGGTAAAAACATCTAAAATCTTAATCCCTCCACAAAACCCATTTGATCTCCAAGACTCGTCATAATTTTCATCTCCTTGGTAGTTCATTAGAGGAGTTTTGGCTTCCAAGATTGACTTAGAATGGCCTCAATGGCTAGAGATATATTTTGAAAAACATGCTTAAACTCTAGAGGATTCAATATTCTCCATTTCTTGTAAGTTTCCTTCTTTGTTAGATCATTTCTTTCTCTTTATTGTGGGGTGGAGGAGTAGGGTGATTATTTATTCAAGACAATATTTTAGTTATGGTTGATAGTCGGTCCTATTGAGATCATAAAATCATTCCAACTTACTTGCAATCCTATGCATGATCTCCTAGTATTGATACACAATGTCTAAAGAATTACACATTGTTGTTATATTTCAAATAAGTTCTAATTACATGAAATGGGTTTTATAAACATTATCCCCAAAAATATTAGATTTCTTATTGCATTTCAAATAAATCAATCACATGAAGCAATTGATTTTCAAAACTTTTTGGATTAGGATTGTAAGGAAAAGTGCCCTTGTGCTTTGCATCTATCACTTGTTTATGCTTATTATCTAGTCAAAACAAACTGGGTTCATCAAAAGTAGATATATTCTAGATAATATTATTACTTTTTGGGAAGTGTTGTGGCGTCCACAACACGCCCCTAACTTTTCAAGATTGGGGATGCTTGTCTTTTGTTTTTCAGTATAGGATTTCATTCATCTTTCATATTTTTGGTTTGGTAGGGGAAATTTTAAGTTGGTTTGTTGTTGCATTGTTCAACTCTGAGCCAATGTCGTCATTTAGGTGTATTTTCACATTGTGGATTTAATGGCTTATATTATTCTCATTGTTTTCTTTCATGGTGTCACATTCATCAATATACAAGTTATTCCCTTGGGAGTTTGAATAGTGCTTAACACACTTTGATGTTATGCATGTCATGTTGTCAAAGGGGAAGCATGTTCATGTGATCTAGTTCACTCACTATAGTGGAGGTCTCATTTTGTATAGGGTCCATGTAAATTGATCATAGGTGTTTGTGTGCATATAGTTATCATCTTCCTCAGGGTTTTAATGTAATTGTCACATTTGTGTGTGTACTTGGTTATCTCCCTAAAGGTCCTCATGTGTATCTAGTCATTTTTCTTGTAGTCCTCTAATTACATGTCTCTTCATTTGCACTCGTTTACCTTAGGCCATCATTGCAAACTTTTTTGGGGCTATGACTAAGATCTGGGTCCTTTTGGTTATCTAAGATCAATTGAAGGTCAATACATATGTGATCACTTTGAACCCATCCTTATCCCACCTTAAGATCTTGAGGAGGCGATTCACAATTCATTCTTTTACTCGCTCTTATGAATGGTTCAATGCATGCACATGATGGAGGAACTCTACGTAAAGACATTTTAATGATTCCTTCACATCCTAAGCTTTATAATAGAATTGACAAATTATTTTATCCCAAGAAAAATAGTAGAAATATTAAAGAAGACTATAATTTAAGAATAGTTATATTGACATCAGTAAAGTTCAGACTTACATACTTAAATTACACACTCTTATAAAAGTTCAAGTAAACCCCAAGCTTTGACCACTTTGAATTAAAGTTTTATAAATAAAAATTGCCAAGCATTTATATTTTTTAATTTTATTATTTAGACTTTCTTATTACACTGGTGGCAATTGATTATCTAGTTTTGAATCTCAAGAGTCTTTGTCAAATCAAGTTTCGAAGCTAGAATTTCAAAAGTGTAAAATGATAAAATTAGTTTTGGACTTTGAAGCTCCATTAATTTGAGCTTTCAAGTTATAATTACATTAATTTACAGTGACATATAAGTGAGTAACATAAAGTATGAGACCCAAATTTTAGCTAATTCAAACTTTCTTATTGAATTTATGGGTCTATGCCAATTAAATGGCTGACCCCAAAAGCCCAATATTTAATGCTTGCTTCGATAGGGCGAGCCAAATCCTGAGATTCAAAGTCTAAACCCAAGCATGTAATTTCACAACCAAACTTTGAAACTCCAAAATAATCTTGCGAGCCAAAGATAATACTTCATGTCAAATTAAAATTATGATTACACTTTATACCCTGAATTTATCACATTTGAAATGTGAATATTACTTTGATATCCCAAGGGCCTTCACACTTAAGCAATATTTTGGATTTTAAAATTTGTAGTGTATGCGTGTATATTTAAAATTTATGATAAAAGTTTAAATATTGGAAATTTTAATTATAAGGTTTTTCATTTGTAGACTAGGACTTTGTTTTGTAATTACAAATGGCAATATTTGAAAATTACAAGATAAATAAAGTCCATAATGTTGAATAATATTAATATGAGGCAATTGATTCAAAGGATTATACAATTTTAGATTAGAAAGAATATGAAGCCATTTTGGTGAAAAAATTGCCAAGACAAGGAAATAGTAGATTCAAAGGAACATTTTTTTCCTAGCAAATAACAATTCCAAGAAGAAATAATTAAAGATGGATCCCAGAATCAAATAGTTGCTACATATAAAAAGGTATTTATAAGTAAAGAACAAAGCCTAAATGAGGATACACTTAAACCCATTTAGAGTAGTGGCAATAAGAGATGATAAGTTCACAGGAGTTGGAAAATTGCAAGGTAGATGTAGTTCATAATGGTAAACAATGTCAATCCGAGGCAATTGATTCTAGGTGAAGGTGCATCTCATGAAAATAGATCATTCCAATATGGAGTAGTTGGTCTGAGTGAATTTGGAGGTTCAAAAGATAGTGCACCTTTTTCTAAAGAGCAATTAGAGAAAGTAAGAGTTGATTCAAAGAAAATGGCAAAGTTCAAGACATGTACAAAGAGTTTTTGGTTGAAATGATGAGTGAACTTGATGATATGACATTTTTAGACTTTGATCCTAAAAGCTTTCCAAATTGTAGAGAATCTTTAGTAGCTCCTAAGACAATTGCAAATTATGAAAATGAATATTATGTTAAATCAATCTACTATGGAAATACACTTAAATGTTTTCAGAATTATTTAACAAACCTTTACAATTCTCTTGGGAAGTGTGCACATGAGCATGACATGTATCCACAAGTCAAATTTTGCCTCAGATATAATAGGGGAATAGGACAATAGGTGCAAAAGGAAAAATGTTTTTGGTATTCCATTCTACCTTGTCTCTTTTGAAGGTTTTGGAGGGAATGGATTTTTAGCTTCCCTATCTAGAAAAAGTTATAAATACTCATTTGTAAGGGTTGGAAACCCTAGGAAACTTAGCTTTGAAATACAACAAATCAAATTTTGCTCCATTTTTGGGGGTTTTCATTTTATGGTTATTTCCAAACTCTGCATCTATTTTCTTCCATATTTCTATGCGCTTAATTCAATGAATGTTTGATGAATTCAATATGTGTTTCATATCACCGACACCTTACTGATGGTGGGGAATTCTAAGTGGTCAACTTGAACACATTTGTGTGAGAAAAAAATTGACATCAATTGTGCATGTGGCTTTTGTTCCTCTAAAGATCACACCTTCCTATGTTGTGATTCTAGATAATAGGTCAAGTGAGGAATGGTTTTAATCAAATTTGTCCATTTGTTGAATGGTGTATGGAAGGATTAAAGACAAGTTTAGATTCTTTTTGTTGGAATAAGGTGCCATTAACCTTGTAAATTTCAATATTGTATTTTATTCCATTTATTATTTGTTATTTGTAATTACCCATAAGGGAACGAGGTAGTCTCAATGACAGTTGTAATTTCGGAGTTACTAACGGTAGTTACGGAGTGACATTTACTGTTGGCAAATGTAAAAACTCATAGTAAATGAGGATAGGCATGCTCCCTTGAGGAATATACTATTTTTGGCATGTATGACAACTGTCATAATGTTTAGTGAGTGAATCTATGACATCTACAAGTTGTCATAAGATTCTGTGATTCTATGACGCATATGACGGATATGTTAGTTGTATATTTGCTATATTTAGCCCAAGGTTCCTATCTTGGAAAGATACTCTTTTGTGGAATCTATGATGGTTATGACGTGTCATAAGATGTTGTAAGAGGCCAGATTTAGTCTTGGGTCCCCAACCTTTTGCATGGCTATTTTTGGACAAGTGTAAGATGCTTGTAAGATGCTAATTAATGTTTACAGGTTGGAGAATCTTAGGACAAAGAAGGTGAACACCTAGGAGGAGTTAGAAAATGTTTCTATAAGTATTTGCCATGTATTAGTTGTTGCAATACAGATTTTACGTACTCGGGTGCTACCGGAATGCTGTCAGATTGAAGACTGGTGGAGAGAGTTGAAGTGTTGTTGTATTGTAAATCATTTTTAGATTAACACAAACATTGGGCCTCTCTCTTGTGTGGAGTTTTTTACCCGAAAGGGTTTTCTCCACATTAAACATTGTGTTGTGTTCATATTTCTAATTTTGCATGTCTATGAAGCATAGTTTTGTTTCTGTGTTACAATCTCCATTAATAACACACAGTTAAAGATTGCAAAAATTTATATTGAATCAGATTTCCATTGAAGTAGTGTTGCTTTCATTTCTAACATTTGGTATCAGAGCCTAACCAGCTTTGACTCTTGGGTGGTAGTGTGGAAGCTGTAGCTGAAGTGGGAGATTTGGTTGTGTTTGTTTTGCAGATCTTGTGTTGTTATTATGGCTGCATCCACCGTTGCATCAACCTCTCGATTGGACATTGAAAAGTTCAACAGAATGGGGTATGAGTTGTAGAAGCTGAAAATGGAAGATTTGTTGGAAGAAAGAAACCAATGGTTGGCTGTCCAAAAAGAGAAGAAACCTGACGATGTCTCTCAAGATGAGTGGGATAGACTGGATAAGAAGGCACGGAGAACCATCCGGCTGTGTCTTTTAGACTCTGTCCTGTTGAATGTCACAAAGGAAGAGACTACATACTAGTTGTGGAAATGGTTGGGTGAGATCTATCAAGCCAAGAGTATGGTAAATAAACTTTATTTAAAAAGAAAATTATTTTCCATGAAATACGAGAAGGTGAATAAGTTGCAGAACATTTAAATTCTTTTAATTTGTTAGTGAGTCAGCTTGATTCAGTAGATGTTGAGGTTAGTGAGGAAGATAAATGTATCTTACTTCTTTGCTCTTTACCTGAGTCTTGGGAGAATGTTATCCTTGCTATCACTGCTAACCTTATAGATCCAAAGTTGGATGCTCTTGTTTCAGTGCTACTGTCACAGGAATTGAGGAAGAAGAGTTCGGATAGTTCAGGGGATGCTCTCAATGTCAGGGGAAGGTCTAAGGAAAGGGGACCTAAAAGAGATCAGAAAGGGCTAAGGACAAGTCCAAGGGCCGGTCTAAGACTCCTGGTAAAAAGAATAGAGTTAAGTGTTGGAACTGCGGTAAAAGGGGACATGTGAAGGAGTGCAGAAACCCCAAGAAACAGTGAGAGAGTGCTTCAGATAAGTCCTCGAATGCAGGTGAAGAAGTTTTACTTTCTGCATGTAATGTTGTTTCTGATGAAAATTGGTTGGTTGACTTAGGATGCTCGTTTCATATGACTCCGCATAAGGAATAGTTCTCCTCATATGAATAATATGATGGAGGTAATATCTACCTTGGTGACAACTCTACATATTCGATTATCGAGAAAGGAAAGGTATTGTTGTGTTTCAGTGATGGGAGGATTAAAACCCTCCCTGGTGTTTTGCACGTTCCTGCATTAGTGTAATGAAACAACTTGCACAATATCTGAATATAATAGTAAATATGCTGAAAATACTTTATAATAATATGCCACTTCGAGGGGGCAACCTCCTAATCCACTTCGAGGGGGATACCTCCAACAGTCTTCACTGAGAACACAATACTGAATATGATGATCTAATAAGACTCACTACCCCTATATATACCTATTTATGCCTAGGATATCACCCAGGCCGACTTAGATAGCCCTATAGAAGCCTTAGGCCGACCTAAACAACTAAATAACAATATAATAATGATAATATGACTTAATTAAGGGTTAAGATAGCCACAAGCCGACTATTCATAACCATATACACTATAGAAGTAAGGGCATAACATGCCCCCCACCTTTACAAAAGCGTTGTCCTCAACGCTGATCAATTCTGGTAGTTTCTTCATATAATCTTCATCATCCCATGTGGCAACTTCAACTAGAAGATATGTCCTTGATGTCCTCAGCTTGTTCATGTGTGTCTGGAAAATTAACTTCAGCTCCAAGATGTGTCTTCCCTTTGCATCTAGCTCTTGATGGTGATGAATGTGTTCTTCCTTTACTTGAACCTTTTGATGTGCCATAGAGGAAGAGGTGAGGAATAGTACATGGTACCCTTGCATTGGTTGAATAGCTTGATCAGGAACTTCTTCTTTCACTTCTTCTTCATCATCTTTTTCTTTTTCTTTTGTTTCTTCTTCTTCTTCTTCCTCTTCTTCTTCTTCTTCTTCTGTCTCTTCTTCTGCTTCATCATCATCATCATCATCATCATCATCATCATCATCATCATCTTCTTCTTCTTCTTCTTCTTCTTCTTCCGCTTCTTCTGTTTCTTCTTCCACTGCTTCCGCCGCTTCTTTCGCTTCTTCTGCTTCTTCTTTCGCTTCTTCCGCTGCGTCTTCCGCTTCTTCTTCTGCTTCTTCTGCTTCTTTTGCTTCTTCCACTTCTTCTGCTTCTTCCACTTCTTCTTCCACTTCTTCTTCCACTTCTTCCTCTTCTTTTGCTTCTTCCTCTTCTTCCGCTTCTTCTTCCGCTTCTTCCGCTGCTTCTTCCGCTTCTTCTTCCACTTCTTCTACTTCTTCTGCTTCTTCTTCTGCTTCTTCCTCTTCTTTCGCTTCTTCTTCCACTTCTTCTTCTTCTTCTTCTTCTTCTGGTTCTTCTTCTTCTTCTTCTTCTTCTTCTTCGGGTTCTTCTTTTTCTTCTTCTTCTGGTTCTTCTTCTTTTTCTTCTTCTTCTGGTTCTTCTTCTTCTTTGTCTACTGCTACTGCTTCTTCTTCTTCTTCTTTGTTGCTTGAGACCTCCTTTCTTGGTTCCTTCATTAAGGCACTTAACATGCTTCGTATATATGATATATCTTCTCTTATGTCACACATATCCCTCTTGTACTTACTTATTTCCTCATCCTTATCAGAGGATTTCCCCAGTGTGACAACATTCTTTTTGCCTCTTGTCGCAAGGCTCGTCATGATGGAAACCAATATTTTTGAAATAAATCACACAAATGAAATGAAAATTCTCTGAAATTTTTACTGTAACTTACTAAGGCCAAGATACCACTTACCCAGAAAAAAATCCAAAAACTTAGCAAATTTGCTGCCTTGAGAGCGAATTTCTTGGAAACCCTAATTTTGCAATAACTCGCTTATTTTTGCTTCAATTCCTCTGAAATCTGGACTGTATCTTCTTTAATATGGTCTTCAAAAACCCTTTAAAAATCTTTAAAAAATTCGCTAAAATCTGAAAGTTATGCTCTTCCCAAAATCGCCTCCAATGTTGAGAAAAAATCTTGCCTCTACGGTGCCAAGATCATGCTCTGATACCACTTGTAATGAAACAACTTGCACAATATCTGAATATAATAGTAAATATGCTGAAAATACTTTATAATAATATGCCACTTCGAGGGGGCAACCTCCTAATCCACTTCGAGGGGGATACCTCCAACAGTCTTCACTGAGAACACAATACTGAATATGATGATCTAATAAGACTCACTACCCCTATATATACCTATTTATGCCTAGGATATCACCCAGGCCGACTTAGATAGCCCTATAGAAGCCTTAGGCCGACCTAAACAACTAAATAACAATATAATAATGATAATATGACTTAATTAAGGGTTAAGATAGCCACAAGCCGACTATTCATAACCATATACACTATAGAAGTAAGGGCATAACAATTAGCTAGAAATTTGATTTCAGTTTCGAAGTTGAATGATTTGGGAATGCATGTGACATTTGACAAGCATGGCTGTAGATTAGTGAGAGGGAACTTGGTGGTAGCGAAGGGGAAGAGATTCAGAAGCCTGTTCAAGCTTGAAGCCACTACAGTTTATAATGCCTCTTATGTATCTGAGGCTAATACTAAAAATGCATGTATGTTGTGGCACCATAGATTGGGCCACACAAGCAATAATGTATTAAAAACTATTAAGAATAAAAATTCGTTAGATGGTTTCTCCTATTCTGATGAGCACTTTGATTTCTGTGAGCATTGTGTGTTTGGTAAACAAAATAGAAAGTCATTTCCTTCAGGAAGCAATAGAGCAAAAGAGAAGTTAGAAATTATTCATACAAATGTGTTTGGACCTGTGGATAATGAATCTATTGGAAAATCTTGTTATTTTGTTACCTTCATTAATGATGTATCCAGATATACATGGATTTATTTTATGAATGATAAATCTAAAGTTTTCACTAAGTTTAAGGAATTCAAAGTCTTAGTAGAGAACTAATCAGGTTTAAAGATTAAAATATTAAGATCTGACAATGGAGGGAATATTGTTATAAGGAATTTGATGAGTTTTGCAAGCATGCAGGTATAATCAGATAAAAGACAACTCCATATACACCACAGCAGAATGGTGTTGTAGAAAGGATGAACCGAACAATTATGGAAAGGGCCAAAAGTATGCTTAGTGATGCACAGTTGGATAAATGCTTTTGGGAAAAAGCTATGTGTACTACTTGCTACTTGATAAATAGATCTCCTTGTAAGGCTCTTGATTCGACACCTTATGAAGTGTGGACAAGTAAGAAACTTTCTGTTTCACATTTAAGGGTTTTTGGCTGTGAGGCTTTTGTTCATTTTCCTAAGGAAAAGCGATCTAAGTTGGATCCAAAGGCTGAAAAGTGTACATTCATTGGATATGGTGATAATGTGAAAGGTTATAAGCTTTGGAATCCACTAACCCGCAAGATTATCTTTTCTAGAAATGTTATTTTCAGGGAACTTAGAGCTATTTCTGAACCTGAGTAGCCAAAAGAAAAAGATGAAAAGGTAAAGAAGGTGCACTTTGATTTAGAGCAGCAAGATGCACCTCAGGAAGAACATAATGATGGATTGGGGGGTGAAGAAGAAGAAGAAGATTCAAGTAGTTCTGATGAAGATGAGTCTGTTGTTACAGAAGAAGTTGCAGATGATCATGCAGAAGAACGAGTAGAGTCTCTTACTCCACCCTTGAGGAGATCCACAAGACAATGGAATCCAGTTGACAGGTATAGCCCACCAGATTTCCATTGTGTATATGCTTTACTGAGTACTAACGATGAACCTAGATCCTATAGGGAAGCTATTTCTGCAGATGATAGTGAGTCTTGGCAGCTAACCATGCAGGAGGAGATGATGGCTTTAGACTCTTGTAACACCTGAGATCTTGTTCATTTTCCCAAAGGAAGAAAGGCCATAGGTTGTAAGTGGGTCTTCAAGAAGAAGTTTGGAGCAGACGGGTCATTAGAGAAGTAAAAGGCTAGACTGGTAGCCAAGGGCTACTCCCAAAGAGAGGGAGTTGATTTTGGTGAGATATTCTCTCCTGTTGCTAAATTGACTTCTATTAGATTTCTCTTATCCATTGCTATAGCTTATGATTGGGAGATTGAGCAAATGGATATTAAGACTACGTTCTTGCATGAAGATCTTGAAGAAGAAATTTATATGCAACAACCTACAGGTTTTGAGGTAAAAGGAAAAGAACATTGGGTTTGTAGGTTAAAGAGGTCTCTTTATGGTCTAAAATAGTCCCCCAGAATGTGGAATCAAAAGTTTGATTCATTTGTTTTGAAATTGGGTTTTGTTAGAAGCGAGGAGGATTATTGTGTTTACATTCATTGTATTGATGATTCTATACTGGTTATTGCTTTGTATGTTGATAACATGTTTTTTAGCAATACTAAGGGTATGGTCAGTGAGCTTAAAGCCCAACTTTCAGGTGCATTTGAGATGAAGGATCTTGGTGCTGCAAGGTATATTTTGGGAATGGAGATCAAGAGGGACAGAGTTAATAGAAAGCTTTGGTTGTCACAAAGTAAGTATGTGAATACTATTGTGCAGAAGTTTAGTTTACAGGACTGTAACCTAGTTAGAGTTCCTTTAACCATTGGTACTAAGCTTTTATTAGATATGTGTCCAAAGACTGAAGATGATCTTGAGGATATGTCTAATGTGCCATATGCTAGTGTTGTAGGAAGTTTGATGTATGCAATGGTTTGCACTAGACCAGATATTGCCCAAGCAGTGGGAGTTTTGAGCAGATTTATGTCTAACCCTAGTAGATAGCATTGGAACTATGTGAAGAGGGTATTTAAATATCTTGTAGGTACTCCTGACCATTGTTTGGTTTATTCTGGTACTGATAGTGCTGATAAATCTTTGGACATATAGGGTTTTGTTGATGTAGATTAGGCAGCTAACTTGGATAGTCGAAGGTCCACTCGTGGCTATGTGTTTACTTTGTTTGGAGGTGCAGTGAGTTGAATGAGTAAGAGGTAGCCCATAGTTGCTTTGTCCACCACAGAACCAGAGTATATGGTTGTTACTTATGTCTTTAAGGAGGCAGTTTGGTTGAGGAGACTGTGTACAAGTATTAGTTTTGATTGCAGGATCATTCAGATTGGTTGTGATAGCTAGAGTGCTATATGTTTGGCCAAGAATCCCATGTATCATGCTCGGACTAAGCATGTTGATGTTTAGTATCACTTTGTTTGAGAGTTAGTTACAAATGGAGAGATTGAGCTGAAGAAGATAGATAATCAGGAGAATGTTGCAGATTCATTGACCAAACCGGTGAGTACAGAGAAGTTTGTATGGTGCAAAGAGGCCATAGGCCTTGTTTCTAGTGCCTGATTATTTCATTTGATTTTCTATGGGCTGATTTACAATGTATAATGTCAAGTGGGAGAATGTTGGAATAAGGTGCCATTAACCTTGTAAATTCTAATATTGTATTTTAATCCATTTATTATTTGTTATTTGTAATTACCCATAAGGAAATGAGGTAGTCTCATTGACAGTTGTAATTTTGGAGTTACCGACGGCAGTTACGGAGTGACATTTACTGTTGGTAAATGTAAAAACTCATAGTAAATGAGGATAGGTGTGTTCCCTTGAGGAATATACTATTTTTGGCATGTATGACAACTGCCATAATGTTTGGTGAGTGAATCTATGACAGCTGCAAGTTGTCATAAGATTCTATGATTCTATGATAGCTGCAAGTTGTCATAAGATTCTATGATTCTATGACGCATATGACAGATATGTTAGTTGTATTTTTGTTATATTTAACCCAAGGTTCCTATCTTGGAAAGATACTCTTTTGTGGAATCTATGATGATTATGACGCGTCATAAGATGCTGTAAGAGGCTAGATTTAGTCTTGGACCCCCAACCTTTTGCATGGCTATTTTTGGACAAGTGTAAGATGCTTGTAAGATGGTAATTAATGTTTACAGGTTGGAGAATCTTAGGAGAGAGAAGGTGAATGCCTAGGAGGAGTTAGAAAATGTTTCTATAAGTATTTTCCATGTATTAGTTGCTGCAATATAGATTTTAGGTACTCGGGTGCTGCCGAAATGCTGTCAGATTGAAGACTGGTGGAGAGAGTTGAAGTGTTGTTGTATTGTAAATCATTTTTAGATTAATACAAACATTGGGCCTCTTTCCTGTGTGGAGTTTTTTACCCGAAAGGGTTTTCTCCATGTTAAACATTGTGTTATGTGTTCATATTTTTGATTTTACATTTTTGTGAAGCATAGTTTTGTTTCTGTGTTACAATCTCCATTAATAACACACAGTTAAAGATTGCAAAAATTTATATTGAATCGGATTTCCATTGAAGTAGTGTTGCTTTCATTTCTAACACTTTTCTTCTCTTTTTTCCCTACTCTTTTTTCTTTCTTTTATATTGATGTTAGATTAGGGTTAGTTCTAGGATGTTGATGATGAATTTCCATTTATATAGGGTAGAAATTTTAAATGACTTTTCAACTTTTGCATGATAAAATTCATATTTTCACATAGATATTGTTGTTTATAGAAATTAGAATTGTATTTTATTCGAATTGGGACCAATTTATATGAATAACCTTTCATATTCCAAGTCATGAAATTATAATTTTGAAAGAAATAATATTTTTATGTGTTTAAATTATTCTTCTTATGCAAATTAATGATTAGAAATAACTCGCAGAAAGTTTCATAAATAGAAATGAAAATCATGAACATAGGGTTTACACTAGCTAATAGTGATCGAATTACACTAAGTAGACCACTTTTTCACATGAATGACTCTTGATATCCTACATAACCCCTTGAAAAGACCAACCAAAGTGCTCCCAACAAAAATTTTGGTAAACCTCACAAATGAAGACTTTTGAGGCTAACAACCTTCTAAGTAGGGGAACCTTTGTCATCCCAATCTGTTTGTGTGTCAAAATCCACATCAACAAAAAGGTATAGAATGGGTCCATCATTCTTAGCAACAAGCTATTTTAATTAAAATCAACTTTGCTAAATCTTGTGACTACATCGAATGCTTATTTATTTTGGCCATGCTTCAATATCTTGGGTTTTGGATCTAATTTTCTTTAGTCAATTCAAATCTCTTTGCGAACACCTTGGCCCGTATCACCATTAATGGTTGACAATCATCCCCTTTTGGGATTTTTTAATCCATATGCAAAAGATGCCCTCTTGCTCCAACTCTATATGTTCTTCTTGATGAAGGCTTGGGTGATTCACTTGCCAACATGGTTACCCAACATAGAGTTAAAGTTATTTCCCTTCCCAACTTGAACCTCCAGCTTGTTGATGGTCATTTCACCAATGACTCCTTCATTCTCTTAGAAGAACAAGATAATGTGAGTCATTCCTTGTATTGTCTTCGAGAGAGGGGATTCAAGAACTAAATCAATCTTGTGTTGTACCATGAAATGTGTGGGAAGATCTTTGCGATCTTCATACTACTACAACACCTTGTTGAGTTGTTGCAATTGTATTTGTGCAACCTTATGCATTAAAAATGTGTCCTTGCTTCCTTGTGCAAGTGCCTCTAGATGAACCATAAGAAGCACAAAATTTTGTGTGTGAAATGATCTTTGCACCATTGTTTAACAAATATCAAATTCACCTTGATATTCGATGAAGACTCATGAAGGTTGAAGTAATAGTTGCCGATGTGCATTGTCCACCATTGTGGTATTGTCTGCTAGATGACATCTATGTTATAGACATATGCCCTTTATGTCTTAGATTTCCATTAAAACATCATAAGTGACTATGTCCTGCATGGGTTTGATTGCATACTTGAAAGTACATTGGCATCTTAACTGAATTTCCTTACCTTGTTGTAACCATCCCAAAGAGTATGGCTTTAAGTGTGCTTAAGTGCAAAGACCTAAGCACATGATTGTGTCTTGCCAAATGATGTTCTTCTAGTTTCCATTGTTGATGATAAAGTAGTTATCCATTGACCCAACACTTCATGTGGAAGAGATGCTTGTGTTCCTTCTAAGTGTCAATAGCCATGACACTAGCATTGAGACATGTTGCCTCCAAATCAATATCCTTGGTTTGCATGAGATTTGATGTGGCTTGTGCAATTAAAGATTGTTGCACATGACATTCAATGTCACTATGGGAATTAGTACAATGATAATGGCATCACTTATCACTTTCTTGCTTCTTCTTGCCCTTGTTTTGCTTTGTTTTGGCATTGGGAGAAGATGATTTGGAGTTCTATGGTGGCTTCTACACAAGGGGATTCTACTTCTACATTGAGTGCTTCAAAGTGTATTCTGTCATAAGCTTATTCTTGCATGAGGAAAGCTTATGCTTGAGTGTGGCCTTGGCTTCAATCTTGGATGCATCATGGAATGCTTTCCCCAATAGGTCTAAAATTAGGAACTCCATTTTGACATGAATATAAGGTGATAAACCATTGATATATTTGAGCATTTTGTGTTGCTCTAGGATGTTCTCATCTAGGCACTCAAAGTAGTCATGGAGTACGTTAGTATACTCTTCGACTATTTATTCCTTACACTATCGCAACTATTAGAACTTCACTTACTCATCTGCATAATGTTTGAAGGGGTAGTATTCCTTCCACAAAGCAATGACAAAGGAAACCCAAATTCAAATAGGATTGAGATCTCTCGTGTTGTGTTGAGTACTTACCACCAAGGGACACTGAAATGAACATCATCAATGTCACAAATGAAATCTTCTATCACTAAAAGAAATATGCCTTGAGTTGTCAAATAAATTTATTCGTTACAACATCAATCTTGCCTTCAAAATTTGGGATATCCAAATTGACTTGCACTCTAAAAGGGCTTTAATGTTGTGTGGGAACATGTTCAACAATGCGCTACAACATCAATCCAAATTGAACCATGAGTTTGTGGAATTGTCCAAAGAGCTCTTGGTGATGCATCTCAAGAGCATATTGAATCATCTCCTGCACATCTAGAGACCTCTTCGATGTGCACTTTTGACCATCAGCCACATTCATTCAAATACTCAAAAATTGAATCAAGCAGGTATCCTTCTTTATAATTTGAACCCCAAGAGAATCGGAGGACAAACTTGTAAAATAGTGTGTTAACCTACAAAATTTGTAGAATATGCATAAGAAACTTTAGAATAGTATGCAAATGCACATTCAAGATAAGTGGAAGATGTTGGAATGTGAATGCATTAAATAAAAGAAGCTCTATGCTATGTTACATATGCAACAATTTTTGTAATGTGAATGCATTGAATAAAAGAAGCTATGTACTATGTTATATATGCAACAATTTGTTGGTAGAAACTTCTCTATCTAGACCTTGTATAGAACAAGTATTTATACAAGTGGTCATCAATTAGGCCTTCAATAATATGTTGATAGATCATGTCGTGCACAAATGGTGCACTTTCCATCTAAACAAGAGTGTGACAAGTGTCAAAACCATATGCTGCCAATTGTAGCATAGTATGGGATGGCGCCAAGTGTTGAACTTGTATGGTGCCAGTTGGTTAGCACAAACATGTGGTGCAGGCATGGCCATGTGTTGAACACATATAGTGCCAAATTAATCATATCTAAGTGAGTGCATGTGTGCCCATGTGCAAGGTGTTATGTAGGCGAGCATTGTTGTGAAAAGATGCACTAGGACTAGACTTTGAGTAATGTGTGGAGTTGTGTTGTGTAGTATAGTGATGTGTGGAATTGCACTAGGACTACATGGCACATATTGAGTAGAGACAAGCATGAAGGTTGTGTGCATGTATGAGTCTAAGGTTATGTGCATGGCTACACATAGATCATTTGCCCTTCTTAAGAAGCAATGGGTTCCATTACATCAAACCTAAGTGTAGCAAATTGCACAAAGAATTATTCACCTAATCAACATACTACCTAGTCTTGACTATGCAGAATAACTAATGATCTCCTAAGCAATTGTGGGTTGTCATGGAGTTGATGATGGTATCTTTCATAGCCAAATTGACATAAGCATGATCTAGGTCTATGGAATGTTGAGATTGTTGAATGTACAAGACAACTAAGAGGGGGGGTGAATCAGTTGTATCAAAAACTTTAAGCCTTCACAAACATAATCATATCCACATCAATTCACTTAAAGCCTAATTCTGTTATGAATATTAAACATGAAAAATAGATAACAGAAACTTAATCACATCAACACCATGCACAAGAGAACACCATATTTTTACATGGAAAATCCTAAAAGGGAAAAACCACGGTGAGGATTAGCTCACAATATATAGTAGTATCAATACTGAATTACAAAGAGGCTCACTACCCAAGGACTCACTATCCAAAGAAATGCTCACTACAAAAAGGGCTCACTACCATGAACTGATATAATAGCATCTACCACATGCCTGAGTTCAGTTCCATTGAAGCACAATAATTATCTCCTTTGTAGTCTCACAACACAAACATCCTCATCTTCGCATCTTCACACTTACGCATGAATCCTTTACACTTATTTATATCAATCATCAACCTTGGAACATACATCAAGGTCGGAAACACATTCTACAACCTTTGGAACAATCTCCACGATCAGTAAACATACACAATTCAAATTAGGTCTGGACCTAAACATTCTTGTGAAGCAAATGAATGAAGGTAGAACACTTCACGGCTTAGCTCAGACCTAAATACATCTTCACACGCTTCAACACACTTCCACAATCCATGAAACACATCTGTAAAGAGTGTAAACAACCAGGTCGGCCAAAACTGGTGTTAACACTAGGATCTTTAGGCACACGCTTCCAAGAACACAACCATAACTTGTGGACCAAGAAAAAGCCTTCAACACAATCTGGAGGCATCCACAAACAACCTTAAGTCACTTGAGAACCAAAAAAATCATCCGCAACACCTTTCACTTGAAGAAGGTTCACTATCTACTCACAAACAACACTATCAAACTTTGCTACACAATAACTTGCTTTCTGGAGCATTAAATCACAAATCCTTTTGAATGGAGATAACTAAGGACCTTATAAACATATGTCCAGAATTGCAACACCTGAAACCACTCTACGGAGAAATGCGGAGCAAAATATTTTCTCCCAGACACCTCTACACAATCTAGAAACTCTGTCAATTATAATCTTCAAACTTGTGAACATAACTTCTACTGCACAGCAATCTGGACCACCAAATTATGGATTTAGCATCTTCAAACACTTCTCTAAAACATATCCAAATCTCACACTCCAGTCTTCAACATAGAAGAAATGTGGAGAAAGAACTCAGACAATATCCTGCAAGCCAGAATACTATGCAACACATTGTTTCCTTTGGAGAGCAAATTTTCTCAAAAGCACTTGGAAACTTAGCAACAAGAGAAATATACCAACATCATCAGCACTTCTATAAGGCATTCAAATCACTTTAACATGACAATTCAATCAAGCAACAATCAGCAATATCATAAGACACAATTGACACCAATGACAACACAAGCATGTTGACATCAATGACAACACCAGTTAGCACATACTTGCAACAGAGATTGTGTTGGCTCTAGAAGTGGAGGGAAGTACAACTTGAGTAGCTCCATGTTGAAGATAGGATGTAAACCCAAGTACTATGGTATGTCAAGAACGAATGCATTCTCACCAACTATGCATTTGGATTCTTAGAGATGGCATGTAGAACCAAATCTCTAATTTGAAAATCTCATTGAATGATATTCTTATTATAGGTCTTTTTTAACTATCTTTGATATACTCAAAGATGATCTAATGCATGCACTCAATGCTCATCGAGTGTCTCAAGCTCTTGCAACCTCTACTCTTTATATGTAGTACTATCAATAATGTCACAAGAATCTCCAACTTTAGAGACATAATGGCCTTAATACCATAAATGGATGAATAAAGAATGTACCTAGTAGGAGTGCAAACGCTAGTGTGATAAACCCATAAAGCAAGTACAATCTACGTATGTTAATTGATGCCATGTTTATCTACTATTTTCTCAAAATATGCTCAATTGTCTTATTTGTAGCTTTGGCTTGACCATTATTGTATGGATAATAAGGAAGATAAACATTATTGAATTTGGAACTTATCCAAAAAAAATCGCTATTCTATTTTTAAATGGCATGCCATTTGTTAGGTCTCAAATATGCAGTTACAAATCCTAAGAGGATGCTAGGCTCTATGCTTAAATTTGCAACATTTTTGAACTAACGAAACGGAGTTAACCTATAGGGTTGATGACTCCCTGCACTTTAGGTTCTGCTAGACCTAGGCGGGTGCACCTTAATAAAGTAGATTAAACGGATGTGTGATCTTGGCTGAGTGATAAATCTACCCACAGTGGCAAATGGTGTGGAATAGATGATTACGTACTGCCTACTTGTACTTCTAATGTCTAAACAATGATTGAAAATGGTATGGTTCTAATTTGGTATAAATTGTATAAGCAATATCAAGGCAAACTTTGTGAATATGTTTCAACTAATCAAATGAGTAAGACCAGTGCCTAAATCTATTGGGCTATTTGAGTCAGTGAATGGAAATAGATGTATGTGATTGGTGAACTTACCTCCTAGTTTAACTCTAATAGTTGGGCACCTTTAAATATCTGCACCTTATGTAGATGTGCAAGTATGTATGTTATTTAGACTATTCTTATTTATCCCAATGATATCCCCTTATGTTGCTGTGAAGTTGTGAAAGGATTTTAATTCGGATGTGAGAGAAACCAATTAAGACAACTTATTTAAAAGGATTTTAATCCAACTGGAACCAATCAGATAAGATTGTTTAAAAGGTAATTTAATCCTTCTTCACACAGAAACCAATCACAGCACCACACAATGACAGCACTTGTGTATTGACAAATCAAATGTGTTTCACATTGGATCTGAATAACATGAAAGGGCACTTTGGAGACAGTCAAATAACATGTAATCATGAAAATTAACACAATTGTTGAACACTAAAAATAAATCACCATGTAGAAATATTTTGCTCCATTATGCTTTTCAAAAAGTAAACATGTGTGACAGAAATTCTTCAATTAAAATAGAACTGACAATATATCTTCCTTTTATATAATATATATAGTCCTTTTCAGGTAAAGAGAGATGCTTCTATCACATCATGGGAACCTAAGATTTTTGTAAAAAAATGCAAAAAATTTCAGGTCCCAACAGTGGCTCTATCTAGGGATGTATGCCCCTTATGGGTATAGAAAGATCCCAGATCTCTGGAGAGTAGACCAGTGCCTACTCCATTGGGCAAAAGAGTACGACCTCAATTTTGTCCTAAGATGATATGGTTTGAAAAACCACACCATGACTGAGAGCACAAGGCCATCAGAAAAAAAAAGCTTCCTTTTGCCTCTGTCATATACCTTATTCTGATTTGATTCCATCAAACACCTTTTGAAAACATTAATGCAATCTGCTCTGCTATAACCACTAGCATTGAAAACTTTCAAAACCATATTATATTCAGCTTCGCCCTTATCTCTTTTCAGCTATTCATAATTAGGCATTGTCTGAAACTTTCTATCACCATATGATACATTCCTATCACATAGGAAGTATTCACCTTCAATGCAACATTTTTCATTATTCCTTTCACTGTCATATACTATAAATTGACCTTCCAGTGGATCTGAAAAATGAGAATGCACATTGTTCTCTTCATCATAATTCTGTATAGAAAGTTTGGAACCATCAGATGGAAATTTATGCAAACTAAAAAAAAGAGTGCTAGGTGTATAGGAAGAAAAGTATTTAGCCTCATTCATGCTACTCACTCCATCATCTGAATACTTCTCACATGGATCTGAGAAATATATCTCCTCTTGAAGTGGGATAGACATAGAATCTTGATCAACTTCAAGAGTTTTCTCATCTTTGTTACACAATGTGCTTTCACTATCAAAGCAAATGCATGTTGGACATGAAACTTCCAAATCATCCCCATGTGCATATCTCTGATACTCCTTTGTCACTAAATTTGAAATTTGTTCGCTACTGAGTGAACATGTTTCCTCATTTCCCTCTTTGTTGACATTTTCCTCATGCTTTTGATCATCACTACAATACACAAGATCAATAAAATCAGGTATGCCCATTTCATCAACATAATTATTTCTTTAACAGGCTGACATATCATCCTAATAATTTGCTTTATCCTCCTCATAACATGGATTTATGAACAAATGAAATTCTTGTTCCGGCATACCCTAGCAAAATGTCATTTCATCTTCTTCTATCTTTTCATCATACAATAGGTTTGAAAAAACTTGAAAATCATTTTAAGGTGTACAAGCTTTTTCTTTATTAATTGTGTCATCACAGCACTCAACTACAGTTGGAGGTGTTATTTGCTTACTATCAAAGGGACTCACATTTTCCATTGCTTCTTCCTCCTGATCTCCATGAGAGCTGCGGGAATCACTTAATTACAAATCCACATGATTGTCATTAGAATCTAAATTTTCAATGGATTCTTCATAACATTTATAGTCACAATATGTTATGTAGGAGAGACCCTCTATATCTTCATCCTCATTCTGCAGGCTTTCATAATATTCATTTTCACTTACACACCCATCCTTTATGAACTGATCAAAATCATTGCCTTCTTTATTGCTGTAGGGAAAACCATCCATTTTTGTTTTTAATGCATTATTGTCAATGCTATGGCAATGCATACATGGTTGCATCTCCTTACTGTCTGGATCATGGCTGATAAATTCCTTGGGTGGTGTGTTTTTAGCAACATCTTCAATATTGCAACCCTCATCCCAGGTGGAGAGTTGATCTTCAATAACTTCATCTTTATTTAAGTCTAAAAAAACTTCATTCGCACATGTCTCTTCCAAATGCATTGCTTGATCAGATTCTCCATATTCATCTTCATAATAGTCGTTGTAGTGGCTAAGGAATAGTCTTTTGAGATCTTCCCATGAAGAGATACTTTGCATAGGCAAGCTTATGAACCATTCCCTTATATTATCCCTCAAAGATCTTGAAAAACATCTCATAATGACATCTTCTGGATAAATCTGAAAGTCCAAAATGAAATTCTAGAATCGTTGTACATGCTCACGAGCTGATTCACACCATTCTCCATGGAATTTAGGGATATGCTTTAGCAATTCCGTCAGCTCGTAGGGATAAGGATTTGGGTAGCCTTGGATATTATTACAGTTAAATGGTTTATCGATGACTGAGACAAAAATTGGAGGGCCATATGGGTTTTGGTAGATCATTGATCCTTGTCCAGGAAATGTGGGATAAGCATTTATTTGATATGAGGCTTGTGGTAGATAAATGTTTTGTTGTGCATGATGAACACTTTCATATCTATGAGGCACTTGTGGGGTCCAAGGTTCACTTGTATTAACATATTCATCCTTATTATAGAATGGTATATTTTGTGATGCATTTGGAACACATTTGACTTTCGGTTGTAGCAGTCGGGCCAATTCTTTACTCTCTTATTAATTGTTGTCTTTTCACTTCTTTTGACATCTTGACAAGAAATTTCCAGTAGCTCTTTTACCTTTCGAATGGAAAATAGTGTTGCTGTTCCAAAATGTCTATGCATTATCTATCAATTATTTTTACAGAGTCGACACCTACTTTTCCCAAAAGTAGGAAACTGATTGTCTTTCCGGGTTCTCCTTGCCAGTAGAGTTACCAATTTATGTTTGAATTTAAAAATTTACTGACTTTGTAATGAGATGATCTTTAACCAGATTCTGGATTACTCCTGAGCAGAGTCACCAATTCTGTTAGGTCTAAAAAATGCAGGTTATAAATCCTAAGAGGATGGCAGGCTCTATGCTTAAATTTGCAACGTTTTTGAACTAACGAAACAGAGTTAACCTATAGGGTTGATGACTCCCTGCACTTTAGGTTCTGCTAGACCTAGGCGGGTGCACCTTAATGAAGCAGATTAAACAGATGTGTGATCTTGGCTGAGTGATAAATCTACCCACAGTGGCAAATGGTGTGGAATAGATGATTACTTACTGCCTACTTGTACTTCTAATGTCTAAATAGTGATTGCAAATGGTATGGTTCTAATTTGGTATAAATTGTATAAGAAATATCAAGGCAAACTTTGTGAATATGTTTCAACTAATCAAATGAGTAAGACCAATGCCTAAATCTATTGGGCTATTTGAGTTAGTGAATGGAAATAGATGTATGTGATTGGTGAACTTACCTCCTAGCTTAACTCTAACAGTTGGGCACCTTTAAATATCTGCACCTTATGCAGATGTGTAAGTATGTATGTTATTTAGACTATTCTTATTTATCCCAATGATATCCCCTTATGTTACTATGAAGTTGTGAAAGGATTTTAATTCGGATGTGAGAGAAACCAATTAAGACAACTTATAAAGATTTTAATCCAACTAGAACCAATCAGACAAGATTGTTTAAAAGGTAATTTAATCCTTCTTCACACAGAAACCAAGCACAACACCATACAATGACATCAATTGTGTATTGACAAATCAAATGTGTTTCACACTGGATCTGAATAACATGAAAGGTCACTTTGGAGATAGTCAAATAGCATGTAATCATGAAAATTAACACAACTGTTGAACACTGAAAATAAATTACCATGTAGAAATATTCTGCTCCATTATGCTTTTCAGAAAGTAAACATGTGTGACAAAAATTCTTCAATTAAAACAGAAATGACAATATATCTTCTTTTTATATAATATATATAGTCCTTTTCAGGTAAAGAGAGATTCTTCTATCACATCATGGGAACCTAAGATTTTCGTAAAAAATTGCAGAAAATTTCAGGTCCCAACACCATTATCAGCAACAATAGAAGGCAGTCTGAATCTAGAAATATTTGTTGTAAACAAAAGAACTAATATCAAAAGTTGTATTAGATTTGTATGGGGATGGCCTCAACCCACTTTGTAAAGTAATTAATAGTAGTGATAATAGAAGTATGTCCATTTGAAGACGCTAAGGCAATCTTGCCCAAGAAATCTAACCCCCATATAGAAGACAACCAAGAAGAAGTAAATGGTTAAAGCTCATGAGCAGGTGCATGTTTGAGATTACTATGCTTTTAACAACATATTTTTTAACGAAATCAAGTGAATATTTTTCCATTTTTCTCCAATAATATCCCATACATAACAGCTTTTGAACCAATAATTTAGCACTCATATGGGGCTTCTTGATGAGCAATATCTTTTTCATGATCATCAAGGAATCTAAACAATAAACCATAATCAATAATCAAATATATAGTAGTAGATTTACAAATGTGGATGCGAGAGCTTTCTAAACAATTAGGAGGAAATGCCTGAATCCAAATAAGCATAATACTATGAAACCATTCCTATCATGTCAATGTAGCACACACGTGTAGCTTAGTGTTTAGTATAGCGACATGCCTCACCTATAAATAACACCTACAATAATCAAATATTTAGTAGTAGATTTACAAACGTGGATGTAAAAGATTTCAAAACAATTAGGAGGAAATGCTTGAATCCGAATAAGCATAAATACCGTGAAACCATTCCTTTCATGTCAATGTAGCACATACATGTACCTTAGTGTCCTATATAGAAAGATGCCTCCCTCTATATAGAAACAACATGAAGATACGCTTATCATTCTCAATACCCATAAGTAAGGCATCATTGGCCATGACATCTACATGTTTGTTATCTTTCATTTAAATAACAACAATGATGAATGAGTCAAAATCATCTAACAATAGTAAAGCTAACTTATGATATTGCATCAATCTAGCATTCTTAGTATGTTAATTTCTTGTAATTTGTTGTGCCACTAATTGTGAACCCCATGAATATCAATAGATTTAATGTCCGAAGAAATAGCTACTCTCAAACCTACAATTGACGCCTCATATTCAACAATATTATTTGTATAAAAAGTCAAGTTGAAAGGATATGGGAATCAAATCTCCCATAGGTGGAATCAAAATCAATCCAATTACTAAACTGACTGGACATCTAGAACCATCAACGAGCATAGTCCAAGGAGCAGAATTCTCAAAATATAAAATATGCTCATGAAGAAAAGATGTATCCATAGGCACTATTTCATGGTGCTTTTGCTAATTGATCTACCATTGCTTGACCCTTGATGGATTTTTATGAGATGAATTTCAAATTGAATTCCATAAGAAGCATAACCCACTATTCTTTTCTACTAGAAATATTAACCTTAGAAAGCATGTGTTTTTAAAGGATCAACTTCAACAATCATGTGTCTCCAAGTGTAGCATATAATGTCTTTATTTCTACAAAGGAACACTAGTGCTAAGTATAAATTTCCATAGGAGCGTATTGAGTCTCATAATCTAACAATGTACGACTACTATAATAAATTGCATGTTCTTTTCCATTTTTATCATTTGTGCTAATAAACCAATAATAGCTCAATATGTCACTAAAACATACAATAATAAAGGCTCACTATGTTTAACAAGCACCAAAATGAGATGATTCATCAAATATTGTTTCATATCTTCAAACTCTTTCTTACGATCCGCATTCTATTCAAATTTAGTATCATACTTTAAAAACTTACTGAAAGTTAAAGTATGATTTAATACCTAAGAAATAAAGTATCTATAAGCCTGAATCTTACCCTATAAACCACACAGTTGTGTAAGATTACGGGACAAAGGCATAAATCAATAACACCCACTTCAATTCCTCACTTTAATATAATAAATCCAAGTAATTTCCCATTATTGACACTAAAAACACATTTATTAGGATTAAGTTGTACCTGATATTGCCTTATACTATCAAAAATGGTCCTCAAGTCTCTAGGGTTATCCATTATTTTCTTATACTCACCCAAAATATCAACATAATCATCCAGAATTGCATTTCTATGTACCAATGACATAGCAGAGTATGAAGCTTTAATCACAGGATTACGCATGGTAGTACAATGGGCTATCAAACAGCTACAATTCTTTGGTGACTCTCAATTGGTTATTAAACAAGTCCTAGATGACTATCAAACAAAAGATGAGAAGCTTCTTCCATACAAGGTAATGGTTGATGATTTTAAAAAGTACTTTGACAATATCACCTTTGAACAAATCCCAAGGTTACAAAACAAAGCAGCAGATGCCATGGCTATGATTGGATTTCTTCTAGACATGCCATCCAATACACACAAATGTGAGTTTCTGGTTGAACAACTTTTGATTCTAGCATTTGAAGTACCGCAGTCTGAGCTTATATGTGAAATTGTTGGTTCCAATTCACCGTGGTACAAGGACATATACGAGTATCTCCATGATCAAACCTTTCCATTCCAACTATCTAACACCCAACGAAAAACCTTTATTCGTCGAGCCTCTCGTTACACTATCTTAAGAGACTATGTGTATCAGCAAAAGCTCAAGCCCTTTAACCAATCAAGATCAACCAGAAGCTATTTGTTTGCATGCCTTAAGCCAACATTTGCTATAGCATTTTATCAACATCTTTAGCCTTCAACAGGATGTAGCTTTCCTCTTAACAAGGCGCCAGCTTAAATCCATCTAAGAGCACTTAAATTTGGCAGGAGAACGTGATGAAAATATCTTTTGTTTTATCTTTTGATTTATCTTTTGTCCCTTTTCTATGCCTAATCAACACTGCCTTGATCTATCTTTATCTTGGTACGTTGCGATGAAGTAAGGAATGGGGCATGGTCATATTGCTTTCATATGTCGTGTTTGTGGGATGATCTTATTCTCTTCCTATGCGTATTGGTATCTTGTACGTGTTGGGATTAGCCTCTTACATACCAATATCTGTAGCATCTGAGAAGCTAAACAGTCTCTTATGCACATGAGACTATTCTATGTTAAGAACTAGCTCCATAAGCTCAAACCATTGCTTGTAGCGTCAAAGTCCATCTCAGAACACTTGTTGCTATTCATATCTTGTGTATGTTGGTTCAACATCTTGACCTCATGCATCTCGACAAGATTGTAGTATGTTAGTTTTGCATTGGATATTTCAACACCTTGGTCTTCTATACCATGGTGCATAACATCCATATGCTATATCAAACATAAGGATTGCATTTCCCTACTCTTGAGCAATTACTTTCAAAGTTGTCATATCACTTATCCATTCCATCATAATCTTATATAGTCCTCAACCAAGATCAATCATCTTACCCCCATTTTCTTCGTGTCAACCTTGTCTCTAGCCTTTCATTCTATCGTGAGCCAACCCAACCCTTCCTGGTTAGCCTGGCTTACCTCTCGAGGGGGCATCACTTGCCAGTTACACTGGGGCATAACCTTGTTTATCAAGCGAATATCGTATCTTCTTTGGCACAACACTCTAACAAACATTGTATCAAAGAGGGGCAAAATGTAGACACCCAAAATTGACCTAATTATCATTAGCATTCAAATATTGCATTAGCTACCATCTGCATTTGTTTAACACATTTGAGCAATTTCCCTAACACACTTATTTCTTCTATTAATTAAATAAATTTATATTTATTTAATTAATTCATTAGCTATTTCTTCTATTTTCTCTAAATTATAATTAAATAATCTTTAATTATTTAATTATCTTCATTCTATCTATTTTAATTAAATAAATCTTATTTATTTAATTAAAATTCCTTTCATAAGCCCACTTTTCAATTAATTAAATAAATTTTATTTATTTAATTAATTTCTCTTATCATTTATCTCAATAAGCCGACATGTGTGCCTCTTTCATTTAAAAAGATAAGCGGTACTACATCTTTTATTTAATATCTTTCACATGTAGTACTTTTTATGTACACAGTCACACATAAGCCTTATCTTCCTTCCACTTGTCATTTACACATTCACCTATGATTATCTTTTAATCTTAGCCATTCACATAGCCACCAAATCTCCATCGTTGATTGATCTTGGTTGAGGTCTATATAAACACACTCTCATTCCATACTACATCTATCCAGCATTCACATAGCGTCTACATTCTCATTTGGAGCATATTGAGCATTTTAGCATCCATTTAGCATTTTATCATTATCATCCATCCATCATGGCAGCTTTGATCTTCATAATTGTTTATTGTTGAAGAAGCAATCCACATCATATACAAGGAATCATACAATCTAGGTGATATTGTTCTTGAATTGCATGCTTTTGATTTCATTTGGATTAGATTCTATGATGATGGAAGGGTTAGGTTTTCATGGCTATGCTTGATCTTATTAACCTGATTTTTACCTATCACATTTTGGCACACCCAGTGGGACCCACGTCCTTGATTAACTTTGTTATTTGAAGTTGTTTTTGTGAAGATCAGATTTTTTGAGCACTTATGACAAGTTTTAGTCGCTTCTGAGTGAAAACCAGTCATTGTTCGATTATATGTATCGCTTTAAGCCGAAACTAGCCGCTTACAGCATTTTTCAGATCGCTTCTAAGCGAACAGTAGTCTCTTATTGCCTTTCTTGCATCACTTACAAGCTAATAGTGGTCGCTTATATTCTTATTTGCATCACTTTTAATCTGACAGTGATCACTTTTAGCTATCTAGATCGCTTTCTACAAAACTAGGGTTTTTGTTATATTCTATTTTTTTTGCAGATCTGGGTGGCTTATGATCTGTAATCAGTCGCCTTTTGCCTTTTCGCATCACTTATGAGCTTTATCATTTCGCATCTGGCTTTACTGGTGTCACCTCTGATTTGTAACATTTCGTTTGCTGCAGAATACAGATCGCTTCTGATCAACAGTTGATCACCTAGGTAACTGTGTCGCTTTCAGTCTTTATCAGTTGCAGTCCAGTTTTCTTGGTTACTAATTGGGTATTTGTGCAGCATCTTATCGATTGTCCAAGGAAAGGAGGTTATCAAACTACTAACATATCTGTTGCAGCTCCGATCGGTCCAAGACTTGTGATTTATCACTAATTTAGGAACATTTGGGCTTGGTGCTTAAAACGAATTATTGTTTGCTCCGTGCTTGATTTATCTTTCTTGATTTCTTGAATGTGCATGTTTGTAACCCAAATTTAATAGAAAAAGTATTCTCTCCCCTTGCCTATCAAATGGATCTTGGGTGCATGAGAACTTGTTATTATCTTTAGAGGGCATGCCTTCCCGGTGTGAGAAGGGGTATGACCCAAACGGTAATGGGCTAAAGCCAAGTCCTTCTGAACCGCTATATAAGAAAAGTGTTTGTGTCGAAAGCCACAAACAATGGGTGTTGTTGTGTTATACCGACAACCAACCTCCCCCAAAACCCTCCAAGGTGTAACCCTTGAAGGCTGGGAGACTCCATAACAGAAAGTAGCGTTGCTGCACATATAGCCACCTGAACGGATGCCCTTATTAGCAACCTTGTGTAGTAGCCAAAAACTTTCTATTTGTTGACGCAAAAGGTGGGACCTTTGAAGCCGCCTCAATTCATGTGGTTCTTAGTAGAGATAGCAGGGACAATCCTAAGGTTTGGTGGGGGGACAAGCCTTGAGAAACCTAGATCTTGGTATGTGTGAGAAGTGTGTGTCGTGGAGAGGAGCCAGTGCTACCAAGATCCTGAAGCTATCCGCTTTGAATAAGCACAGCCAGAGTACTCAACAAATACAATCCTTTCCTAGCCTAGGTTGTACAAGTTTGTGATTGTTGTGAGTGTGAGTGACTGAAATTACTATGTTCTTGTCAAAAACATAATTCAAACATATTTCCTAACAAACATAGTCACTTTTGAGCTTTAACTGCCCGCATATAGACAATCAGATCGCTTTTAACCATCAATTAGTTGTGTTTGGCATCAATTGAATTGCCTTTGCACAACAATTGCTCACCTCTGGTCTAAACTAAGTCGCCTTTGATCAATAGTAAATCACTTATGAGTTAACATTGTTCGCCTATAGCAAATTGGCTCGCCTTTGGTTAATACTATAGCCTATTACCTGAACCAAAACTAGATCGCTTTTAAGCTATTATCAGTCACTTTTGGCCTTTTCTAAGTCACATTTGAGCTATTACCTGTCGCCTATGGTTAATTACCAGCAAATCTTAGTGACTCAGCCGAATCAGCTACATTTTCAGCTTGCTTAGCTTCAGCATTAGCTTTCAAACCTTCCTCTAATCATTTGTAGATACCTGGACTTTGTCTCCTGCTTTGAGCATACCAAACAATTAGACTTTGTGAACTTTCCATCTTTTTGAAATCCCAAACCAGCAAACCAAACATCAAACAATCAACCCAATCAATTAGCAAAACAATGTCTTTTGGCTTTAGCCTTAGCAACATCAGCAAAATAGTAACCTTAACAAACAGCTTTTCCCTTGAGCGTGTGAGCTATTCTCTAGGGAAGTTCAACCAACAACCAACAACCAAGCAACCCAACAACAGTAAAGCAAACAACGAACTAGCACAGCAACCAACAACCAAACAAATTAGTAAACCATCATCTTTTGGATCTCAAACCTTGACAAGCTAAAGTTCAATTTTCAACATCAACCATCATGCCTCAAACTAGGAGCCAATATAGAGCTGAAATGGAAGCAAAATTGTGCGCTGAGATGGAAGCCAAGATGCAACAATCACGATCAACACCCCTTAGAGATGCAACTCAATTTACAACCGGCATGCCTTCTCACATGTTTGTGCCCCATGGGTACACCATTGGCGACTTATCACATCAAGTGCAATCACACCCCTTCACAGCGACTTATGAAGAGTATTCCCAAGAGGATTTATCTGACTATTAAGACACACATGTATGGGACCAAGTTGAGAAGCTTGTTTTATCTGATCCTAATTGCTACTTCTTGCAACTTGTCCACATGGGAGCCAAACTACCAAGAGACTTTGGCATATCCTCTATTTGAGAACATGATCCAAGCACTCTCGCTGTTGTTGCAAAGGGACCATCCACTATAGTCACACCATCGCATACCATATTACAAACTCCATCTTCCTGATGGTAAGAGTTGTCATTGATGTCAAAAGCTTGTTCAGATGATGATGTAAAGTTGTCATAGTTGTTGCAGGACATCAGGAGAAGCAGGAGTTCACATCATCCTGTGTAGAGTTTACATCATCTTGTGTGTTCTTTCTATTATTATATCATAGTTTGTTAATGGTAAAGTGTTTGTCTTGTTATCATGCTCAAGTCAAGGTTGTCAGGTTGTGCTCAAAACAAGATATGAGATGTGATCTTGATTCATGGTTTACTTGGACAAAGATTGTCTTCACAATCATTTTTGACAGTGGGATCTTGCTTGTATACAGTAATATCATGTTGTTTACAAGTGACAGTGGTTGATACAAATAGCACGGAATGGTCTTCTGGATGTTGGTATGGTCTTCATGTCAGATGTTCTTTTCAGGAGTTCAAAATATCATTCTTGTTCAAGAGTTTCATATTTGTGTTGAAGAGTGTGACATGTTGAAGTTGATGCTTCATAGGTGTGTTCATGCTTCACCAAGGGTCAAAACATAATGTATTTGTTTATGATATTGCATGTTGATAATGCTTGTGAGAAAAGATCATCATCATTTTGATGAAATCAGGAATTGTTTGATATCAGTGAGAGATTGTATATTCTTCATTGGAGAACATTATGTTGAGGAATGTAATGCTTTATACTTCAGTGTCTTCAGAATTTCTTCATGTTGATAAAGTGTGATGAGAACTGCCTTACATTGAGATCAGTGTATTAGTATATGTTGCCTTCAAGATCTTCATTGATTGTCTAGAATCAGACCACTTTAATCTCTTCATAATCATACTAGTTCAATGTCAGTGGCAGAATGCTAATTATGGTCAGATGTGGTTCATTCGCTTGCATCAGTGACTTCAAAGGTTTTTGCAGAGTTCATCATCATGAGTGGATGAGTTCAAGATTGAAACCTCCTAAAGATTTGATCTTCCTAAGTTGGCTCCTAAGTCCCTAAAGTCTTTGTCACACTACATATTCTGCCCATCATATGTAAAGTGTTCTTTTTGTTTTAATTTTACATTGACCTTTTGAACAGGTCACGGGCCACTTAAGTGATAGAATAAAGGGTTTGGCACCGTATAGAAACTGGCCTCCTTTTACATATTTATCGATAGCATCGGTCATAACATAAACGTTGGAGCGGCAAAAATGGATCAAAGGCAAGGTTTCAAAGTTCATCGGGCGTGAAAAATATGATCAATGGTGATCATTTAAATTGACTCCGACCCCCTATGTTATGTTTGACATGCATTAAAGTGTCAAATAGTCGTTGAAAAAGCAAATCTTTTTAAGAGATTTTCTTTCTATTTTTAAAAGGGCAAGTGGGACTTGTTCTCTCGTGAAATAGAAATAAAAAGAAAAGATATTTTTATAAAATCTACAGATTTTTAGAAAGAATATGAAACAAAAGAAAGATGCTTTTATAAAGATAGGCTTTTTAGTGCCTTTATTTTTTTTTCAGAGAGATGGGTAAAGTTTGAAGAAGATTTGAAGAAATTCTTTGCAAAAGGAATAGGATTTAATGAAGAAGATAAGTGCAAATTGATCCTAAGATTTTATGCAAGGGCAAAATGTTTTTTGAAGATTTTTTAAAAAAAAAGAAATGAAGAGTCTGTGAAGGAGAAGATGAAGGGTTTGAGAAGATCTTAGAGATTATGAACAGATGGCAAGGAAATACAAAGAAGTTTTTATATTTGATATCAGATGGAAAAGGAATTGATGATTTTCTTGGAAGATTCTTTTCAGATGGCCTCCTGAAGATTATTCTTTAGAGAATACAAAAAGATGCAGAGTTATTTTTTTTAGATAGATGAATTATTTTCATTGAAGATTTTATTTTGCAGAGATTGAAGAATATCAATGTTTTTCAGATTGAAAGAGATTTGATTTTTTTTAAGAAGAAATTACAGAGATGGAAGATGAAGTTGCTCAGAGATTTTGTTTTTCTCCTACAGGGCACTGATTGATTTTATTGAAGAGTTGTTTATGATCTTACAATTTTTTTTTTGATGAATTATTTATGCAAATGAAAGGGTTTTTGATTTATAGAAAGAAGGTGAAATGTTTTGTTTGCAGAGAAGATGAAAATGATTATAAAGAATGTGAAAAGTCATCTTGTATATAATGGCTTTTGCAGGTGGATTGATTAGTGTGTGTGAGTGATGTTGTGTAGATGAATGATGAACTGACAGGGATCAAATACAGATACAGAGATTGACAAGATGATCAGAAAGACAATATGCAATTGCAATGACAATCAGGTGCATGAATCATGAATTTAATTGATCAAGACATTGAAACTAGTAAGACAGAGATGAAACATACAGAGTATGCAGTGTGGTTGAGAGGATCCAGAAAAAGGATTGATTTTGAATAGAATGGCCATTTGACAGACATATGTTTTGTATTGAATGAAACAGAGTGTCCCTCTGAACTTGTTTATTACTTCCAGTGAAGATTCAGTTTGCCAGTGAGGCCTTGTATTAGCCAGTGAGGCTTGTAGGTCAGTAAGACCTATTTGTTTACCAGTGAGGTATATTAGTGTTGGAAGTGGGTGCTTCTATTTAGTATTGGAGTTGGTGCTCCATAAGGAGTTGGTGCTCCTAGATACAATTTGTATTGCCAGTGAGGCATGTTTTTCAGTTAAGCCAGTGAGGCAATTCTAGAGTGGTTTTTCTACCCTTGGAGGGTTTTCCACTCGTGCAATTCTTGTGTCTTGATCTTCTCTCAGTGGTTGTATGTTTTACTCATGAGTTTTTGTTTTTCATTCTCAGTTATGTGCACATGTATTTGAGAATTCAATGATAGCTCTCTCTCCTTATACTCTGCAAGTTAAAGTTTGTAAAAAGATAAGAAATTTCACACAACACTGATTCACCCCCCCTCTCAGTGTTGTCCTTGACTCCTACAATTGGTATCAAAGCCAGGTTCCTTGTTTGAAGTCTAATAGGCTCGGGTAGATTCTGGTAGTGGAGTTCATGGGGTAAGTGCAGGAGAATTAAGAACATGAGAAATGTTAAGATTCTCTCTGGTCAAAAGACACAAAAGAAATCATCCATATCAAATCCAGATATTGATATAAAGTCAGTTGATAAAGATGTTCTTCAAGTTGAATCTGATATTGTCTTAGAAGAAAAAATTTTAGATGTTCCTCAGTTTGATGGTTCAAATTTTTCAGTTTGGTATGTTAGAATGCAAGTGTATTTATCCTCCTTAGGATATGATGTTTTAATGTCAGTTGAGAATGGTAATTCTTTAAATAGCAAAGAGGCTCTTAAATGCAATCATATAGCCAAGAAAGTTATTTTATCTAGTTTATCTAATAATATATCTTGTAAGGTTGTGCAGTATGAAACAGCTCAGGATATCTGGAAAGAACTGATAAGAATTTACAAAGGTAATGATAACGAAGACAATTTGGTATCTAATGAAAATGATCATGAAAGGCAACTTTCAAATGAAGGGATTAAAGTTCAAACCCAATCAGATTCAGAAGAAGATAACATCACAAGTAATGATGACCAAGGATATGATGAAGAAGATTGTGAGATTGATATGGAAGGAGAGCTTATGTATGCTCTGAGTGAGCTCAAGAAGTATAAGAGAGAGAATCAGAAACTAAATTTGCTCTTGCAACAAGAAAGAGAATCTAAAGTCAATGCACTTTCATAACTTGAAATTGTATCTACAGATCTTGAAGAGGCCGGATGTCAGATTATTAGTTTGAAGACATATATTGATGATTCAGACAAACTAATTGCTAGATTGAAGACAGAAATTGAAGAATCTAAGAGGATAGCTGATGTCTCAATTTCTAACCTTGAAGTTTCAAGGATTGAGAATCTAAAACTGGAAGGTGAAATTATCAATCTGAGAAAAGAGTATGATGGTCTTAAGAA
This sequence comes from Cunninghamia lanceolata, assembly GCA_027924645.1. Taxonomy (NCBI): domain Eukaryota; kingdom Viridiplantae; phylum Streptophyta; class Pinopsida; order Cupressales; family Cupressaceae; genus Cunninghamia; species Cunninghamia lanceolata. The sequence continues at coordinate 182,490 of BSBN01000203.1, read as the reverse complement.
GTATAAGGAATTTGAAGAAAGCACAAGCAAGCTACAAGAGATGCTTGGTAAACAAAAACTATATGGAGACAATACTGGACTTGGTTTTGAAGAAGGAGAATGTTCAAAAGCTAGACAGACACCTAAAAGGAAAATTGGTTTAAGTCATCTTGTTGTTGCCACAGAAGGTAAAAGGAAGAGTGAAGCTGAACAGAAAACCAGAGATGAATTTGTACACAATCAAAGAAGGAATTTCAGAAAAACTGCTGTTAGACAAGCATACATGTACAGGTATAATTATTCTTTTAATGGTTATTGTTATGCTTGTAATCAATTTGGACACAAAGCAATTTTTTGCAGAAGGAATACTGACATTATTTTTTACAAGTGCAATAATGTTGGACACATACAAAGTAATTGCAAAGTGCATAGAAGGTATGATCCTTCATGGAAGTTTAATATGAGTACTCAAAGGTACTATCATTCATTTGATTATGATTTTGACATAGTTTGTTATAATTGCAACACTCTTGGACACAAAGCACAGAGTTGCAAAATGTATGCTTCACCTGATTTGAAAAAGTTGAAATGGAAAGAAAAGGTTTGGAGGAAGAAAGCACCTATGAAAATTTGGAAGCAGAAAGAAGGTAAAGAGAAGTCAGAATCTAAGCTTGTGCATCTTGCACAAGTCATTACATCTATTGCATAACATAGCATGAAGTAAGGGGGGAGGTATCAAATGTTCTATCAGTTAACCCCAAGAAGTTTCAAGAAAAAGATCATTTGATATGATGATCTTGTCTGTCTATCATTCTTACCATGCTTTGAAATTATTGATGATGATGTTGCTAACAATGTTGATTTTCAGTATGTGACAATGATACAGGTGATCTTTAGTTCAGTATGCATACAAGATGTAAAAAGGATGGTCAGGGGTTCAAAGCACAAAGAGTTTGATTGTGTTGAGAGTTTTTGGTTTATAAATGATCCTATTCATATTTTGGTTATAGCATGTTGTTATTGACAATGGTTGAGTTGTTATGATGGGATTTTGTTATTGAAAAGTATTGGTTATCATGGCAAAGAACTTAAGATGCTCTCAAGAAGCTCTTATCAGAAATTAGCATGTGTTGGCTGAGGCGGCTAAAAATGAAAATTCAATTCATAGCAATTATCTCTGCTTTTGTTTTGTGCAAAGTGTTGTTGCAGGAAGAATTTGTTGATGCAGTTTGTTTGTTATTTGATGAGCTAGTTTGAATGAAAAAGTCAAGAGGCAGTAGTTCTTGTATAGTACAGTATGTTTCAGATGTGGTTTTGTATCAGAATTGACATTATGATGTGAAAAGTGTCTTGTGCAGAATAGGAGGATAATTCAAGTGGTCTTCATTCTTTGTCATGTCAGAAAAGGTGTCAGAATAGTTTGGTTGCAGGATGATAGTTCATATCAAAGCAATCAATTTGATGACAGAGTTCTTCAAGCTATGACATTGTTGGTGATATCCTGCATTTCATCAAATCAGCAATAGCAGATGGTAATGTTCAAAAAGGGTTGTCATATGTTGACTTCAGGATTGTTATCATCATAAATCATTACTTGTTCAAAGGTTAACAGGAGTTTATGCCTTCAAAGTGTTCATAATTCAATATGATTATAATGATTATGATCATGCTATAACATCTTTAAGTGGAGTTGTTCTCAGGGGGAGTTAATCAGAGGATTGAGTTGTCACTATCATGAGAAATTTGAAAAGAGATATGTTTTCTTCATCCTCATTTTGGTATTGTGTCAAAAAGTGATATTATATTGAAATTGACATATAAGTTTCATTATGTCAGACAGTGGTTTGTGTTGGTTATTCTTGTCAGTAATTGCCAGTGGTATTCAACACAGGGGGAGCAAATAGTTTTTGAATCTTTGTCATCAGATGTCAAAAAGGGGGAGAAAGAGAAAATGGTTCATAAAGTTTTGCCATCAATGACAAAGGGGGAGATTGATGGTAAGAGTTGTCATTGATGTCAAAAGCTTGTTCAGATGATGATGTAAAGTTGTCATAGTTGTTGCAAGACATCAGGAGGAGCAGGAGTTCACATCATCCTGTGTAGAGTTTACATCATCTTGTGTGTTCTTTCTATTGTTATATCACAGTTTGTTAATGGTAAAGTGTTTGTCTTGTTATCATGCTCAAGTCAAGGTTGTCAGGTTGTGCTCAAAACAAGATATGAGATGTGATCTTGATTCATGGTTTACTTGGACAAAGATTGTCTTCACAATCATTTTTGACAGTGGGATCTTGCTTGTATACAGTAATATCATGTTGTTTACAAGTGACAGTGGTTGATACAAATAGCACGGAATGGTCTTCTGGATGTTGGTATGGTCTTCATGTCAGATGTTCTTTTCAGGAGTTCAAAATATCATTCTTGTTCAAGAGTTTCATATTTGTGTTGAAGAGTGTGACATGTTGAAGTTGATGCTTCATAGGTGTGTTCATGCTTCACCAAGGGTCAAAACATAATGTATTTGTTTATGATATTGCATGTTGATAATGCTTGTGAGAAAAGGTCATCATCATTTTGATGAAATCAGGAATTGTTTGATATCAATGAGAGATTGTATATTCTTCATTGGAGAACATTATGTTGAGGAATGTAATGCTTTATACTTCAGTGTCTTCAGAATTTCTTCATGTTGATAAAGTGTGATGAGAACTGCCTTACATTGAGATCAGTGTATTAGTATATGTTGCCTTCAAGATCTTCATTGATTGTCTAAAATTGGACCACTTTAATCTCTTCATAATCATACTAGTTCAATGTCAGTGGCAGAATGCTAATTATGGTCAGATGTGGTTCATTCACTTGCATCAGTGACTTCAAAGGTTTTTGCAGAGTTCATCATCATGAGTGGATGAGTTCACGATTGAAACCTCCTAAAGATTTGATCTTCCTAAGTTGGCTCATAAGTCCCTAAAGTCTTTGTCACACTACATATTCTGCCCGTCATATGTAAAGTGTTCTTTTTGTTTTAATTTTACATTGACCTTTTGAACAGGTCACGGGCCACTTAAGTGATAGAATAAAGGGTTTGGCACCGTATAGAAACCGGCCTCCTTTTACATATTTACCGATAGCATCGGTCATAACATAAACGTTGGAGCGGCAAAAATGGATCAAAGGCAAGGTTTCAAAGTTCATCGGGCGTGAAAAATATGATCAATGGTGATCATTTAAATTGACTCCGACCCCCTATGTTATGTTTGACGTGCATTAAAGTGTCACAATTCTGTGACAATTCAAATAGTCGTTGAAAAAGCAAATCTTTTTAAGAGATTTTCTTTCTATTTTTAAAAGGGCAAGTGGGACTTGTTCTCTCGTGAAATAGAAATAAAAAGAAAAGATATTTTTATAAAATCTGCAGATTTTTAGAAAGAATATGAAACAAAAGAAAGATGCTTTTATAAAGATAGGCTTTTTAGTGCCTTTATTTTTTTTCAGAGAGATGGGTAAAGTTTGAAGAAGATTTGAAGAAATTCTTTGCAAAAGGAATAGGATTTAATGAAGAAGATAAGTGCAAATTGATCCTAAGATTTTATGCAAGGGCAAAATGTTTTTTGAAGATTTTTTTAAAAAAAAGAAATGAAGAGTCTGTGAAGGAGAAGATGAAGGGTTTGAGAAGATCTTAGAGATTATGAACAGATGGCAAGGAAATACAAAGAAGTTTTTATATTTGATATCAGATGGAAAAGGAATTGATGATTTTCTTGGAAGATTCTTTTCAGATGGCCTCATGAAGATTATTCTTTAGAGAATACAAAAAGATGCAGAGTTATTTTTTTTAGACAGATGAATTATTTTCATTGAAGATTTTATTTTGCAGAGATTGAAGAATATCAATGTTTTTCAGATTGAAAGAGATTTGATTTTTTTAAAGAAGAAATTACAGAGATGGAAGATGAAGTTGCTCAGAGATTTTGTTTTTCTCCTACAGGGCACTAATTGATTTTATTGAATAGTTGTTTATGATCTTACAATTTTTTTTTGATGAATTATTTATGCAAATGAAAGGGTTTTTTATTTATAGAAAGAAGGTGAAATGTTTTGTTTGCAGAGAAGATGAAAATGATTATAAAGAATGTGAAAAGTCATCTTGTATATAATGGCTTTTGCAGGTGGATTGATTAGTGTGTGTGAGTGATATTGTGCAAATGAATGATGAACTGACAGGGATCAAATACAGATACAGAGATTGACAAGATGATTAGAAAGACAATATGCAATTGCAATGACAATCAGGTGCATGAATCATGAATTTGATTGATCAAGACATTGAAACTAGTAAGACAGAGATGAAACATACAGAGTATGCAGTGTGGTTGAGAGGATCCAGAAAAAGGATTGATTTTGAATAGAATGGCCATTTGACAAACATATGTTTTGTATTGAATGAAACAGAGTGTCCCTCTGAACTTGTTTATTACTTCCAGTGAAGATTCAGTTTGCCAGTGAGGCCTTGTATTAGCCAGTGAGGCTTGTAGGTCAGTGAGACCTATTTGTTTACCAGTGAGGTATATTAGTGTTGGAAGTGGGTGCTTCTGTTTGATATTGGAGTTGGTGCTCCATAAGGAGTTGGTGCTCCTAGATACAATTTGTATTGCCAGTGAGGCATGTTTTTCAGTTAAGCCAGTGAGGCAATTCTAGAGTGGTTTTTCTACCCCTGGAGGGTTTTCCACTCATGCAATTCTTGTGTCTTGATCTTCTCTCAGTGGTTGTATGTTTTACTCATGAGTTTTTGTTTTTCATTCTCAGTTATGTGCACATGTATTTGAGAATTCAATGATAGCTCTCTCTCCTTGTACTCTGCAAGTTAAAGTTTGTAAAAAGATTAGAAATTTCACACAACACTGATTCACCCCCCCTCTCAGTGTTGTCCTTGACTCCTACACTTCCAACCCATGTCTTTCATTGCCTATTGTTACTTCATTTGACCCACCACGCTCAGAGTACACTTTAGAACCTTTGATAACTCCAACCAATGTACTCCCTTTCCTTTCGCAAAATCTAAACATTCTACCTTTCCATGTTTCCCAACATACTCCTTCTCCTACCATGACCGTATTTGTGCCTTAAGTAACACAAGTTGTCCATGTTGCCCAAGTGCAAATTCCTCAAACATCACAAGCTATCCCCATATCCCATATTCTGCAAGCTTCCCAAGCTATCCAAACAACACAAACTGTCCAATCTTCACAACCGTCACAATCTGCTACTCCCATTGCATCACATGTGGACACCACATCCCATATTCCTACCACTGCTAATATGGTCTCCACTATCTCCACGGATCCATCCAACACATCATACAACCACAATGTTAGTCTCATTGACATTATTGACCCACCTATTGTTTCACAAGCCAATCCTAATGCCGATGTCTCTTATGTTGATCATCTTACATCACTTCTGCCATCTTCCTATAATCCTTCACAAACCATCACTTCGTCTTATGCTACTCAAGGATTGCCCATCGTCACCCAACATATGACATATACCAATCCTCATGTTGTTCAAAACACAAACCCAAATGTCCATCCTTCTTCCGCATCTACCAATCCTTCCATCACTTACCATATTACAAATCCAATTCTAAATTCACAACCATTGACCAATGCCAATCCATCTTCTACTTCCCATGTGATGCAAAACCTTGGTGCTAATTCATTGCAATATACCCAACCACCGCTTGTGTCTTAAGGACAACAATCCTCAAACACATATGCGTCACATACTAATCCTTTGACATACATTGTGAGTACGCAACCTCAACAAACGGTCATGGTGTCATATATCCCGCAACAACAACCTCAATATACATCATATTACACTTCACCTCCAAACCAACCACCCCCTTTGCAACAACAACAATTATCTTCAGTGGATGTTCAACAAATGATTGACAAGGCAGTAGGACAAAGCAAGGAGACGTTTTCTTTAGAAGACATATGCGCTTACCCATTTGACAAGTCGCTTCATATGACACCTTTTTCGCCACACTTTGAAATTCCACAATTTGACAAGTAGAAAGGAAAAGGAAATCCGAAAAACCATCTTAGAGCATTCTTTGTGGCATGTCTCGATGTTGCTCAAGACGATACATATCTTCTGAGACTGTTTCCCTGAAGCTTAGCGGGACAAGCTCTTGAATGGTTCTCTCATTTACCTCTAGGCATTAAGTCTTTTGCGGAACTAGCAAATAAATTTTGATCACATTTCTCTTTTCACATTGAACATGAAGTGAACATGAACGACCTTGTCAACAATAAACAACGCAATGGTGAAGCTTTCTCTTCATTTACTCAACGATGGCGTAATATGGCTAGCAAACTATCATGGGAAATACCTGAAAAACAACAGCTCGATATCTTTGTTCAAAATCTTCATCCCAAGCTGTCATTCCAATTACAATTGCAAAGTACTAGCACCTTTGATGAACTTGTTTCCAAAGGAACCATCATTGAACACACTTTAATTGCTAAAGGCACTATCAAGATTTTTCGTGATAACAAAGACTATCCTCAAAATTCCAACGATAAGTCTAGCTTTTGGAACAAGAACAAGAATGTTGTCAACGATGGTGTTGTAGATGCAAAGAACATACAAACAATGAAAGCTCATATCAACATTCAAGCTGCCTCTAAAACAACTCAACCTTTTCAACAAACTCGACAATGACAAACTTCAAATCCCCACCGACAATTCACACCATTAGCGGAACCTATGGAAGTTGTCTTTCAAAAGCTTCTCCAAGCGGGAGATATCATGTTACTGGATGCACCACCCAACGGTGAACCGCTCTTCAAAGCTCCTTCGTACAAAGAGAATGAGTATTGTGATTACCATAGAGTCAAACGACACAAAACAAATGGTTGTATGCGCTTAAAGCATGTTATTCAAGATTGCATCGATCAAGGCTTAATTAAAATCACACCTCCAACATCGCAACCTACACAACAATCAACATCAAACTATGATCTAGATGCTTTCAAGAATCCACTTCCATCTCATGACAAACCAAGTAACCCTCATGCTAGGAATGCCATTCAGTACAACTATGAATCATCCACTATTGGCGCATTGACCATGCTCGCATTTCTACCATTACTATCCAAGGCAAAGCACCTGACTGCGTTGTAACTACTCAAAGAGGCCGTGTTACCATTCAAGGAGCACCTATCCATCCTCCCTGACCGTCCTCTAGCTATAATATCCTTGATCACCTTGGCAAAACACCTGCACATATTTCCATTCTTGAGTTGCTTCGCATATCCCCTGCCCACAAAGCCATCCTTGATAAAGCCTTATAAGAATCTTCGATGCCCAACGATATTAATACTACACAATTCCAATCTATGGTAGCTAGCATTGCAACTCCTTGTCATCTAACCTTTTCTAACAAAGATCTTCATCCCTCCATTCATCCTTCACACAATGAAGCCCTCCACATAGAAGTGTTTGTCAAACAACGTCGTATCAAACAAATCTTAGTGGATGGTGGAGCTGGTCTTAATATATGTTCTTTAAAATTAATAAAACAATTGGGATATTTTGAGAAAGATGTTGACACTTCCAAGGTCATTACTATCAAAGCATATGATGATGCCGAGAGAGATACTGAAGGGATTATTCACTTGCCTATTCAAGTTGGGCCGGTCACTATTGGCACCTGTTGTCAAGTCCTTGATATTGAGTCTCCTTATAACATTATTCTTGGTCATCCATGGATCCATGCTCTGAAAGCAGTTCCTTCTACACACCATCAATGCCTCAAGTTTCCACATAATGGTGTTGAGATTACTATCCATGCTGATCCCAATCCATTTGAATTATGTCGTGGTTTTCAAGCTAAGTATCAAATCCCTAACCGCATTCCTATCAACACCGAAGCATATCCATCTTCATCATATGTAGATCCATCCGTCCTACTCAAGCCATCATCTAGCAAAGCCGCTTCCAATCTCCGTATCAAGTACACTGAACATGGCTCGGGTGAGTACACATTGCAAGAATCTTATTGTGTTGGAACTCTTCCCTTATCTCCCAAATCTCATGGAAAACCTTCTACATCCAGAGCATCTTCATCTGCAGCCATCATAAAAGCCACGCCCATAGTATTCATTAAAGGTGGATTACTAGATGATGAAGACATCGAGGACATCAACTCTTGGATATTCTTTGATGAGAACGACCAAGTCCAACTTGAAGTGGAGAGATATAACAATGGGTTCCACATCATTAAGAACATGGGCTACAAAGGACATGGTGGATTGAGATCACAGGAACAAGGACCTATTGAACCCATTGTTGTATCTAAGAAGTTTAATAAGCAAGGCCTTGGCTATTAGCCGAAGGTACCGCGTTCCAAAGACATTAAGTGTATTTCTGATATGGAAGCTGGACCTTCCTCGGTAGGAGAGACTTCTAGTTCGGATCCCATTGATGACTCCTGCCTTCATATTATCAATCTTTTTCAAGACACCTCTATCTTCATGATTTCCACATCTTCCTCTAGCCATAACCATTCATCAATTACCCTTTCACTCGTATATCCTGACCTCATCGATTGGGACCAACAGGGGGCACCAATATTGGATACATTTGAGAATGATGAAGCTATTACATAATTCATGGGTTTACGGCAAGGCATTCCATTGGGTGACCATAAAGTAGGTTTCATGATGGATCTACCTAAACTAGCATATTTTGGCAGAAGTATCAAATCCTTTAGTTGCAAAAGTGAAATAAATAAAATAAAAAAAGATAGGTCACTAGGTGAAAATTGAAAGGCACCTCTTGACCATGAAAAAGTAAAAATAAAGGTCCTATCCGAGGGTGAAAACCTCTTTGAGGCACTTGAGGATGAGGGATTTGATCTTTCTGTCGCCACTGACTATCATGAGAAATCAACAATGCTAGTTGAAAAATCACAAGACATGAACTTGGGCACAAAGCAGAATCCAAAGATCACTTTTTTGGCAGCATCACTATCAAAGCAGGAAAGAAGAGACTTCACAACATTTTCATAAAAAGAGCTATCAATTTTGCATGGACTTACACTGACATGCCAAGTCTAGATCCATCACTAGTGGTCCATCATTTAGCAGTATCTCCTAATGCAAACTTGTCAAACAAAAATTGCGCAAAATGCATCCGCAAGTAGCTCTATTGGTTAAAGCAGAGATTCAGAAACTGCTAGACGCAAAGTTCATAAAGCCTAATGATTATCCAGAATGGGTTTCAAACTTGGTACCTGTAGCAAAATCTGATGGACGAGTTCATTGTTGCACAGATTTCAGAGATCTTAACAAAGCATGCCCTAAAGATGACTTTCCACTACCAAGCATAGACAACATTGTAGATCTCACAACTGGACATGAAATGCTATCTTTGATGGATGAATTTTCAGGATATAACAAATCAGAATAGCAAAAGAAGATCAAGACAAAACATCATTCATTTGTCCATGGGGTACATATTATTGGTTGTTATACCTTTTGGTATCAAGAACACTGGAGCTACTTATCAACGAGCCATTATAGTTATCTTCCATGACCTTTTTCACGCTATCATGGAAGACTATGTTGATGATATCCTAGGGAAATCCAAGATGAGAGAAGGACATCTGCAGGTATTAGCACAAATCTTTGATCAACTAGAGAAATATCAAGTCAGACTGAACCCAAAGAAATGTGTATTTGGCGTAACGTCTGGAAAATTGTTGGGATACATTGTATCTCGACGAGAGATTGAATAGACACAGCCAAAGTAAAAGCTATCATGGAAATGCCTCCGCCAGCAAATCTCAAGCAGCTTCGTAGTCTACAAGGAAGGTTACAGTCCATCTGCAGATTTATCTCACAACTAGCAGACAAATGTCATCCTTTCCAACATCTTCTTCGTAAGGGTAAATTTTTTAAGTGGGATGAAAAGTGTCAACAGGGCTTCGACAAAATAAAGGAATATTTGGCAACACATCCTGTGTTGGTACCTCCTGTACTTGATCGCCCATTACTGCTCTACATATCTTCAACAACAGCAGCATTGGGTGTCCTTCTAGCTCAGTATGATGATTGAGGGAAAGAACAAGCCGTTTACTACATCAACAGAACTTTTATGGGATATGAACTTAGTTATTCATCTATGGAAAAAGCATGTTTAGCATTGGTGTTTGCTTCTCAAAAGTTGCGACATTATATGTTGAACCAAACAACAAAGCTCATATCTAACGTTGATCCACTCAAATATTTTCTCTCCAAAGCAATCCTTACGGGAAGATTAGCAAAATGGGTTATGATCTTAAGTGAATTTGACATACAATATGTGGATCGAAAGGCCATAAAAGGACAAGTTATTGCCGATCAATTAGCTGCAACACCCATCACAAATATTCATCCAATACATCCAGAATTCTCTGATGAAGGATTGTTCAATCTAACTTCACCAACATTGTGGCAACTATATTTGGATGGATCTTACACACAACATGGATCAGGAGCAAGGATATTGTTTGTTACCCCTCAAGGAGATTGTATCCCAAAATCATACAGAATTGCATTTCCATGTACCAATAACATAGCAGAGTATGAAGCTTTAATCACAGGATTACGCATGACAGTACAATGGGCTATCAAACAACTACAAGTCTTTGGTGACTCTCAATTGGTTATTAAACAAGTCCTAGATGAATATCGAACAAAAGATGAGAAGCTTCTTCCATACAAGGTAATGGTTGATGATTTTAAAAAGTACTTTGACAATATCACCTTTGAACAAATCCCAAGGTTACAAAACAAAGCAGCAGATGCCATGGCTATGATTGGATATCTTCTAGACATGCCATCCAATACACACAAATGTGAGTTTCTGGTTGAATAGCTTTTGATTCCAGCATTTTAAGTACCGCAGTTTGAGCTTATATGTGAAATTATCGGTTCCAATTCGCCGTGGTACGAAGACATATATGAGTATCTTCGTGATAAAACCTTTCCATTCCAACTATCTAACACCCAACGAAAAACCTTTATTCATCGAGCCTCTCATTACACTATCTTAGGAGACACCCTTTATCGTTGGAGTCTTGATGGTATCCTTCTTAGATGTCTTGATTCTAAGGAAGCAAAGGTGGCCTTACGTGAAGTACATGAAGGTGTCTACGGATCGCATTCCGCTGGCCCTGATCTTGTTAAGAAACTTCTACGAGCCGGATACTATTGGCCAACTATGGAGAAAGATGCACATCAATTTGCAAAGAGATGTCTACAATGTCAGAAACATGGGGATCTAATACATGCACCAACACACAAACTTCAGCCTATCACTACTCTATGGCCCTTCTTGCAGTGGGGACTTGATCTCATAGGTAAAATCCATCCTACTTCGTCCAATGGTCATAAGTTCATTATTACCGCCACTGAATATTTTACAAAGTGGGTGGAAGCCATACCAATGACTTATATTACCGGCAAGCAAATATCTAAGTTCATCCTACACTATATCATTTGCCATTATGGAGTTCCTCAAGCCATTGTCACTGATAATGGTCGACCTTTCAAGAACCCAGAGGTTAAAGATCTTTGTAACAAGTTTCATATTCAACATAGATTCTCTACACCTTACTATCCTCAAAGTAATGGCCAAGCTGAGGCTTCTAACAAAACAATTATCAAGATCCTCAAATAGACAGTCAATGAAGCTGGTCATGATTGGCATCTGCAACTTAATCCTGCATTATGGGCATATAGAACAAGTATCAGAACCCCCATTGGAGCTACACCTTATGCCCTTGTGTATGGCACTGAAGCTATCCTACCTATTGAGGTTGTGATCCCGTCACTTCGAGTATCTCTACAGCATACTATCTCAGGTGAAGAATATCGAGTATCCAGACTCCATGATCTCGAGCTACTAGATGAACGGCGTCTTACAACACTCAACCATCTTCAAGTCTATCAAAACCGTCTACGCTGTGGCTACAACAAAAAAATTAGAGAACATAGATTTCAAGTTGGAGATCTTGTCCTTAAAGAAAATCAAAGGAATCAGCAACATCGTGAGAAACAGGGCAAGTTTGAACCAAATTAGCTTGGTCATTTTGTCATCACAGCAGTCTACGGATTAGGTGCATACACTCTTTCAACACCTGAAGGCATTCCCTTGGATGAACCAGTCAACAACATACATCTCAAGAAGTTCTATCTGTGAATCTCAACAATTCTAAAAAAAAAATCATCCAACAGTGAAAACTACTTTGTGGCACTTTGGATAACAAAAAAAAATATATAGTACAAGATAAATAATTCGTCCTCTGGTGAAAACCTGGTAAATAGGCACCTTGGATAAGTACCGTAGTGAAAACCTGGCAAACAGGCGCTATGTGTAGCGACCAGCTCCCATCATCTGCTTAGTTTGTTTGATCACAGCTTTTCATAACATATTTCACCTTCTTACCTACATAATCCATATCATAATCTACCTTTCGCCTTGTACACACATCGTTATCCATCCATCTGTAATAAAAGCCTTTTTGCCCTTACCTCTGCTATCGTAGCCTTCATAGTTTGGATTTCATTGGGGTCACTATATCATCTGGCACCTTAGCATCTTGTTCGCACGCACGCATCCATCACCACTTCTCCATAATAAAACCTCATCCCACACTGGGGGCACTTGTTAAGCCTTATTTGGAAGTGGATATCTACAGCTCCAGCTCATAATACAGCGACCACCCAATCTCATAACACAAAAAACATTCAACTTCAAACACAACAAATCATCCAACTTCAAAACATGGCAAACATTTGCAACTAGGATCAACATTTTCGCAATCAGTCCAAACTCAAACATCGTCAAAAATCTCAAAAAAAAAAAATCAAAACATCGCAAAATTTCCAAGCAACAAAGTTGATCATTTGCCATCAACCATCAACGCAACATGCAAGAACTACATCACTAGCTTTATCGTAAAAGCTTTGACCCCGTGGATACAGGGTATGTAGGCAATCTGAGATGCGAAGGAAGCACTCTGATTCAGGAAAACACGATAGCCTTCCTTTCATCATCTATCTTTCATCCTTCTAATCATCCTCCAATCTTTCATCTTCCTTTCTTCTATCTTTCATCACTTACATCATCAATAAACCCAGAACTACATATTCATCATGTCTCATCATCATTGTAAATGTGCTTTGATCCCATGGACAGCGTATGTAGGCAGTCTGGAATACGAAGGAAGTATCCAGTACTCAAGCACAAATGATCCACCCATCTTCATCTTCTTTCATCTTCCATCTTCTTTGTGATTAGCTCAAGCAAGAAGCAGACTATGCGTATCAGCGAAAGCTCAAGCACTTTAACCAATCAGGATCAGCCAGAAGCTATTTGTCCGCATGCCTTAAGCCAACATTTGCTATAGCATTTTATCAACATGTTTAGCCTTCAATAGGATGCAGCTTTCCTCTCAACAAGGCACTAGCTTAAATCCATCTAGGAACACTTAAATTTGGCAAGAGAATGTGATGACAGTATCTTTTGTTTTATCTTTTGATTTATCTTTTGTCCCTTTTCTATGCCTAATCAACATTGCATTGATCTATCTATATCTTGGTACGTTGCGATGAAGTAAGGAATGGGGCATGGTCATATTGCTTTCGTATGCCATGTTTGTCGGATGATCTTATTCTCTTCCTATGCGTATTGGTATCTTGTATGTGTTGGGATTAGCCTCTTACATATCACTATCTCTCTAGCATCTGAGAAGCTAAACAGTCTCTTATGCACATGAGACTATTCTGTGTTAAGAACTAGCTCCATACATATAACCAGCAAGGTGTCACTATGTGCAGTGGAGGTAAGCTCAAACTATTGCTTCTAGCATCAAAGTCCATCTCTGAACACTAGCTGCTATTCATATCTTGTGTATGTTGGTTCAACATCTTGACCTCATGCGTCTCGACAAGATTGTAGTATGTTAGTTTTGCATTGGATATTTCGACACCTTGGTCTTCTATACCTTGGTGCATAACATCCATATGCTATATCAAACATAAGGATTGCATTTCTCTACTCTTGAGCAATTACTTTCAAAGTTGTCATATCACTTATCCATTCCATCATAATCTTATATAGTCCTCAACCAAGATCAATCATCTTACCCCTGTTTTCTTCCTGTCAACCTTGTCTCTAGCATTTCATCCTATTGCGAGCCAACCCAGCCCTTCCTGGTTAGCCTGGCTTACCTCTCGAGGGGGCATCACTTGCCACTTACACTGGGGCATAACTTTGTTTATCAAGCGAATATCGTATCTTCTTTGACACAATACTCTAACGAACATTGTATCAAAGAGGGGCAAAATGTAGACACCTAAAATTGACCTAATTATCATTAGCATTCAAATATTGCATTAGCTACCATCTACATTTGTATAACACATTTGAGCAATTTCCCTAACACACTTATTTTTTTCTATTAATTAAATAAATTTATATTTATTTAATTAATTCATTAGCTATTTCTTCTATTTTCTCTAAATTATAATTAAATAATCTTTAATTATTTAATTATCTTCATTCTATCTATTTTAATTAAATAAATCTTATTTATTTAATTAAAATTCTTTTTATAAGCCCACTTTTCAATTAATTAAATCAATTTTATTTATTTAATTAATTTCTCTTATCATTTATCTCAATAAGCCGACATGTGTGCTTATTTCATTTAAAAAGATAAGCGGTACTACATCTTTTATTTAATATCTTTTACATGTTGTACTTTTTATGTACACGGTCACACATAAGCTTTATCTTCCCTCCACTTGTCATTTACACATTCACCTATGATTATCTTTTAATCTTAGCCATTCACATAGCCACCAAATCTCCACTGTTGATTGATCTTGGTTGAGGTCATATAAACACCCTCTCATTCCATACTACATCTATCCAACAGTCACATAGCGTTTATATTATCATTTGGAGCATATTGAGCATCTTAGCACCCATTTGGCATTTTATTATTATCATTCATCCATCATGGCAGCTTTGATCTTCATAATTGTTCATTGTTGAAGAAGCAATCCAAATCATATACAAGAAATCATACAATCTAGGTGATATTGTTCTTGAATTGCATGTTTTTTATTTCATTTGGATTAAAATCTTTGATGATTGTAGGGTTAGATTTTCATGGCTATGCTTGATCTTATTAACTTGATTTTTACCTATTACAAATGTTACACATCAATTCAAAAAAGGTAAGTATCATGGCCCTTTGTATTATGTACCAAGGGATATGATATTATAATGTGTGATAGGTGAAAACTTGCGATGCAAACATAAACAAAAGATGAACAAAACCAAGTACGATTCACCTTCATTTTGCATGAACAAATTGCCTTCGTTTATCGAGCTTATTGAAGATGCACCCAAACTTCAATTGATTGCTCTTTGCTCTTTGATTATTGTGGATTGCTCAATTAAACAACATAACGTTGTGATGAGAATGATATAATCTAGAGTGATTTCTATATAATAATATTGTATGAAGATCAGAGAGAATCAAAAACAGAGAAGGATGTTCAATTTATAGATTTCCAACAGTGAAGATCAATGGAGACTGATCAGAGAGATCAATGGCTAGAAATGTTTGAGAGGATGGACATGAATGAGAAAGGGACAAGTGTCCTTGTCCTCTCATGCATTAGGGGAGTTAACAAATCTGATTGAAGAGTTGACTGAGTTGATTGTTTAGTGAACTCAATTGATTGAATAGTTAACTGAGCCGATTAGAGAGTTGACTAGATTGACTAACTTGTTAACTGATTTGATTGATTTAGTTAACTAATTTGATTGATTAGTTATCTAGATTGATTGAGAGGGAAATATAGATGAGAGGAGATAATAGGGAAATAAATAAATTAATTATTTAATTTCATGCACATGTGATAAATAAATTAAATATTAAATTTAATTCTTTTTAGAGGAAAAAGACTAATTAAATAAATAATTTGAATTTACTTATTTAAATTGGAGAAAAATTGATTTAATTAAATAATCAAAATTATTTAATTAAATATGGAGGAATAAATTAATTTAATTAAATAATTGGAATTATTTAACTAGTATATTTATATTTAAAAATATATATCTAAATATGTCGAGAGCTATCTTCTCAAGTTTTGTCCATGCTTTTTTGTTTTCCTTAGCTTTTCTAAATTTTTTTAAAATTTTTTCCACTTTTTAAAATTTTTTCCATTGGTTTCATAATTTTTTTAATTCTCTTTTTTTTCTTCAACCATATCTAATTTCTTGTTTGGTTTTTTTTTTTTTTTTTTTGCTATATATTTATATAGAAACAATGAGTGCTCTCATCTCCACCCCGATATTACTATAGAATGCCTCTCGGCATAATTAATAGAGGATAAATTGATTGTGATAGATAAATCAAATAATTATGAAATTAATAGAGGATAAATTGATTGTGATAGATAAATCAAATAATTATGAATTATTCAATTAATGTGAAGTAGGTCTGGGAACGAGCCAATTTTAGGTGAGTATTTAGGTGGATGGAGATGTCGACATATGGTACACATCCCTTAAGTTAGTTATATTGGGTCTTATAGGTAACTTGTGTAATTAATTATATTAGGTGTTGCGTAGGCCTTCATTAGGATTACCCTCCCATTATGTAATTAGGAGGTGGTATATATATAGGAGGTGAATACCATTGTAAGGATATGTGTAGAATATGATATTGTATTGGAGATCTTTTGGAGATATAGTGTGGCGTGGCTTCTTCCATAAGGAGTGTTGTATGGTGTTACCCTACCTCAAGGGTTTACTCAACACCTAATATAATTAATTACACAAGTTACCCATAAGACCCAATATAACTAACTTAAAGGATGTGTGCCACATGTCGGCATCTCCATCCACCTAAATACATTATAATATCATATCCCTTGGTACATAACATATTGATATGTAGCACTGACTTTTTTTGAACCAACGAACATAACATAACAAAATGTGTCCCAAAGAGTACTAAAAGTAGTCTTATATTGATCTTCAAATGTGATCAGAATCTAATTATAACCTAAAAATCCATCCATAAATGACATCTCATGTTCAACGGTAGAGTGAACAATCATATCAATATTCAAAAATGGGAAATCATCTTTAGAGAATGATTTATTGATATCTCTAACATTGGTACAAATACAAATCCACCCATCCGGTTTGGCATCTAGCACTATATTAGAGATCCAGGGAGAATAATCAATAGGTCTAATAAATCATGCTTTAAGCAATTTCCCAACTTCATCTTTTACCAACAATGATACTTTAGGGTGCATTTTTAAATAAATCTATTTTACAGGCTTATAATCGAGAGCAAGAACAATATTATGCATGGCATGTCACTAGAGATGCTCGGCATATCCCAATAAGACCAGGGAAATAAGACACCATAATCATGAAGTCATGTAGAATAGTCATATTCTCAAAAATACTCAAAACATCGCTAATTTTTAGAACTTTATCTTTATCTATGTTATATATTGGAACATCAAAAGTGTCACCAACAGCAAGTGTGCTCCTATCCTTGATAAATGGTTTAGAACATGAGTAATCCAATAACTCTAGAAAATCAAATAGTGAAGGAGAAGTTTCCCAAAAATAAAAACAAACCTCAAGAGCATATGGGAAACCTCTGTCATGATGGAACTTAAGCACCCAAAAATTCGGCAAAGAGATTCATAATTCAAAGTGCAATAGGTATGCCAATAGAGACTTATAAATTAAAGTAACTCTCCAATTAGTTAAAAATAGAAATATATTGAGAATTTGCTATTGTATCAGCTTGTATATAGTTTAAGTCAACAAGGTTCAAATTTGAGGTCTACTCATAAATACTACAGAAAAATATCTAGAATTAAGCGGTGACTTCAAAATAAGAGCAAATCGTCATCTCCCACATTTGGTCTTCATTCAAAACACTCTTAAAAGGTAAGGCATATACTGAGAAATAAACGTGGGTGCCCTTGGAAAATGTCGATACATGACCGAAGGTATTCAAAGATATCTACAGGCATCCTCTAGAACATCCTTGTATGTCTATGTGCATAAGAGAGGTTGGGGACAGATTCCTATTGGCACAGAATCATCTTCTATGCATTATGAAATGGGAAAACTGATAAGATATCATTGGGAGAAAATGTTCTTTTCAAAACCTTCAATCTATGTTTCAGAAGTGTCTTTTTTGAATTTGAATTTACATATAATTTGCCTACAGTTATAAATCTCCCCTGCTTCGGAGCCTCCAAAGTTTATTTGGCAACATCCTTTGTATCATCTGTCCTCTTTTTATTATACAAATGAAATGCTTCACCTAGCAAGCATTCCATCCTCCATTTCAGCTACACAAACCCCCAAAAACAAATTCAATATATAATCATTTGGTTTTCAAATGTTAACTACGTTTGGACTGTCAAATTCAAATATGTATCGGCACACATATTTGCTCACACCAAAAAACCAATTCTACACATACAAACAAATTCAATGCATATACATACCAAACACTAAATATATCTCCTTGAATATTCAATCATACCCAGCAAAATATACTTCCAAGCACCAGAAGTTCATCAAGGGGAAAGAATGTAAATATGCATTTAATATACTCCTCCACTTCTTAGGGGAAAAGACCCAATAGGTGAGATAGTTCCAATAGCTGAGACAGTATATGTGCATTTAAGGCCCAATATTTTTAAAGTTTAGTACTAGTAGTTGTGATTTTAAGGTTGTTAGTGTTACTGTAAGTACTAATAATTGAATGAAATATGCCCTTTAAATTTTAAAAGCAACCAATCATGTGATGCCACATCAGCCCACCAACAAAACATGACTTAATGCACACCTATTGGTCCAACCTTTTTTTTGGGAACTATTTGACACCTCAACAAAAAGCATGCTGATGTGGCATCATATTTGATGATGTGGCCCTGAAACCTTAGTTATAAGCAGGGGCGTTGCCAAGTAAGCTACTGTAAAAATTTTGGAGTGATTCGAAATTGCCATGTATGATTTTGAGAGGCGTGAAGTTAGGGTGCACCACTACTGGGTCCTCTCCCCTAAAGGAAACAAATTGAATTCAATACGTCCAAACAAACCAAGTTGTACACAAATTTACTGATATCCATATATTATATGTATGTGAAAACACAAAAACGCTTCCAAGTGCATTCGCTCACTACCACAAACAATTTCATGCATATATTTAAATACATATACATCTGACCTCCACACACGCCCTAAAAAGAAAGCAGTCACTCACCCGGATGCAAATTTATTATAGATTCAATCTGTTTCATACATATTCAATATATATACATCCAAAAAAAAAATCTCCCTTGTGTAATGTCATTCACTCGTAACCACGGAAAAATTCATTATATATACATGGGAACATAAGTTCAGAAATTTTATTAGTGTTAGCCACTTAACACTTATATTACTCACATTGATCCAGGAGCAAAGCTCCACAAAGCCAGGGCGCACAACGCAAAATCTGATATTGTAAGGTATCAAGTATCAACTTGAGCCTCAAGACTCGGCCAGTCCTCTCAGAGCATATTTTGTTGCAATATATACATCATGATCGTTGAGTAAGAACTGATGCACTCACACAGTCACAACCACAAACAATAAGCTCAAACACAAGGAAAAACATGAGAAAATTTTTAAAAAGTGAATTATGACGGACATCTTTTAAAATAAGACATCCACCAATCCTACCTAGCTTTGGCTCTGATAAACCAGAGCTCAATACTACTTGAGTCATGAGTTGTTTAGCAATTGGAGTTGGGATTGAGATTGTGACTTATACCCATTTTGGCAGGGGTATGTTTGTATGTTAGGTCTTGTATATGCGCAGTGGCTATTGCAATTTGAAACCTGCAAAACCAACAGAACAAAAAAATATCAATGTTACAGATCTGGGGTTTGGGCCAGAAAAATAGATTGAAGACCATAAATATAATCTGTAAGCAATGACAGTTTCCAAAATTTCCGACCACATTTTTTTAAAAATAATCTTCAACATACAAGAAGAATTATTTTTGGATGCATCATTTCAGAACAAATTATTTTCCTTTCGAAAAGCCCCAAACTGAGAGGGTGAATTTTTAGTGTTCTTCAGTTTTATTGGTCCTCCCAAGTCGGCTACAACTCAGGATTGAAACATAGGAATCATCCCGGAGAGAGAACAATGTGACAACTCACTGGCCATGCCCATATTATCCCCTTCCCAGATTGAGGCCATGATGAACAGTCGGAGGTCAGATGTGAGTGTAGAGGAGTGTGGTGTAGGCAGGGTAAGCCAAACGTTATCAAGATTCCATGATAAGCCTCCTAATGCACCTCCTGAGCTTGTCTTTAAATGTATCCTCCACGGAAATGTCTAAATAATTTTTACTTGCTCTAAATAAAACTCAAAAAACCCTAAATGTATAGATAAGTGTGGAAGATGAATTCGGTGCCATTGATTTTTGGAAATCTAAGGATGAAATTGTTTTGGCAATCCAACCATGACGATTTCCTAGAACAATACATGTCCAGCTAGATTGAATTTTGTAGACTGCAACCTGTAAGAAGAATTGTCAGCCACAGATTTGTTATTTCACCCGCCCATTTTCATCTGAGGAATCAACATTAAGGAAAAAAGCAAAAGAAAAAGGAAACACAATGCAAACGTCCCTTCCATGTCTGGACCTCTAACCAATTACCAACATGGCACGCGTCCAACCAAGATTAGATTGATGGTATCGCAACCTTATTGTAACTTATCAATGAATGTCCCCTCTTTGACACATGGCTAGTCCATCATGGTGTTCCCGTGGGCTAGTAGTTTGGTTAGGGAACTGTGGTTAGTTGGCTCTGGAGGTCCTTGGCAGTGACAAAGTTTTGGTTCACATTCGGTGGATCCAGTTGGCACCCTCGTGGTTGGATCAGTGGGCTCTTAGCCGTTACTATTTTTAGTAAGTTCGGGTATGGTGTCAGTTCAGGATTTTCAGAGTTGGATCAGATGCGTTTCATCGAGACCTTTCCGACGAGCTCAAGATCATGGATTTCCAATGCCGTCTTCATAGTTATTTTAAAGTCCAAAGGTTTATTTTATATTCATATGGACTTATTTACTATTGACGGAAAAGTGACTTTATGAAAATTAAAGTCTTATTTCAAGTTGTGACCTTGGGCGCCCATCTCTAGGCAAGTAAAAGTGTTTTTAAATGATAAAAATTCCTCTTGAATTCCACGCCATCTTGGAGGGAGAATATAAGGTGTTTTTGGGAGCTCATTTCTTTATGCTATGTTTTGATATTTTGCTTGTGAGAGCTCTGCTAGGGTTTCTGGAGTTTGAGAATTTGCATCAGGCTATTGGAGACGGAAACCTCCATTAATGACGGTATCCCACAGGTGTGAAATACCACCCAACGGTGCCATTGACGGTGGATGTATTCAATATTCACGAATGTGCCGAAATGGAGATTGACGGAAGAGAATATGGAGACTCATTGGATATTCTTATTGCAGATTTATTAGAGGTCTGAGAAGATAGTTTGCATTGCTAAGAGGAGGCAGATTTGCTATTGTTTTGGACTGTGTTTATAACAGCTGCTGGCCGTACCACTCAGCCAGGCCATACATCTTTGTGGGGGATCATTTTGTGGAGATTCGTGGCTTTGATCACCCTTACCTTGGTTGCCTAGCTCAAGGGAGGTTTGCAGACCATTTACAGCAGTGAATAGCAGATTAGGGAGAGGGTGTATTGCTGCCATCACCTACAGCCATGGCCGTACTGCTCCAGCTATGACGTGTGTCCTTTAGTGGACTTCTTCATTGCATTGTAACTTCCATTTGGGTCTTAGAGGGGCGTTTGGAACCCTATTCATTGTTGCCTATGACTGTATGCTCTTTCTTGTATTTCCTCGGAGTGCGGAGTGATTTCCAGCCACACCCATTGCTGGTCCGACAACAACACAAAAATGAAGTTGTAAATCTCAATGTGGGTATGTTCTCATAATTGTTTATTGGCTATTCTACTATCTAGGTTATCATTAGTTTCTTCAGATTCATTGTACATTTTCTGGGTTTCTGTTATATGCAAAATATTGTGTGCTCCGGCACTACATCTGCAGGAAAACAATAAACCCCTTCTGCATCTTCTGTCTATCTGAAAGAACACAAAAATAATAATAAAAATCACATAATAAAGATTCAAAAAAAAAAATACAAACAAGTACAACACATTGTAGTGGTATCAGAGCTAAAGATCTTGCCATCCTGTGAGTTCAGTTTTGATATGCAGAAGTAAAAACGAGACATGCGACCTACAGATAGATATCCTTTCAGAAGTACAAGGGCAAGGCAAGGAACACAGGTTCCACAATCGGGTATTCCAGAGAATCCGATACCCATAATAGATCCTTTTGAGCCAGAAACTGAGATAATGGTAGCAGCTACTGAAGACGATTCTCAGGTATCACAGACGGACCCATTTTCTGGAGAGCTTCCACTAGCTACAGGTCCTACAGGGGAGATGGGTGACAGGGAGGAACCAGAACTTAGTGCGTGTGACATTTTGATCGCACTCACTCGAGAGATGAGAGAATCTCGACGAGAAATGGTAGAGGCACAGGCCGAGTTAGCACATGCCATCGAACGGATGGGTAATGACTTGGACAATCACCGTGACAGGAATAGATACAATGGAGGTGACAGGAACAGGTACCATGGAGGTGACAGGAACAGATACAACGGAGGTGGCAGGAACAGGTACCAGGACGGTGATAGGAACAAACATGAGAGAGGAGAAAGGAACAGGAATGATGGGAATGATAGGCATAACGGTGATAGGAACTGGGAAGAACGGAATAATGGGGACAGGAATCATGATGATAGACGTAGGGATAGAGATGATGATGATGAAGCTTCGGTTAACCACCGTAGGGCTTCACAGTTCACTGCGGGAGATAGGCCGAGCATCCCGATATTTGCTCCCAGGAATCAAGTTCCTGAACAGGATCCTACTCAAGCAGAATTCCAGGAGGAGATTTTGAGGGACTGGAGAGCATCCAGTGAGGGTTTCAGAAATGAGCTGACATTTGCTGAATATTCTGAAATGAGGACTAGGTGTAGACCTCGGAGGGGAGGTAGATCACAGAACCAAGAAATGCAGAGGAAAGTAAGTAAGATGACACTTCCTTACTTCGACGGATCGGGTAAGACCACCGCAAGAGCTTGGGTCCAGAAATTGGACAGCGACTTGCAGATTAGTCCCATGCCAGAGGACGCTATTACTTATGCAACTCTACACTTGGAGGGGACTGCTCACAAATGGAGTAACGGGAAGGTTACACTGGGTCACGATCAGGTCACTTCATATGTGGAGTTTACAGCTAGACTGATCGACAGGTTCGATATAAAAAGGACCCAGAGTTACAGTTCAAGGAGTTGACTCAGTTGAGGCAGAGCGGATCAGTAGACTCCTACATTGCTGATTTCCAGGATATATCTGTTATGGTTCTGGATATTACTGAGCGCAGATTGGTTGTTCTTTTCATTGACGGATTGTCAGATCAACTTCGCGGTTGGGTGAAGGGTTTTGACCCTACTACACTTCATTAGTATGGAGGAATAAGTTTCAATCCAAAGGATTTCCGCCAAGGAAAGATAAGGAGAGGGATAGGAGACCATTTCAGAGAGATGCAAGACAGCAGCATAAGGGTTCTTCTAGATTGGACAGCGATCAGCTGAATGACTTGAGGAGGAAGAAGCTCTATTTTCAGTCTCAAGAGCCTTGGGATCCTACGCACAAGTGTGTTGCCCAAGGAAAAGCCAAATAGTTAGAGTACTTTTCAGCAGACGAGTCTATTGATGGGGAGCCCCACTCGGATTACCATTCAGAGGCCTAGGGTGGAGAATCAGAGGGCTCAGGGGAAGCATCAGATAGAGAGGATGATCTAGCTCGACCCACAACACGTATCACGAGTATTCAGAAGGAAGGATCATTCAGGATTAGAGGGGTACTGAGCGAGCAGTGATGTATTGCCTTACTTGACACAGGTGCCACTCATAACTTCATAGACGAGGGCTTGGTCGCCAAGAGAGGGCTGAAAACTGAGGAATTTGAGGGCTTTAAGTTGAAGGTTGTGGATGGTTTTGTACTCACCTGCACTAGGAGGATACCCAATTTATCAATCCAACTGAACAGATACACTTGCCAATCAGAGTTTTATGTTGTCGATATGGGTGAGATGGATGTTGTGTTGGGTATGAAGTGGTTGAATGATATTGAGTTCACTCTCAACTTGCGGACAATGGAAATGAAGTTTGAGGTGGACAAAGTTAGACATGTGCTCAGAGGTGTTGTGACCAAATCACACATCGCCCCATTGCAAATGGGGACCATCCCCCCCCCCTTTTTTTTTTTTTTTTTTGAATTCTAGTGCTTTGCATGAAGTTTTGATGATGTCTTAGAGCTATTTCATGATGAAGTCAGTGGTGTTTGAGTCCTATAGTCCCTTAATGACTTGATCTTGATGTTTGAGATCCTGAAAATGACTAAGTCTGGTATCCTAATCCTGAAATCCTGAAAATTGGCTAAGTCTGAAATCTGGTGGATCCTCCAAATTCTATAATCTACATGTTAAATCCAGTGGATCTGAGACCTATCTCAAACATCCTGAAAAGTATATTGAAAAATATTTAAAGTATAAGAAATATATTGAGACCTATCTCTCAACTTATATTTAAATATATTTTTCAGTATACCTTACCTTGGCGACTTACATTTCTAGGCGCGAATTTGCTCTAGTACTTAGGCGCAATTTTCCCACTTGCAGAGACCCATAAGTGCGCCTTAGGTGGAGACTCATAAGTGCACCTAGAGGACAATCAACTTTTAAACACTCCAAAAGATGGCGCCTTGATTGGAATTGATATAAAAGGCCTCAAACATCAAAAGATTTGACAAAGGAATGATTCAAGAGTCCGGGCGCCCTTTCTATGTCCAAATGATCATCAAATTGCGCCTTAGGTTGAGGTGGATGAGCTTAGGCGCCCATTACTTGTTGCTCTGGTCATGTTGGGCACCTTGATGTGAGATGAAGTTTAAATCCATGATGGATAGCGCCTAAGGGTAAAGTAGTTTTGCAAGGGTGTAAACTAGTGTTGAGAACCTTAAAATGACAAGAATAAAGCCACTAGATCTAGGCGCCCTTCATATAATTTCCTACCTCCATGAGCGCCTAACAAGGAAAATGCTTAAGTTCATGAGTTATAAGGCTATTGAGGCTTCCTTTGAACCATCACAATGATTTAGAGTCATAAAACTTTGAAATGAACACCTAATGGAGTCTAGGCGCCCTTTCATCTTCATACCAGCTCAGTTGGCGCCCTAGAGAAGACCACTCAAATCTATGTTTGAAGGTGAGTGCCTCAAGTGTAAAGAGTAAGAGTTCATCATGAAGTCCTTGTTTCATCAAAATTAAACATCATAAACCTAGGCGCACTTCCTTACTCTCAACACCTCAATGAGCGCCTTGAAGGAGAATGCATGAAGTGACCTTTTGGTAATGAATGCCTAGATGATAGAAGTTTTTTAAAGTCATCTGCAAGTGTTAGAAAGTATGAAACATGTTGAATCAAGTCATGAAGTTAGGCGCTATTTTCCACCAAAATCACCTCATTTTGGCGCCTAAGGGAGAATTTGCATTGAAAGACACCTTTTGAATGAATCTCTTAAGGGAGATTGACTTCTTTAAACCCTTGCAATTGTTTGAAATCATTTAAAGTTACGAATGTGGGACTAATTTGTGTTAGGCGCTCTTTGCTCCTTTTTTCACCTATATGTGCGCCTAGACTTGATGACAAGTTGTTTACATGTTTAGAGTGTTTCCTTTGTTATGAAGTGATTGATATATTGTTTATCTTGTCTTGTAGGAATATCAACAAAGCTAAGGAGTTGTTCAAGAAGTCACCTTCAAGCGAGGAGCAAGGAGTCATCTTCAAAGGAGAGTCATCGTGTAGCTAATCTAGTCCCACAAGCTTCCTCTCTTACATCATGTCGAGGATACTTCACTCATTAAGCTTCAAGGTTCGTTAAGTTTCAAAGTCTCCTTGAGAGGTCATCTACTCTACATCCAAAGAAGGTGTTATTATCTATGCTCCAAAGGGTCACTTCAAAGATCATCGTGCACTACTTCATCTTCACCAACTTCTACATTGAAGACATTCATCCTTCAACTTCAAGTTCTTTCAACTTTAAGTCCAAGAGAGATCTCCTACTTCGAGTCATGAATGAATCATCATCATCATCTCCTATTATACATGAAGATGCATCGAAGAAGATCAACTTCCTTGCAAAAAGAAGTACAGTGTTAGTCAAATGAGCGACAAGTATCATATATCTATTTACAATGAACAAGGCAAGATCAACAAGATACATCTCAAGTGTTCATCATCAAAGCAATCACATCGAAGATATCATACATATGGGAATATGCACAGAACATATTGAATTAACAGTTGAGATCCACAAGATATGCTGAGGTGGCACCTATGTGGCGAGTACCTATTATCATCCAATCATATCAGCCGCATTATTTTCAATTGCATTCAATGTATCATTTAATAAAAGAAGCCAAAGGGACGCCTATGTGGAAGATGTTTTAAATGATCTCATCTTACCTTATTACATTGGAAAATGTGCCTTCATTGCCTCTCTTTTGGTACTAAAAATAGCAGTTGTTGTAACTACCTACTGAGGTGGCATGATCTGAGCCCTTGGCTACATGATCAATCTGAGCCATTCATTGTAATCTGGACACTATATAAAGGCCTTGTTGCCTCATTTGTAAGAGAGTTTTGTAGGAGCAGAATAGGAGAGACTCTCAAAATTCTCTGAGAGGACTTGGAGATTGTTGTAAATATTTCTCAAGATTAATGCAAAGACATTGGAACTCATTTGGTGTTAAGTGCTATCTTGTGGAATCACATGGTTTCTTGTATCTTGAATTGAATGAAGAGATGTTTCAAATTAGATTAAGAGTAGATTAGAAGCTCTTTGATGTAATGTATGTTGTACTGAATATTTGATCAACTCCTACCTCATGCTTTTAACATTCATCGCTGGTGAAGTGTTGTGTAAAGCTAGTCTGAGCCCCATTTGCTTAAGTTCGATTGTGGATGCTTGTTTGAGCTGTGCCGTCTTATGGGTGCTTATATGAGCCTTCATGATTTGAAAACCATTCGCGTAACCTTAGGAGATTGCACCAACTTCATGTAGTTGTGGGCATCCTTGGCGAAGTGAAGTTAGGTTTAATTTAGGAGTTTGTCTATTCTTGAATCATCATTGCTTCATTGACCTTAGATTAGCTTTCTAAACCCTTATCTTTTCTATTTCTTTGTTATTGGGACCTTGTATATAAATCATCCACACTGAAGGAGAGATAAGCTAAATGAAAGATGAAGAAATCTAATGTAAGTCCCTTTGTGATTATCAGCAAGATCACATGTAATCACTCAGTTAACCCATCATGAATCATAAATAAAGAACCTTGGAGTTACTTCACTGGATCACATAGTTCAGCCTCTAAAGATCTTTATTCAAGAGAGTGGGATACTCTAGTGTTTTACTCTATTGTTGACTTGTCGAAAAACAATCATCAACAAGAGGCATTTCAGATGGTGGGTTGAGAGTTGTCTCCCTCAAGCGGATGGAACGGTTGATTCGTCATGATCAGGTGGAGTGGCAGCCGAGGTTATGGTGATGCCTGCAGTAGATCAGCAGAAGCATGCATATCCTCCTGACATACAGTCTATACTTACTAAACACACCAAAGTGTTTAGTGATATTCCACCAGGTAAACCTCCTGATAGGAGTTTTGAGCATGTGATCGAGTTGGAGGAGGGTGCCAAGCCAATAATCACGACACCTTACAGGCACCCAAAGAGGTATAAGGATGAGATCGAGAAGGCTATCAAAGAGCTTCTCAAGATGGGGCACATCAGGCCTAGTAAGAGTCCGTTTGCATCATCTGTGGTATTGGTAAAGAAGAAGGATGGGACTCTCAGAATGTGTATCGATTACAGGGAACTCAATAAGAAAACAATCAAGAATAGGTACCCGATTCCCAGAATAGATGAGTTGATTGATGAGTTGCACGGGGCCTGTTACTTCTCCAAGATCGATTTGAGATCTGGTTTCCATCAGATACAGGTCAGAGATGAGGATGTGGAGAAGACAGCATTCAGGGGTCATTATGGGCACTTTGAGTTCCTGGTCATGGCATTCGGTTTGACCAATGCACCAGCTACCTTTCAGTCCTGTATGAACAAGGTGTTCAGAGAGCAGTTGAGGAGATTTGTGTTGATTTTCTTTGATGATATACTGATTTACAGCAGGACATGGGAAGAGCATCTGAAACACATTGACATTGTACTGAGCATCCTAGAGAGCGAGTCGTTGTATGCCAAAATGTCAAAGTGTGAGTTTGGGATGACCGAGTTGCTATACTTGGGTCATATCATCAGTGTTGGTAGTGTGAAGGTAGACCCGGAAAAGATTCGGGCAATTGTGGATTGGCCACCATCGAAAAATCTCTCATATCTTAAGGGATTTCTTGGCCTCTGTGGATATTACCGCCGGTTTGTGAAGGGGTTCTCTCAATCAGCTGCTCCCCTTACTGATTTGACTCGTAAGGATGCTTTCAGTTGGTCTGATAAGGCACAGGAGTGTTTTGACAAGTTCAAACAGATCATGAGTACTTGCCCTGTGTTAGCCATCCCTGATTTCAGCAAGCCCTTCAAGCTACAGTGTGATGCCTCGAGTGTAGGCATTGGTGCGGTAATCATGCAGGATAAGCACCCCATTGCATTTGAGAGTAGGAAGTTGAGGGGTGTGGAGAAGAGTTACAGCATATATGATAAGGAGATGTTAGCCATCATGCATGCATTAGCTAAGTTCAGACAGTACCTGGTAGGCAGCAAATTTGTGGTTAAGACGGATCACAACAATCTGAAGCATTTCCTTGGGCAGAAGGATCTGAATGAGAGGCAACAGAAGTGGGTCAGCAAGTTACAAGCCTATGACTTTGACATTGTTTATGTCAAGGGAAAGAAGAATGTTGTTGCCGATGCGTTTTCCAGGAGACCTCATCTGTGTGCACTAGGTGCTATAGATGATGATTGGAGAGAGTTGATTTCAGCAGAGTATGCCAAGGATGAGTGGGCTACTGGAGTAATTGATGGCACCATCAAAGATGACAGGTACACGGTGGTAAATGACTTGATCATTTACAAAGACAGGATCTTCTTGGTGTCGGGTTCACAGATGAAGCAAAAATTTTTGAGGGCATTTCATGACTTGCCTATGGCAGGGCATCCAGGATACTTCAAAACTTACAGATAGGTCAGAGAGAGGTTCACCTGGAAGGGCCTCAAGACCGAGGTGATGCAGTATGTGAGAGAGTGCCCAATATGTCAGCAGAACAAGCAGGAGCACTCACTTCCAGGAGGTTTATTGCAGCCCCTGCCCATCCCTGACAGGAAGTGGGACAGCATTTCTATGGACTTTATCACAGGGTTACCTAGAGTCCAAGGCAGGGATTGTATTTATGTGGTAGTGGACCGATTGACGAAGTATGCACACTTCTTTGCTATTCCTACCACTTATACTACAGCTCTGGTTGCCGAGTTATTCTTTCGTGAGGTATTCCAACTTCATGGGTTGCCTAGAAGCATTGTCAGTGACAGGGACAGCAGGTTCCTCAGTAATTTTTGGCAGGAGCTCTTCAGGTTGTCAGGGACAGAGCTCACACCCAGTACAAGTTATCACCCCCAGACTGATGGTCAGACGAAGATAGTGAATAAGTGGGTGGAAGGACACCTCCGGAACTATGTTTCAGGGCAGCAGAAAGCATGGGTTAGGTGGCTTCACATGGGGGAGTATTGCTACAATTCCACTTACCACATGTCCATTCAGATGTCACCTTTCATGGCGTTGTATGGTTATGAGGCACCGAGCTTTGTTGATTTACTGTTTGGTGGCAGCAGGGTGCCGAAGGCCAAAGACTTCCTACAGGAGAGTCAGGATATCATGAGGGCCTTAAGGGAAAACATACAGAAGGCTCAGAATCAACAGAAGCAGTATGCAAATCAGCAGAGGACTGAGCGATCATTTGAAGTCAGTGACATGGTTTACCTCATGCTGCAGCCTTATAGGCAACTACTCTCAAGAAGAGTGGAGCGGATAAGTTGAAGCCATGATATTATGGACCCTTCAGGGTCATCAGGAGGATTGCCGAGGTGGCTTACGAGTTAGAGTTACCAGCAGGGAGCAGGGTACATAATGTGTTCCATGTTTCTCGCCTCAAGAAGGCGCTGGGGCATAATGTGACACCTTCAGTTGAGTTGCCTCCTCTTGATGAAGAGGGGAAGTTGATATTGGTACCCGAGGCAATCATTGACACCAGGGATCGCAACTTGAGGAGGAGGATTATCAGAGAGTACCTGATCAAATGGAAAAACCTACCGATTGAGGATGCTACATGGGAGAACGAGCGGATTCTGGAGCATCCTGAGCTGAGATTGCTTGAGGCAAGCAATCTTAGGGAGGGCGGACTGTAATGTCCCCTCTTTGACACATGGCTAGTCCATCATGGTGTTCCCGTGGGCTAGCAGTTTGGTTAGGGAACTGTGGTTAGTTGGCTCTAGAAGTCCTTGGCAGTGACAGAGTTTTGGTTCGCATTCGGTGGATCCAGTTGGCACCTTCGTGGTTGGATCAGTGGGCTCTTAGCCGTTACTTACTATTTTTAGTTAGTTCGCGTATGGTGTCGGTTCAAGATTTTCAGAGTTGGATCAAATGCGTTTCGTCAAGACCTTTCCGATGAGCTCAAGATCATGGATTTCCGATGCCATCTTCATAGTTATTTTAAAGTCCGAAGGTTTATTTTATATTCATATGGACTTATTTACTATTGACGGAAAAGTGACTTTATGAAAATTAAAGTCTTATTTCAAGTTGTGACCTTGGGCGCCCAACCCTAGGCAAGTAAAAGTGTTTTTAAATGATAAAAATTCCACTTGAATTCCAACGCCATCTTGGAGGGAGAATATAAGGTGTTTTTGGGAGCTCATTTATTTATGCTATGTTTTGATATTTTGCTTGTGAGAGCTCTGCTAGGGTTTCTGGAGTTTGAGAATTTGCATCAGGCTATTGGAGACGGAAACCTCCATTAGTGACGGTATGCCACAAGTGTGAAATACCACCCAACGGTGCCATTGACGGTGGATGTATTCAGCATTCACGAATGTGCCGAAATGGAGATTGACGGAAGAGAATATGGAGACTCATTGGATATTCTTATTGCATATTTATTAGAGGTCTGAGAAGATAGTTTGCATTGCTAAGAGGAGGCAGATTTGCTATTGTTTTGGACTGTGTTTATAACAGCTACTGGCCGTACCACTCAGCCAGGTCGTACATCTTTGTGGGGGATCATTTTGTGGAGATTCATGGCTTTGATCACCCTTACCTTGGTCGCCTAGCTCAAGGGAGGTTTGCAGACCATTTACAGCAGTGAATAGCAGATTGGGGAGAGGGTTTATTGCTGCCATCACCTACAGCCATGGCCATACTGCTTCAGCTATGACGTGGGTCCTTTAGTGGACTTCTTCATTGCATTGTAACTTCCATTTGGGTCTTAAGAGGGGCGTTTGGAACCCTATTCATTGTTGCCTATGACTGTATGCTCTTTCTTGTATTTCCTCGGAGTGCGGAGTGATTTCTAGCCACACCCATTGCTGGTCCGGCAACAGCACAAAAATAAAGTTGTAAATCTCAATGTGGGTATGTTCTCATAATTGTTTATTGGCTATTCTACTATTTGGGTTATCATTAGTTTCTTCAGATTCATTGTACATTTTCTAGGTTTCTGTTATATGCAAAATATTGTGTGCTCTGGCACTACATCTGCAGGAAAACAATAAACCCCTTCTGCATCTTCTGTCTATCTGAAAGAACACAAAAATAATAATAAAAATCACATAATAAAGATTCAAAAAAAAATACAAATAGGTATGGCACATTACAATCAACCATTGATTCAATACTGTCACAATACTTTCACAAGCCATTTGTCAACACATAAGAATCATAAATATAGATCTAATTTTTCAATTTGTACATCTGACCAGAATTCAGTTTATGGTCTTACATCCTTCATTATAATATATCAGCCATTGATTCTATAATTTCACAAGCCCATTCTGATAGCTGTGTTTGTTAAGTGCTTCTAAAGTAGAAAGTGCATTGCCTGTCTATAAATAGTGAAACTGTAGCATAGTGTTGTTTAAAGCACACATATTTCATTATTCTGATTAATAGGAATCAATAGATGCTATCATACAAAAAAGAATAAAATTGAACTGGTAAGGGTTTCCATTTTGTAACTTGGACATCATAATCCCCAGCTTTCCAAAACTGGTGAAATATGCCTGTTTTGGTGTTTAGACTTAATTACTTCTGCGTCCAAGATGAAGTAGGACATAAAATTTCTTCTGTCTCAGGTGGCTTCTGAGAAACTATTTGTGACCCTTCATGCAGACCAACCCATTCCATCCAATTCTGACTTCGCTGGATTTTTCGTCTTCAATCACATCTTCATCATCACTGAATTCAATTACTTTCATGGACACGTGCAACGCTCACAGGGATTTGTTCCATGCAAGGTAAATCTGGAAAAGCCAATAGCATGTGATCAAAACAATGTAGAAGTTGGATTTTCACATCCCATACAAAAAGAGAATAGAACACTAAAAAGTTAACATAAATGATTCTATAGAAAAATAACAGACTCATCCTCCTACTTCTTAAAGTTTAGGGCCGTTGCTAACTGATGATTAGTTAGATTGAAGGTAACATTTGTTTTCAACACTACAATGAACAATAGTTACACCATAGCAATATCAAAGGTATAAATGATGATGAGAATATTCACAATGCTTCAATAACATTATTCAAGACAGGAAAGCAATTTATCTAGCACCAGCATGCAGTTGTTCTCGCCTACCACTCCACACGCAAAATCAATGCTGAATTCTTGATTTGCACAATCACCTCCATTGATATGAGCATTATGCACTGCTTTTATGTAGCTATAGAGAAAAAAGAAACATTAAGAACCTATGTCTTGGTCCTAATATTTAAAGTACAGACGAAACATAGGATCGTTACAGACTCTTTAGTGCCTTGACTTTAAGATTAGTATTTGTCTAAACTCACACAAACCATATGGTAGATGCACCTTGTAATGTCCCCTTTTTAGCGTGATCCTATTTTATGATGGTTCAGCCTATCACTGGCCCTCGTAGGCTAACTCAGATGGTTAGAGGGTCCCTTTTGGCAGAGATCAATGTGTTTTCTCCATCAGAGCTCAGTATGGGTTTAGGTTTGGCCTTTGTTGGACTCAGTTCTACAAACTTACTATTTATAGTAAGTCATCTTTCTTGAGTTTCTATTTATAGCAGGGTATCTGGTCATGTGGTGATTTCAGTGTTGTTCCCCAGTTTTAGCTGGTGATAAGGTTGTTTAGAGGTCTCTGGTCCTATATTGGAGGCTCTTGCTATTTTTAGCTGACTGAGGTTGATAGAGATGGACCCTTGCTATTTTTGGTAAGATGGTTGGATGCATAGAGGGTGTCATGGTGAAACCCCAGGTTCAGACAGGACTAAGAAATGATGTCTAATTATGAAGATAAGTGATTTTTAATTATTATTATAAGGTGGGGGTCATATAATGATATTAAAGTCATGGATTAAAGTGCTAAGTGAAGTTATATTATAAAGTTTTTGAAGTCACTTTATATTCAATGGGGCCATGACCCATCATTAAAATCACTTAAAGTACATTTAAAATTTCATGGATTGGAGCACCTATTTATGAGACTTACAATAAAGTTTTTATTAAAAACCTAAAGTGGATTTGAAAAAGGATTTAAATGTTATTAAGGAGTTGAGGATATAAAAGGTTTCAAAAAGCAAATCAAACTCATTATTATTGAATGATCATTTGACTTTGCTTTGGAGGATTTCTTGAAGTCTGTGCATAAGACTAAGGGTTTCAACAGATTGTTTTCATATCAGCATTGGAGAACGAAAACTCTTCATTGCTTGTGCAATCTTGAGGCTGTGAAAGATCAGCTGAATCATTGCCTGAGGAGAGCTTCATTCTGGAGTTCTATTTGTGCTTAAAGGTGAAAGATATCATTAAGGGTTTGAAGATTAATGAAGAATAATTAATTGCAGACCTGTAGCTTCATTCTTGGCAGCCATTTATATCAGATTTCAAGCTTTTATTGCTGCTGTTGCATTCATATCAAACCTGTACTTTTCATAACAGCAAGCTGAGTATGTAAAAAATCTTCATATTTTGCCAATACGATTTTCTGGGTATTTGTGATTTAAATATTAGAGTATATTTTCTCAACTGGGTCTTTGTTATTTTATCAAAACATTGAATATTTTAGAATATATTAAAATCTGGAAATTTCAGCAGTTTATGCATATTTCATATTTTCTATTATTGGCAAAATATATCCATGTATGTGTGCTAGTAGATGCAAAAAACATAAAACTCAGAAAAAGCAATCAGAAAAAGCATAACAGATTTAAGGCGGAACATTTGTTTGGCTATATTCCACCTGGGTGGGATATTACAGTGGTATCAGAGCGGTTTCCTGCCATCTTGATGGGTTAATCAGAAATATTCACTTGCATGTCAGAGATTTCATGTTGCATGTCAAGATTTGGGGTTGCATGTTAGTGATCAGCACTTGCATGTCAGTTATAATGGTTGCATGTGTGGTATCAGCTATTGCATGTTAGTTTAACAATGGGGTTTAAACTAAATATTCATTAAGCTCACATCAGAATCATCTGAGTGACCGGTACTCATTCATATTTTCAATCACATTAATTTCCAGTCTAGTTTGAAGTATGGGTACAAATAGTGACAAACAAATTGTATCTGGTGATTGGAATTGGTTAGCAAGAACAATACATGAACAGGGTGAAAAACTTGGCACAACTTCACAATCCAGATATGATATATTATGTATGCTTAGAAGGCTGGAAGAGAGTTTAAGCTTCGTAGAACAGTCACCTTCAACATTGCTTCAGATATCTATGGTTCTTGCAGTGAAAGCATTGGGTGAGCATAGGTACTTGAGACACAGTGACAGTGAGATTAGGCTCACTGTTGCCCTATGCATCAGTCAATTCACGAGGATCACAGCTCCTCGAGTTCCTTATACTGGGGTCACCATGAGAGAGGTTTTCCAGCTGATTGTAGACAGTATGGTTGGGATTGGAGACATTGGCAGTCCTACCTATGCACGAAGGGTTAAGGTCTTGGAGCTCATGGCACAAGTTAGATCATGTGTTGCCATGCTTGACTTTGATCAGCATGCTCTTGTGTTGCAGTTATTTAGACTCTTTGTAGAGTCCATTAGTTCAGGGCATGATAAGTGTATACAGGATTACATGAGAGATATCATGATTTCCATTGTTGATAACATTGATAGCATATCTCAGCCCATTATGACACTTCTTCTAGCAGTACGTAGGCGATAGAAATTGACATCTCCAGCTGCTTATATGTTAGTATGCAGTGTCTTTGAGCAATGCAAAGACAAGTTGGAACCTTGTTTGGTTGAGGAGGGGCCTATGCAAGATAAGAAAGTGAAATTTGAGGAGAAAGTGGACATTTTTAGCAATCAAGAAGTTGTTATCAGTCATGATAACAAGTCTGATTTTTATGACAGCAGTCTTCCAATTGAGCGTAATGATGATTTAGAAGTCATGGCATGTTCAGGAAGTGTTGTGGGAGTGACCTTGAGTATTGGCACTCAAGATACCAGTGTCAAGAATGAAGCTTGCATGGAAATATTGACCCATAACAGTTCTGATCTACATGACAGCAGTGGTAAAATAGTGCATCAGCAAGAGACAACAGTGACTACACATGCGCAAGATGTTACTATGGAGCTGTTACATGAAAGTACTCAGGAATTGGGTACTAATGATGCATTGTATGTTGTGGATTCCTGTCATGATGAGTCTGATTTCTCAGATCAGACCTTAGAAAATAAGTTAGAAGAATCATTTGTTGGCATGGGATCCCAGGATCATGAGTTGGATGGTGATACAGTTACATTGGAAGTGGAAGTGTGTGAAGATACTGTCATATTAGCAGCTTCTACCTTACCAATTGAGCCTTCCGATGAGGTGCTTAACAGCAGTACCTTAGATGTTGATGTGTGCATTGATGATAGCACACATGATGCTGCTTATCATGAGATGAGTGATGTTGATTCAGCCTCATATCACAGTGCGGACCTTGATTCAGAGAGCTTGCATGGGAGTCATGAATTTCAGAGACATCATTTGGTTGGGCAACTTAAGGTCAATGACAGCATGATTGCCACAACCATAGAGCACTTTGATGTTGCTCGTCAGATGTTAGCTACTTTTGGTTGGAGCACTCCTATGACAGATGAGCACGGTGATAGTGGCCTTTCCCTAGCAGAGTTCCATGCACTCCGAGAAGCTATTGGAATAATGAAACATAATTATTTGCAGCTACTTGCTGATAGGGACTATCTTCTCGAGTGGGATTGTACTTGTTATGATGCACTGAAGGGAAGGGAAGAGGAGGTTGACGAGCTCACTCATGAGCTTGCGGTGACTATAGATTCTTTGAAGAGCACTCAATTGGCACTTCAGGAGTCACAGTCACAGATAGATGAGCTTACTATGGCACTAAGACTGACACAGTCTTCACCACCTACAGATACAGTTCAGGTTTCTATGGCAGCAGTTGGTGAGGAGCATATACCCACGGATAGTGGTGAGCACATTGAGGATGTGGTTACATGCATCACAGATGTTGGTGCAGTTGATTCCGATGGGATGAGTGCAGTAGTTGAGAGTTGTAGAGAACCTCTTGTCGCACCTGGTTCTCCTGAGGTTAGTCCCATGATAGGTGATGCGGGTCAGATTGCTGATAGCTCTTATGCGGCAGTGGTGGATTCTCCTGAGAGTTGTGTGTTAGTACACGACGCTACTCCATCATCTTCACAGGAGGTTCACAGAGTGTCATCTGGTTGGGAGTATGGCTCTCATGTTGATTTGTTTCCCTCTCCTGGAAGCAAATCTGTTACTTCATCTCATACAACTGATGTTGATAGACAGCTTGTCACAGAGTCGGAGTGATCAGCTGCAGGTTTCAGAGGATAAGGTTGATCCAGCCTTATTTCGTTTTTACCGCGCCGATACATTTGTTGAATATATGCTTAAGAGTCCAGAGTTTCAGGAGGGTCCGTTTGGGGTCACTAGGGACACTCTAATTCATGGTTCATGCACTATTAAACGTTTTGTGGGAGTCATTGTAGGTACTCTGACTACAATGTTTCCTCATAGAGACTTTGTGGTTGGGTTTGCAGAGCAGGTTGCCAGAGGCCCTACCCAATCAGTGATTCGAGATCAGAGATTGGAGCCGTCTCATGATTCCAGTATTGTTTGTGATGAGCCATTGACCGAGGTTGGAGCCTTCTACCATAATTACATAGTGGGGAACGCTCATCATTTTTCTTTTGATCCACACACGAAGAACTTGATGACGCATTGGTGTGAGTTGGCTTCGGGGTTATACCATCCGTTGTGGGATGGGTATTCACCATCTTCAGTGGATGGAATCAGTAGCTGCAAGTACCCGAGTCCGTCATTTGTGGGGGATTACTTGCATGGTCAGCACATCCATGGGAGTTTAGCAAAGTATGGAGGTAGTTGTTGTGTTACAGACACTTTCAGATGTTCATATCTCCACGGGATAGATGGATGTGTGTATAGATTGCATTGGGATCCAAGTGGTGACAGAGTTAGTGTTGCAATTTGGATGGGTCCCATGGGTTTGCTTCACTATCTGCAGCATGGTGAAGTTGAGATCAGATTTGAGCAGTGGAAGTCTGAGGGCGTTTCTCATGGCAGACTTCTATTTTGGATTTGGGATCCAGGGATACCATGGATTGTTGGTTGGAGTTATTACAGTGTTGAGATTGCTTGGGGTCAAGCAATTTCAGGGAGGGCGGACTGTAATGTCCCCTTTTTAGCGTGATCCTATTTTATGATGGTTCAGCCTATCACTGGCCCTCGTAGGCTAACTCAGATGGTTAGAGGGTCCCTTTTGGCAGAGATCAATGTGTTTTCTCCATCAGAGCTCAGTATGGGTTTAGGTTTGGCCTTTGTTGGACTCAGTTCTACACACTTACTATTTATAGTAAGTCACTTTCCTGAGTTTCTATTTATAGCAGGGTATCTGGTCATGTGGTGATTTCAGTGTTGTTCCCCAGTTTCAGCTGGTGATAAGGTTGTTTAGAGGTCTCTGGTCCTATATTGGAGGCTCTTGCTATTTTTAGCTGACTGAGGTTGATAGAGATGGACCCCTGCTATTTTTGGTAAGATGGTTGGATGCATAGAGGGTGTCATGGTGAAACCCCAGGTTCAGACAGGACTGAGAAATGATGTCTAATTATGGAGATAAGTGATTTTTAATTATTGTTATAAGGTGGGGGTCATATAATGATATTAAAGTCATGGATTAAAGTGCTAAGTGAAGTTATATTATAAAGTTTTTGAAGTCACTTTATATTCAATGGGGCCATGACCCATCATTAAAATCACTTAAAGTACATTTAAAATTTCATGGATTGGAGCACCCATTTATGAGACTTATAATAAAGTTTTTATTAAAAACCTAAAGTGGATTTGAAAAAGGATTTAAATGTTATTAAGGAGTTGAGGATATAAAAAGTTTCAAAAAGCAAATCAAACTCATTATTATTGAATGATCATTTGACTTTGCTTTGGAGGATTTCTTGAAGTCTGTGCATAAGACTAAGGGTTTCAGCAGATTGTCTTCATATCAGCATTGGAGAACGAAAACTCTTCATTGTTTGTGCAATCTTGAGGCTGTGAAAGATTAGCTGAATCATTGCCTGAGGAGAGCTTCATTCTGGAGTTCTATTTGTGCTTAAAGGTGAAAGATATCATTAAGGGTTTGAAGATTAATGAAGAATAATTAATTGCAGACCTGTAGCTTCATTCTTGGCAGCCATTTATATCAGATTTCAAGCTTTTATTGCTGCTGTTGCATTCATATCAGGCCTGTACTTTTCATAACAGCAAGCTGAGTATGTAAAAAATCTTCATATTTTGCCAATACGATTTTCTGGATATTTGTGATTTAAATATTAGAGTATATTTTCTCAACTGGGTCTTTGTTATTTTATCAAAACATTGAATATTTTAGAAGATATTAAAATCTGGAAATTTCAGCAGTTTATGCATATTTCATATTTTCTATTATTGGCAAAATATATCCATGTATGTGTGCTAGTAGATGCAAAACATAAAACTCAGAAAAAGCAATCAGAAAAAGCATAACAGATTTAAGGCAGAACATTTGTTTGGCTATATTCCACCTGGGTGGGATATTACACACGTTTCCAAAAACTCCCTGGGAACTTTTGGTATTCAGATTGTATCTCGCTGTAAATTTGCAACTCGTGAGTATATCAAGCATGGAAAGCCTGCAACATGGAACTGTCGCAGGACAAACTACGGGAT
The DNA here is from genome assembly GCA_027924645.1 of Cunninghamia lanceolata. Lineage (NCBI taxonomy): Eukaryota > Viridiplantae > Streptophyta > Pinopsida > Cupressales > Cupressaceae > Cunninghamia > Cunninghamia lanceolata. Next base: position 142,713 of record BSBN01000203.1, on the reverse strand, counting down.
TTAAAGGCTGTCTCCTTATCTAATCTACTCTCTTCAAGGAAAAGGAATAGAGAATACTAAAAATGAAATGCTTTGAAATAAACAACTAATCTAAACCCACTCTCATTTCTCATACTTTACACAGTGTTTTCTAATTAACTGATTTATGACTTAGATATAACTAGAGCACATTAGAGATCATTCAATTTAACAAGAAGATAAACGTGTCATGTCCCCTCATCCTGTCACAAGTTAATTATATTTTTAATTTCAAAAATAGTGTTTTTTAACACTAATAATAATACTCTCTGTAAAATACCCTACCAATTCTACCTTAATTTTTTGTCAATAAATTGTCAACAAATACTAAATCATCAACCAATCATCCAAATGAAACACATCATTACATCAATGAAACATGAGAAAGTAGTACCCGGAACCTTCAAAGATTGTTATTGATTTGAATGAGCGAAACACAATTGACAATATGTTGGTCTGATATCTCAGCAGTGACTGAATTTTGCATCAGTCATCATACAAAATAGAATAGGAACAAATACAAGCATGAAATGATATGCCAATGAAGTACAATGAAGATAATCTAATGTAGAATGAAGCTATGATTGTGGATGATCTTCAACCCTCGCTGTACCTTCACACTTTGACTGATTTTTCTCTGATATGACTGCTGATCATGAAAGATATTGCCCAGATTTATGAAATGTGCCTCGAAAGTGTCAAAATGAAGCCCAAAATGCTAGCGATAGCTCCTAGGAATGGAGCAATTAGGGTATAAGTGTTATTAATGGCTTCCAACCCTAGAAATGCTTCAAAATGTGATGCTTCAGACCTCTGTCCAAGCTGCAACAGACCTGTATCAGACTTTTGCTCTGCCCAGATTTCAATATATGTCCAAAATTAATGCTAAAAAGTACCTTTCCAAGCTAGTGATTGGTCTAGGAGAGTAGTGATTGGATTTTGGAATGCTTCAAGTCAATCAAACCCTCAATATCTTCAACAATCTGATGTATAAAAACCCTGAGATGACAAATACAGTTCGCTGTCTCAAAATTCAGAGCATTGTGTTATCACAAAAACACATAAAAATATCTCTCCAAACAAGTTGACTACCTTAGTAGTCTCAAAGCATAAACATGACCTTCAATCAGTATCCAAAACTTCAAATGCAAAACAATTTTCCTCAAAGCCCTCAATGAAAACCTACAATTTCAATACCAATGATGAAATCTTCATGATATCACCTCATAATAAGATATGGGATCATCTCCATATCACAATCAAGGGATCATCTCCTTGACAAAACACTAAAAATACAATTTCCAGCCAAAAACATAAAACATAAGAGAACTTACCAAGGGAATCAATCGTTGCAAATTGATGATAAAAAACTCTATTTATCCTCCTCTTGGCTGGACGTCCCAATTAGCTCCAATTTTGCAAGTATTTTGAAGTCCACCAATGAAATGCCTTTCTCTTGAACAATTTTAAATGCATTGGATCAAGGAAAATCATCATTTAAAATCATTCTTGATTTTATTAAATGAATTCACCTCTAATTTCAACGGCCTTGAGCAAAAGGACCTTCCTTGTATTTTTAAATGAATGCATCATGGGCGGCGGCCAATATGAGATGATATTTTATCATAAAAACTATCTTTCCTTGACTTGGGCAGCGATCAGCAACATAGCATTTAAAATATTATTTTACCTTCCTCTTAGTACAGCACCCATAGCAAATAAAATATTATTTTATTAAATTAAATCCTCCTTTTCCTTAAGCAAAGTCACCTTGACATTTAAAATGCATTTTTTATTCATCCTCCATATGGCCATTGGCTCATGATTCAATACGCCTAGCACATGATCCAATGACAAGCATTTGAAATTACCTTATCGCTCTGAGCGATGGCACAATACTCTATTCTCCTTAGTCGATGGCACCAAACTCAATGCAATTTGCCTTCTCCTCATGAGTTGGATTTCTAGAGAAAATAGATATTTGAAAATGCAATTGAAGATTGGCATTTTCCTTGTCCATTTGGCATCAATTTGTCCAATCAATGAAATCATGAAAATACAATTTGAATATTGCATTTCCCATTTTCCCAATCTCTATCCACTAGAAGAACTTTGATATTTGGCTAAATAAAACAATACCTCTTACCAACACTTAGCCAAAACTCCAATCAAAACACTAGTTGAGCCAACATTATCATTTTTATCTTCATAACCAAGCTCAAACCCAAAATCATTCCCTTACCAAATGTATTGGCCTACGGGAATGGTGAATAGGCTAATCATCAACTCCACATGTGATCACTCCAGAAATGGGGACATGACACTCATTATATTTATGCCTATCAAATGACTCTCCCACTTGGCATATGTATGCCTACCATTAAGATTGTAGAGGAGGACTCTGTTGGCTCCTTCTGTCAGAGACCAGCATTTCATAAGAAGCTCATTGAAGAATTTACTTAAACCTCCAAGGTTTGAAGTCAGGTTTAAAGCAAGGTGATTTTCTATGATTAGAAGTTTGGGTGAATGGACCAAATGACAAGAGAGTGCTCTTCTCTCCTGTACTTTGAGCTTTGCTAGCCACAGGAAGGTAGTCCTATGAGAATCTTAGAAAGATATGCATTGGTTATCATGAAGGCCATTCAGATGACTGAAAGACAGTAAATAATCAATAAATTTTTATTAGTTCATCTGAAACTATCTGAAAGATTGACATATCCAGAAGATTAAAAGAATCAAGAATCAAGTCACTTTGATCAACTCTTTTGAAATTGTTCAACACTAAATCAAGCCCTTAAGACACAACAGTAGACCCAATATCATTGTTACTAACCCACATTGTGTTAGTTCAATGGTTGAGTTGCTAGGAGATCTCTAACTTGTAGAAATGGTGAAATTCAAAGTTATATGAGAAAAGGTGTTTAAAATTAAGACACAACAAGAAATTCCCCTATACCTTTAAGGAAATTGTGGATAAATAAACAAAGATAAATTACACTTTCTGAGATTTTTAATATTTTGAATTGTAAAGTGTGTTCAAAAAAATGTAGACTAGTGCCTTATATCCTGATGCAACAAAGTCATAAGCAAGTTACTCAAAGCATCCACATATGCAAACTACAGTTTCAGAAAGACTTAATACTTTAGGCTTTGTCTTGCAAAGCTTAAGTCTTCAAATGCCTTTCCATTTAATATTATACAACTCATTCTTACTTATTCCTTGTTCAGTTCAGTTATCCCACATATTGTGTTAAAAAGGTTTAGATACAATCCTTGATTGCATACTAATTAAATACAATACAAACACAACAAATGTGTATTTAGAAATCAGAAATTTTTCTAAAACAATCAATAGAACAATGGAGACAAAGTGCATAACAGAAATGAAATGAGTCTTACATTGATTTTTTGAAGACAATCAATAGAACAATGGAGACAAATTGCATAACAGAAATGAAATGACTCTTACATTGATTTTTTGAAAAAGATATACAAATGCATCTACAAAGATTTACTCAAAAATGGAAAAAGTTGCTGCTTGCTTGGAGTGTCAAATGGATTCCTCGCACTATAACTAGTATACAAAGTTTCTAATCAATTTTTACAAAGCTAATAACCCCTATATATAAATAAGTGACAATGCTCACCCCAAAGGATGATTGACATTTGTCACTTAGTATTACCATAGTTTGCAGACTCGCGGACTCGCCGCGACTCGCGAGTCCTAAAGCCTGCCGTGACTGGGACATGGATATAACACTCAAAATACTCATTTTTTTACATTATTTGCTCATTTTCACTCTTCTGCCTTGAAAAACACAGGTCTGCCATTGAAGTCAGTGTGAAAGAACCCGAGAAATTTCAATTATTGAGTGTTTGATGATCATATGCCGTGTAATCTTTGAATTATGACAAATTGATAATCAAATTAGTCTCTTATGTTCTCTAAATGAATTAATTTCTTTTGTTTTTTTAAAAAACTACAGTTTTCTTTTTTGTCGAGTCCTAGCTGAGTTTTTGTCACGAGTCCATGCCAAGTCCCGAGTCTGAGTCCAATTTTGGGCTCCTAAGTCCGCGGCTAGTCCGAGTTTTCAAATTTTGAGTACTACAATCTTGAAATATGGTTATATTTTAAGGTACATCCTAATATTTAAATTTTTAAAAGGTTGGGAATCAATATAATGTTAGGCATGCTCTAGAGAAGGTAGGTGCGTTATTGAAGATAAAAGTCCCCTTCATCTAGAATGTAGCATAGATGAAAGAAGGAAATTGCCATTGGATTATTCATTGCATCCCCTTCCTCATGTTATAATGCAGCCATTTCTCAATGTGAGAAGCACATCTTTCAACATGGAGAATTAGAGTTTCAAATGGCCACTTCCTCTTCCAGATGCAAGATTTTTTGCCTCACGAAGGAGACAAAATCTCCCAATTGCCCTTGCTTTCACCCTAGAGATGGGTCAAGATCTAACAAAACTGCAATTTCCTTGACATATTTAGCCTTGAGACAAAGCCAAGGCTCTGTCATCTCCCAAACCTCTTACATTGATTATCCAGAAAGTACTCTCCATTAAAATATTGGAAGGACTTGAATCCATCTTGTGAGCACATCCCTTGTTCTCCCCTAAACCAAGATCTATGATAGAGTGATTGCAAAATTCACAATACTCCCCATCCTTCCTCATTCTCCTCCTAAATGGAGTGACAAAATCATCACTAAAAGAACTCTCCATCTTGTGAAGATATGCTATGAAAATGGGATGGTCTCCCAGTCCTTTTATAGCCAAAACATGCCCTCTCTTATCACTTTGTATGAATGTTGCACAATGCAACCCATGTGATAACCCTAGAATTTGGCATGTGGTGTCATGTCATCTTGTCATATAATGCTTTATAAACTAATACACTCCAACTCCTCATGCGACTTTCCAAACCGATAATGCATTGTCATCTCTAAACTGTCCACTACAACTACCAAGTGTAATCACATCCTTGTTACTTTTACTATTCCAATTAGATATTGTCCTATCTTTGTAGTGTACTTTAAGGAAAGTACAAATAAAATGAATGGAGCTCCTTAACTAAGTACAAATTTCCTTAATGAACAAAGAATTCCAAAATCATTTAATACTTCTCCTTGTATTTGTGCACCCACTCCTCCCATTCCTCATCCATAGGCCAGTCAACATTTATGCATTTATGATTGTTTCTACTTTGTTCGTGCTCGTTTCATATCTGGCATCTAACATTACGTTTGTATCTTTAATGAAGTTGTCCATTCTTACTTCCAATCCTATGACTTTATTCACTTGATGGCTCATTAGGATTAGTCAACTTCATCGCTGGTTAGTGTTGATGTGTTTTTTATGCACATGCAAACTCAAAATAAAATACTAAGTATTCTATCCTCTCTTGAATAAAGTCTCTTGAATGCTAAACAATGTAATCAATCGAGACAACTCCAAGGTTCATGATATGTCAAGTCTTGACTTGCAATGGATAGACTTAGTAGTTGATGTGATTTGTTGAAACTCACAAAGGGACTTACGCTGAATTGACTCCTTACTCCATTCTCAATATGTTATTCTCCTTATTATGAAATTGAACTTACTCAAATTGACTATGAAAGAAAATGAAAAGGATTAAGGGTGGAGAAAGCTATTCTAAGGACAATGAAGTAATGAAACATGCTATGATAGACAAATTTCTCATAAGACCTAACTCCGCTTCACCATGAGAACCAACAATTACACGAAATAGGTGCAATCTTCTAAAGTAACCCAATGATTTTCATATTGTGAATCTCCGTCCAAACACCCACAACTGGCGTAGCTTGAACAATCTTCACAATCGAACTAAAATATATGAAGGTTCAGGCTAACTTTACAAAGTGAATTGCCTTCGGCAATTCACGAAAGTATGAACCAAGAGGAATTCATCAAATATCTTAACATATTAACATTACATCAATGAACTTTTATTCTACTATCTAAGCTACTTGGAAACATTTCTCCATCACATTCAAGAATTAGAAACCATGTTAACATCCCACAATCACACAAAATCACAATGCGAGCAACAATGATCTTGTATTGATCTTGGAAGTGCTTGATTACAACAATTTCATGTCTCTTCAATGACTTCAAGAAGTCTTCCTTTAATCTACTCCTATCTTGATAGCGTCTACTCCTCTTCTATTTATATATCTCTCTATATTACAAATGAGAAGAAATGAGCCTTTTATAGACTCCACAAATTACATGAACGACCAAGATCGATTTGTAAATCAATGGCCAAGATTTGGACAACACAAGGTAGTTACAACAACTTGCTATTTTTAGACATAGAAGAGGGAACAAAGGCACGTTTCCCAAGATGATAAGCTTGAAATGGATTCTTTGAGAATCTCCAAGATGGACGCCCTCTTTGACCTCTTGTTTGTTGTGAATGCATTGAACGTGCACAGATGAGGTGGTGAAATATAATAGGATTAATGACATGTAGACACCACCTTGGCATTAAGTGAACCGGTTTGATCTCCGTCGCATTCACATTGCTTGAAATATTTCCCAAATTTTATTATCTTTTGGAGTAGTCTTCAATCTTGGATTTTCACCTCTAGAACTTAGCTTCTGGAACTTGCAATTATGGGAAATTCGAAACTTCTTGTTGTCTTAATGTAATTCATGGATTTGCTTGATGTACATGCTCATTTCTCATTTTTGTGAAATTCTTGTTCTCGTGTAGGATTCTGACTCTGGATGGTGCATGAAGTAGAAGATATCTTATGCATGAATTCTTGGAGTAAATTGCATGATGATTATCCTTCTTTCTGGCGCATGATAACTTTGGAAGCTTGGACGTGAAATGAACCTCTGGATGACGACTTCCTCTTGTGATGCCGGATTCTTGAACATGCAAGGTGGAGTGATCTTCTTCATTTTCAGATGATTGAGCTTGCAAGATGATGATGAAGTTCCTTATCTTTCCGGTGATGAAATTCTCTTCTGGAAGCAAGATGATGGTGAACTTGATGATGTCTCAATGAAGTGTAGTATTCTTTCTCCGTTCTAGTGACGACGCCTTCTATGGATGTAAGGTGAATGAGCTTGATGATACTTCGATCCTCTAGATGTTCCTCTAGATAGCTCACCTCCGAATGCTTTGATCATTCCTCTTGATCTCATAGACTTGTCATTCTTCTTCAACACACTCCATACATCATCAACCTACAAGTAAAACCACTTCAAGTTAGTATGTTGACATGACAATTGATATAAAGGACAAATTATGATAAATTTTATTCTCCTCGCCAATGTGCGATAAATCATCATTTTGAAGCAATTTTTAACATATATCTATCAAAATTACCAACAAATCTCGATGCAAAGAGGAACATTATAACAAAATCTTACAAAATTCACACTTCCTATTATTAATTCTGCTGTTCTGCTCTGAACTTTCTGATTTTTCTGGCTTTTTTAGTTCAGATTTGATATTTGAGTCCTTCTTTAGCAGTGCTGCCACTTTCCTAAGAAATTCGCCTTCCTCTAATGATGAAATCTACTCCTTTTGCATTGAAATTCTGCTCTTATTCGCTCTGCTGCTGATCTGTTTATTTGTTTTGAATTTGAGTGTGAAAAAATGAAGATTCAATCCTTTTTTTATAGCATTCACTTTACCTTCTAATGCAGGTCGGCCTGCTATTTATTAAGGATTTTTTTCTTATTTAAAACTTAGTTTTTTCTCCTCCTAGGCCGACCTCCTTCTGAGTTGGGCGAATTTGTTGAGTGCAAAGCAAGTGGTAAGGAGGGCGGAAATTCCTTGTTGGTGAGGATTTTGCACCTAGTTTGAGTGCATTATCCTCCTTAATGAAGATTTTCCATCTTTTTTTTTGCTTTTTGACTTCTTCAAACTTTTGCAAAACATTTTTTCATTCAAACTTCCCAAACTTCTTTATTTTGGCGAGCGGAATTAGAATCTGTTTGAGTTGTTGATGATTGAGCCAGTTCTGTTTTAAAAGGTATTTCATCCTAGGCGGATTCTCCTTCTTAATGAGAAATATGCTCTCCTCTTGACATTCATTTCTCATTCATCGCTTGAACCTTTGCTTGCTCACATTTCTTAGACCTTCATCAAATTGGAATCATTGTCAAAGTTCTTTGGATTGCTCCATGAAACTGAAATCATCTCCAAGGTTGTCGAATTGAGCTGAAAAGGAAGAGTGCATTCTCCTCTTTGATGGGAAATATGCAACCTCCACACTTAGGCGTTTTCATTGTCAAGTTTCACTCCTTTCACTTCTTTGGCGTGAACACTAGGGATTTCAAATAAGTCTCAATGCATTTTGATAAATTCAAACAAGTTTAATCTTAGGGCTTCATCTCATGTGAGCACATAATCCTCATTGATGAGGATTTTCCTTCATTTGCTTAACATCAATTGCTCATTTGCATTCCTTATGAATTTTTATTCTATCTCTTCACACTTCTCATCTCATCTTGGCGAATTTTCCAACCTTTTGCATTGAGTCCTTATAAAATCACTTCTATTTGCAAGGATTGTTGAGTGGGCGGATTTTCTTCATGTGAAAGGATTCTCCTTGTATGGGCGCATAATCCTCATTGGTGAGGATTTTCCTCCATTTTGGACATCTTCACTTCTAAACTTTCACTTCCTCTAATTCCTTTAGGCGAATGGGATTGAACTCTTAGTGATTTCAAGTGATTTTAAGTGAGCGCATTCTCCTCATTGATGAGGATTTTCCACCTTCTCGGAGCACATATTCCTCATTGATGAGGATTTTCCACCTTTTACACTTAGTCAATTTCAAAAGATTTCTCCTTTCTTTCAACTTTCTTAAGCAATTTCACATAATTTCCTCATACATTTTCATGAATTTGACTAAGGAGAGTAACATTTCATTATCTTGACTCCAAAAATGAGACCTTCATTAGGGCACGAATTTCTCATTGATGAGAAATTTCCTCAATTTGCATTTTGAACACTTAGTTTTTTTTTTTTTTTTGTAACTTTCATCCTAGGCGAATTCCAACTCAAATACATTGCATTTCTAACTCAAAAAAGTTGAAAAAAACACATCCAAGACCTTGAGCGCATATTTCCTGCCTATGAGAAATTTCCTCCATTTGCATCCCTCATACTTAGATTTTTTTTTTGATCTCACTCTCAACTCTTCCTTTGGCCTTAGGCGAAATTTCTCTTCAAATTGATGACTTTTTGCGCTTTTCATGAATCAAGTTACCTTCTCCCTAGGGCGCATACTGACTACTTAGAAGAAATTTCCTTCTTTTTCCTTGGCGCAAACTAGATACTTGCATTCAGTTTCCACACTTCCCATTACTTAGTCAAATTCTTCAATTTTGATCTTGGGTGCATATTTCTCATTGATGAGAAATTTCCTCTAGTGTCAACACTTAGTCATTTTCTTAGCTTTGACTCCTCCGTTTCGCGAATTCCACAAAGTTTCATAACTTTTTCCCTGGGTGCATTCTGAATGGGTATGAGAAATTTGCGCTCCACCTTGATGAGAAATTTTCTAAGTGTTGATCCTCTTCACAAGGGTAATTTCCAATGATTTTCAATGATCAAATCTTCATTGTATTGCAAGTTTCATGCTTAGGTGACTTCACTCCCAAGGCGCATTCTAAATGACCACAAGAAATTTCCTCATTTTCCTGGGCGCATACTGAATGCTCATGAGAAATTTCTGCTCAAGGTCCAAGACTTCAACTTTTTGATTTAGCCATTTTTTTAGTATCCTAGGTGGAAGTATATTTAAAAATATATTTAAGTATAGGATTCCTATACTTTAAATATTTTGAAATATACTTCCAGGATGTTTGAGATAGGTCTCGGATCCATGGGATTTAACATGCAAATTCTAGATTTTTGAAGATCCACCAGATTTCAAACTTAGTCAGTTTTCAGGATCTCAGAACATCAGACTTCAGGACACCAGACTTAGTCAATTTTAGGGCTTTAGTACATGCATCAGGATGAGAAGATACGGACTCCTCAGAGAAAAACTAAACCTAAAGCAAAACAAAGACAAAAAGAAGGAAAAAAAGAGGGGGTCACCATTTGCAATGAGGCGATGTGTGAAGACGTCACAATAGTTAGGAGTACATCAACAAACATAGGGACCAAATTAATAAAGTTTTCTCTCCAAAAACCCATAGCCCTCTTTGCTCCATCTGTATCAATAATATCTGGAATACATGATTTTACCAGATGCTGGAATTCTTGGAGCTTTTCCTTCAAGTCTATTCTCAATTTTTCCATGAATGCAGCAATGTCATGGAGCAACTTGGTTACCTCATATGTGGCATTTATTAATCAGGGGCTCTCATTAGAAAACTTGGCATTTTTGTAGATATCCTTCATTGGAAACGCTCCGGGTAACCACTTGACATTAATCTCTACTAGCTCTAGGTCAAAACTTTCCTTCTTCTCAGATGCCTTAGTGATGCCTTCATGGCTCTTCCATAATTCATCTGCCATTCTCATCAAGTTTTGCACTCTAGTCCTGAATATGCCTTTCACCAAGTTTTCAACACTTTGTTTGGCCTCTGCAATTATTGTGTAACACCCCGTGTGTTTCTAACTATTTACTATTTACCTTGACTGGTTAAGTTGCTTGAATAAATGAATGGTTTATGAATCTTTGCATTAATGTGTATTTTGAATCTTAAATTGAATATATTGAAAGATTGAATGATGCAATGTGATGTATTATAAGTGATTCTAGTTATGAAATGTATAAAGCATATGATTATATTGTGATCGGCTAACTACTGTTGTGGTGATGTAAGCTGAATGCAGGAATAGGTTGCTCCTCTGGAAACGAGGGGAAGTATCACTCAAGAGAAGGACTTGGTCTGGTAAACCTTAGAGCAGCCTAAACTGAGCAAACACACACCACTATCCTACTTGGTCTAGATTATGTCGAGTCTGTGTGGGTAAAGGTAAGTAATCTGTGGTAATGATCTTGAATGCTTATTGGGATATGATTTTATGAGTGTTTGAATGAGGAGTGTGATTTAGTCTGAGTGTCGATTGAAGTCTTCTTTAATAAAGTTTGGAATTGCAAACGACAAGGTATAAACATGAAATGAATATATACACATGTAGATACATGTCCACGAAAAACTCATACATATGGGAAAATACGTGCATGAGTATACGTAGGTAGACATATCTATGCATGCTCATAAACGTATTGCTCATAGGCATAAGAGTATTGATTGGACGAGAGATATCTATGTATATATGTGGATTTCATACACATACGTCGTCGATCGATACGTGGGTTAATGAGTTTTATGTTGTTTTCAAGTAACGGTAATATATATATACATATATGTGTATATAGTACGTATATATATATATATATAATAGTTTGCAGTATACGCAAACATATGTAGTTGATGGAATATGCAAATATGAATATGTGAATTCCAATATCAAATGATATTTTAAAAATAGCTTATAAGGATATGTATATAAATATATATGTGTGTGTGTGTGTTAATATCTCTTAAGCGTTGCTTTGATAGCATAGCGCGTAGCATTGTAACCAATGTGCATGTTAAACAAAGCACATAGTTGGTAAGACTATGGCACATGTTTGATATGAATATGGCGCTGGAAAGGTACCGCATACGAGTATATTGTTTGAGAATTAAGGCACATAAAGTGCAGTATAATGTGAATAGGGGCAGCGCTCCATAAAGCGCTTGATAAATGATTTCCAACGTGAGAATATTTGACCTATTCTATCCAAACTGCCAGCATGAGAATAGGAGGGCGTGGTGTTTGAGGGGTGCCATGATTGAATGGTGCAAACCAAATAGGAGTCTTGAATCTGCATTATGAATTCCTATAGGAATTAGTCAAGCGTGAGGTGGGCAACATGGGTCAATCTGTTTCCTTGCATTTCTGAATTTAGTTCTTGTTGTCCACTTATGTGTTCTTTGTGCAATGATTTCTGCTGCCAACTTGAATTCGTTTTACTGAGTCAAATTTATGAGTGAGTTGTGTCGAATTTGGGAGCTTGTTTGTAGCCTTGGCATGCTCAGATTTTTGTATAAATAGAGGAGCTCTTCCATTCATTTGTACACACAATTTTCCATCGAACTGCTTTATGTTATTCTACTGTAATTTTCTGAGTCTAGTGTTCTGAGTGTGCATTGTTATTTTGGTCTTGAGTTTGTGAGGGAAAATAGTAAGAAGTAAACAGGGGGAATTGGGTTGTTCTTGGAGGAGATATTCAACCAGCTTGAGGAATTAAGAGCAAGGAATCCAGTTGAACTATTGGAGCATAGCATTAACAGGCATTCTAATTTCTTCTCCATTGTGCATTTAATATTTGAGAAGATTATATGTCCTAGATTGTTTGCTTGGAAATGAGTTTGGGTTGCTTTTCTTTGTCGAATTGGATATTTTCTTATATGCTCAATGAGAGGTATATATCTAGTATGGGAAATATTATGTATTGAATGTATGAATAATCTCCATAGTAAAGATTAGTATCTATATTGGAATTATGCACTATATTAAGTATGAATAATTATTGCTACATTATGAAAGGCTAAGTTATGGAAACTATGTATTACAACTTCTATTACTTTGGTAGAAGTGTCATAGTAAACTTGGAATTGTTAAGTGGGATTAATCCTGGGATTAGTTGATCCATGGGTAAGGGAGTAACCTTTGTATAGAGAATGATGTCATATCAAATCGAGCTAGGAAGATGGGTGAACGTGTGATGTCCATTCCGAATTAAGGGTGATGAATACTTTGGCCAAAGTAGTGTAAGTAGCCACTGTTTACACTATCAATTCACTGTGATCCAAGTTTACATACAGGCAGGGATAATCATACTTGTAGGTTGGAGCCACAATATGACAGTTCTAGTTATGTAGTATTACGCAAGTAATTGGTAAAAATATTTGATGTATTAACAAAGAGCAAATGTGCTCAATAAATAATTTACAAAGATTTACACAGACGGAAAGTTTCTAAAAAGAAACTGAAGAAAAGATCAGAGACAATCTTACCTAAATAATTACAACATTATTGAGCATTAAATAAATAATAAATATTATTTTAATACCCTCCCTTAATGCTCAATCTGTCAACTATACCAAGATGCCCCCTGAATTTTACAAAGTTATATGGACTAAGCGACTTGGTGAGAATATCTGCTGTCTACTCTGTCGGAACATACAACAACTGATATGATCCGTCTTCAACACGCTTCCGAATGAAGTGATAATGAGTTTCCACATGCTTGGTTCTTTCATGGAAGAATGAATTTTTGACAAGTTTGAGAACTCCCTGATTATCACAAAACAAGGGAGTCAGACCTGCTTGAGATATTTGCATATCCGCAAGCATCCAGTGAAGCCAAACTGCCTCACAAGCTACCTTAACTGCTCCTCGATACTCTACTTCTGTCGAGGAGAGAGCCACTGCCTGCTGCTTCTTACTAGTCCATGTGATTGCACCGAATCCCAAACTGAACACATACCCAGATGTTGATTTCCTGTCATCAACCGAACTTGCCCAATCTGAGTCTATGAAACCACTGAGTCTAGGATCATGACTCCTAGTGTAAAAAAGTCCATAATCAGAAGTGCCCTTCACATAACGCAGCACACGCTTCGCTGCTACCCAATGATCAGCCTTGGGGGCTGTCATGAAGCGTGAAATGTAGCTCACTGCAAAACTGAGGTCAGGTCTAATGGCAGTGAGATAGATGAGGCTGCCCACTAGTTGCCTGAACAATGATTCATCCACTACAAGTGAGGCTGATCTAGCCGACAACTTGAGCCCTTTTTCCGTGGGTGTGGAGGCAGGTTTGCAATCCTGCATATGAAACTTATCCAGAAGACTTCGAGCATACTTGGACTGGGAGATGAAGATACTGCTCTCGATTTGCCAAACCTCAACACCTAAACAATAATGCAAGAGTCCCAAATCTGTCATGTCAAATGTGTTGCACAAATCCTGTTTGATCTCAGTGATCATATGTGCCGAGCTACCAATAATGATCAGGTCATCTACATAGACAACAAGAATCAGAATATCACTACCAGTGTGTTTGACATACAAATTAGAGTCAGATGGACTCCTCTGAAAGCCATGATCTGTGAGGTACTTGTCAATCTTGATGTACCAAGCCCGAGGAGCTTGTTTCAGGCCATAGAGTGCTTTTACCAATCTACACACCTTGTGTTCTTGACCGGCAACCTTGAAACCTGAAGGTTGCGTCATGTAGACTTCTTCCTTCAACTCACCGTTGAGGAAAGCACTCTTAACGTCCATTTGATGGACTTTCCAACCAAACTAGGCTGCTAAGGCAAGGACAAGCTGAATTGTACTCATCTTGGCTTTAGGAGCAAAAGTCTCCTCGTAGTCAATGCCTTCCTTCTATGAAAACCCCCTAGCAACGAGACGAGCTTTGTACTTGTCAAGGGTTCCATCAACTTTGTATTTCACCTTATACACCCATTTGCAGCTAATGGGCTTCTTCCCTGGAGGAAGATCAGAAAGGACCCAAGTGTCATTTTTCTGAAGACTTTGGTATTCAAACTCCATAGCCTTTTCCCACTTAGGAATTCCTTTAGCCTCTAAATATGTCTGAGGCTCATAAACACTGTGAATGTTGGCCATGAGAGCAAAATTAACTGTATGCTGTTGTTTGCTCTTGTTTCTAGATGATCTACCTTCAATGAGGTCATCATCATGAAGATCTCCAATAGTCTTAGCCCACCATTTAGGCTGGAGAGTAGAAGTGCCAACATCGGATGCAATAGGAGCTGGAACTATACCTAGAACAAGTTCAACAAGTGGAAGAGCAACATCATAAGGGAATTCAGGTTGAGCATCATCAAAAACTGAATCTGCATCATCATCATCCCTTCCATCAAGTGAACCTAACGGAAGATGAACACCCAAATCAGAAGCCTTCAAACGCTGATCCTCAGAATGCTGCACAGACAAGAAAGAATGAAAAGGTCCTCGTTCTTCATCAAAGACAACATCCCGACTGAAGATAAGATGATCAGTATCTATATCAATTAATCGGTAAGCCTTATGGTTGTCACTGTACCCTGTGAACATAAGCTTTTGACTCTTGGAATCCAACTTTGAGTGCTTGGCATCTGGAATCCATACATAAGCTAAAGAGCCAAATATTCTCAGATGACTGATCCGAGGTTTGCAACCAGTCCAAGCTTCCTGAGGAGTCTTCCCCTTAACAGCATATGTAGGAGACTGATTAAGGAGATAGACAACAATGTAGACTGCTTCTGCCCAATATTTCTTAGGAACACTCCTGTGTTCTAACATGGAACGGGCCATCTCAATGATTGTGCCATTGTGCCGCTCCACAACACCGTTTTGTTGAGGAGTGTAGGGTGTGGTTAACTGGCGTTTGATGCCGTGTATATCACAGAAGTTGGAGAAATCAGTAGAACAAAATTCTCCCCCATTATCTAACCTAAGAGTGACTATGGAACAACCAGACTCTTTCTCTACTAAGGCCTTAAACTTCTGAAATACAGTAAACACATCTAATTTCTGTCTGAGAAAGTACACCCACAATTTACGACTGAAATCATCAACAAAAAGCAAGAAATACCTGCAACCAGTAACATAAGGTGTATTCATTGGTCCACATACATCAGCCTGAATCAACTGTAGTACCTTGGAGGCTCGCCATGAGTCACCATACGGGAACAGTGTCCTGTGTTGCTTCCCAGCCTGACAAGCTCCACAAACACCATGATGCTGAGTCTGGATCTCAGGTAAACCGGCTACAAGTCCCTCCCAAGATAGCTGAGAGAGATAGTGCACATTTAAGTGCCCATAACGCTGATGCCAAAGACTGGTGATGTAAGAATTTCTAGCTGCCATGGCTAACTTTGGAGAATCACCTGTATCCACAAGTCTGTATAGACCATGATCCTCAATACCAACAGCCATAGTCGTGCGAGTCTCCCAATCAACAATGGAACATTTGTGTGCACTAAAAACCACATCCAACTGAGGAGAGTGCCACATGATCTAACTGACAGAGAGAAGGTTTAGTTCCATGCCAAGAACGTAGTAGACATTGAGGAATATGAGATTCCTCCCACCAGACTGAATCTGAACAGTGCCCTTGCTAACAACTATATACTCTTCACCTCCTCCAAAAATAACTGAGTCACTGAAGGGAGAGAAATCTGTGAACCAATCACGTCGATGGGTGAAGTGTCGCGAGGCACTTGAATCAATGTACCAGGCAGAGGACTTTACATGATCTATAGGTCTTTTAGCCATAAAGGCGTAAAAGGCAAATTCCTTCTGCTCAGTGTGCTCGGCAACATTAGCTTTCGGTTAAGACCCTCCCTACTTTTGTTCAGAAGCCAAACGTTGACGACAATCTTTCTTCATATGACCATATTTGTGGCAATAATTACACTGAATGTTCTTCTTCTTGGTGCTATCCTGAGGTTGACCTGAGCCTTTCTGCTGCAGAGGCTGGCCTTTCCCTTTATGTTGAGCCTAAGACTTGGCTGCAAAAGCTTGCTCTAGACGAAAAAGCACTACTACCAAATTGTTGTTTCCAGCGATCCTGCTGCAAGAGGATAGTACAAAGCTCTGGAAACTTCAGATCAACATTAGCAGACGTAATGTTGAGAGTCAATGAAATGTTCATAAGACTTAAGTAGACTTTTCAGAGTGATCACGACCATGTCTTCTTCCTCCATTTTTTGACCAATAGCCTCCAACTGATCTCGGATCCCTTGGATCTTGTTCAAATGCGCCTGCAAAGTTGTCTTCTCATCATGATAGAAAACGGTATGTTCTTTAGGAAGAACGCACGACTTTTGTCAGAAGTCTCATGCAAACCCTTCAGATGGTCCCAAATTTCCTTTGTTGATTTTCTAGTCGGAATCTGAGGTAGTTGATTATCTGTAACTGAAAGCTTAATGAGCATCACTGCTTCATGATTTTACTCATCAAACTTGTCCTGGTCTTTACCCACCGTTGTGGGATGAGTAGTGTTTCCTAGAATAATCTGATCAAGGCAACGATATTCGAAGATAGTCATCATTCGCTGCTTCCAGGTATTATAATTTTTGCCATTGAATCACTAACTGCCTTCCAACATAATGTTAGTCAAACTCGCCATCTTGCACACTTTTCGAGGCATGAAAAACGAGGTACTCAAAAGAGGCTGAATGCACAAAATTCAAGACATGAATTCCAATGTATTGAAGTAGTTTCAGGCACAAATTTCGAGACAAATTCGTTGGCACAAATTCCAAGGCACGGATTTTGAGACACCCAGAAAAATTTGATGACAACCCAGAAATCTTCTCGAAAAACCCAGAAAGAATCTAAGATCAGAAAAAAATTTCGACTGAAATCAGAGGATTTATTGCCAAAACCCTAGTTGGACAGAGATGCACTAAAAAGACTAGTCTGCAACCTCGAAACCCTAGTCGCTGCAGATAGAAATGACACCAAAAACAAGGGCAAGTCCACAGAGCCCACAAGTTGCAGAAAAAACCCGAGTAAAATAGGAGGATGAAACTCGTCGAGGTCGCAGGAACAGGTAAAAACGTGGGCCGAGAGGGAGAAAAATCGTGGCCAAAGATCACGCCAAATAGAATCTGCGAAAAGTCCAGAGAAAACCCGCCGATGTGTGCAGAAAATCACCAGAAGAAAGTGCGACAAAAACCAAAACCCCTCTTTCTGAAAATCACGACTCGAGACGCAGATGCAAATCACGGGAATCTTTGATGTCAACAAAAATCCGACCCTCACTCAGACAAAATCGCGACCTCCTTGGGATAGAACAAAAACAGAGAGCTAGGAATATCTAGGAAAAAAATGCGAACCAGGGAGTGAAAACGTGCCAAAAATGAAAAAAAAATCAAAAAACAAGTTTTTCTTGCTCAGTGGCTCTGTTACCATATTACGCAAGTAATTGGTAAAAATATTTGATGTATTAACAAAGAGCGAATGTGCTCAATAAATAATTTACAAAGATTTACACAGATGGAAAGTTTCTAAAAAGAAACTGAAGAAAAGGTCAGAGACGATCTTACCTAAATAATTACAACATTATTGAGCATTAAATAAATAATAAATATTATTTTAATATGTAGGACACAACATCATGCTCAGAATAGGCTAATCTTTGAGGTTACCATACCAATCCCTTCGTCGAAAGGTAGGGCCGTTTACCAGTTTGGTAAATGTGCGGGGGATCATAGTTAGTCCGTGGTTGGCGGAAAAGCGCTTGAGTGATGCAAACAAGAAAGAAACTTGGTCTTATCCCGAAGCAGACAAACAAGAAAGTTACTCAATTGGATAAGACTGAAGTTCCAGTTATTGGAGAATTACACAACATTCACATGCAGTTGGTAGCTGATCCCAGGATTCAGCATTACATTGACATTTCAGTAGTAGACATACATGAAGGGTACGGGATGTTGCTAAGCAGAGATTGGCTGAAGAAACTCAACGGATATGTCTCCACCGACTTTTCGCACATGTGGCTATCATGGAAAGGATTGCCTAATCAAATCAGGATAGATAGCACTCCGCGTTTGAAATTGATGATCACTGAATATGGTGAAGATAATGAGATCCTTTTTGTACAGACAGACTTAGGTGTTTACAAGCCTAGGGTGGAGGAAATTCTAATGTTTCATAATTCAACAGAGGTCCTCATAGAAAGTGATCATAGCACATCATCAGATGAAGGGGAAGGCCTGTTCGAGAACTTCCGAAATTTTGTGATGAAACATGTGAAGCAAGGTGTAGAATTGGGAAGTCATGCATTTGTTCACGATCTATTGCTACCTAATTGGTGCACGATACATAATGCTTTCCATTCTGAGTTCTCCTGCTCCATGTGCGTGGTAGCGTTGGAACAAGTCAGGAAAAGGATTCCAGAGGCCATGGGCTTGGAAATTCCAAGTATGATGAAATTAAAAGAACCTGTTCGGAATACTGCCTCTACAGATGAAGCGAGCACCTCAGCATCAGCGACGGAACATATCCAGATTGAACCTGCCAAAACAAATCAAGACATTGAAGTGTCAAATCTAGGAGAAAATCAAGTGTGGACTTTAAGATTTGATGGATCAAAATCTAAACAAGGATCCGGAGCTGGCTTTGAACTGATCAGTCCGCTGGGAGAAACTTATCTGTCAGCTTTAAGATTACAGTTTCCGTGCACAAATAATGTTACTGAGTATGAAGCTTTAATACACGGATTACTCCTGGCCATAAAGAAGAAAGTTAAGATTTTGCATGTGTTTGGCGATTCAGAAATAGTTGTCAGACAGGTCAGGAAACAATATGTGTGCCATGACAAGAGGCTAAAGAAGTACAGAAACCGAGTATGGGATTTGATTGAAGACTTCGATGCGTTTAACATCAAGTCAATTTACAGGTCAACAAATCAAGTAGCTAATGCACTAGCACAAGCCGCAAGTTCTCTTGAGCCATTGGCTATGGAGGGATTAAAGAAGTTCACCGTGGAACTAACATCAGTTCCATCAGTTCCAGACAATATCACAAACTTTCAAGTGTTTGATGATGACAAACATATATTAGATTTCTTGACCAACTCAGGTATCTTCACCACCCAGGTCATTGACGAAAGTGAAGGCGAAGCTGAGTTTGATCCAGATGGGATCATGAATCTAAAGGACAATACCATCCCAAAGGGTATGATTGAGTTAGAGAGACTCTTTGATTCAGATAAGTTGGGCACTCCTCCTTACAGCCGCGAAGACAGGAATCAGTGTGAAGCAGTCAATCTAGGAACAGACGAAGAGGTAAAAAATGTCTTTATAGGAAAAGTATGCACACCAGAAGAAAGAGAAAATATTCTCAATAGCATGAGAGAGTTTCATGATGTTATCGCTTGGGGATATGAGGATTCGAAGACATATGACACATCCATCATCACGCATACTATCCCTCTCAAGCCGGGAAGCAGACCATTCCGACAGAGGCAGAGGCCGGTCAATCCTTTATTGGAGCCACTTATTTATCAAGAAGTCAAGAAGCTGCTACAGGGAAGAATAATATTTCCAATAAGGCACTCAACGTGGGTCGCCAATTTGGTTCCTGTCAGAAAAAAGAATGGAGAAATAAGGCTGTGTGTTGATTTCAGGAATCTGAACAAGGCCTCAGAAAAAGATAATTATCCTTTGCCCTCACTTGATGAGGTGCTCCAAATTGTAAATGGTTCGCAGATGATGTCTTTTCTGGATGGATACTCAGGATATAACCAGGTCATGGTGGAAGAAGAAGACAGGTTGAAGACCGCTTTCACTACCAAATGGGGTACATACGCATACAGAAGGATGCCTTTTGGCTTAATCAACGCAGGAGCCACTTTCCAGAGAGCTATGGACATTGCCTTCAGAGATATTATTGGAAAATGCATTATCATCTATATGGATGACCTTACGGTATTCTCAAAAGTCAGAGCAGATCATGTGGAACATTTAAGAAAAGTGTTTGAATCTTGCAGGACATATGGAATTTCCTTAAATCCAAAAAAGTGTATCTTCGGGGTAACCAAAGGAAAGCTCCTGGGCCACGTAATATCAGAACACGGCATCTCTATCGATCCAGATAGGGTAGAGGCCATTAAAAGAGTCAGTATGCCTGCCAGCAAGAAGGAGTTGAAGTCTTTCTTTGGCAAGATTAACTTTGTCAGGAAGTTTATTACTGGATTCGCGGAAATTGTTAAGCCATTAAATGATATGTTGAAGAAGGACGCGAAAGTTGAATGGACGCCTCAAGCAAAGAGAGCATTCGAAGAAATCAAGCAGGCAATCGCTAGGGCTCCTGTTCTCATTAGTCCAAACTATTTGAAGCCATTTTATTTGTATTCTTTCGCATCAGATCATACTTGTGCAGGGATTTTGACTCAGAGGACAGATGATAAAGATGAACACCCTGTCGCGTTTATGAGTGCCCCTTTTAAGGATGCTGAGCTGAGATACCCGACAGTGGAGAAACAGGCCTATGCTTTAGTAAAGGCTATCAAAAAATTTCAACATTATATCTTGCGGAGTAGAGTGTATGCTATAGTTCCGGATGCCGCAGTTAAGACTTTACTGATGCAGAATGAATTGGGTGAACGAAGAGGCAAGTGGGTCGCCACTATCCAAGAATACGACATCGAAATTCAACCAATGAAGTTGGTTAGAGGACAAGCACTGACCCAAACAATCGCAATCGAAGGCCCTGGATTAGTTCAACAGGCTTATGTACTGGAAGCAGTATCACCAGATGAGTGGTACGATGATATCGTTTATTACCTGCTTTCTCATAAATGTCCGGATCATATGACCCCAACACAGAGAAGAGCATTGAGACACAGAAGCAAACGCTTTATGTTGCAGGGATCAGTTTTATTCAGACAAAATCATGAAGGTATTTACCTGAGGTGTGTTGGTAGAAGCGAGGCCAAAAGTATTATGGAGCAATTTCATGACAAGTTTGGAACTTGCCATGGTGGTGAGCTGGCAACGGCAAACCAGATACTAAGGGCAGGCTACTATTAGCCAAAATTGTTTCAAGATGCTCATCAGCACATCAAAACCTGCCATATTTGTCAGGTAGCAGCTTCGAGAGAACGAAACCCAGCTATGCCTTTACAGCCGGTTGTCGAATTCAGGCCTTTTGCCAAGTGGGGACTAGACTTTATTGGCATGATAAACCCACCGTCTTCTGCACAACATAGATATATCCTGACTACGACAGACTACTGCACTAGATGGACAGAAGCCCATGCTTTGAAGTTCTGCACTTCCGATGTGGTGATCAAATTTCTAGAAGAGAACATAATTACCAGATTTGGCTGTCCCAGCGCCCTTGTATGCGATAATGGCCCTGCGTTCTCATCACTCAAATTTTCTAATTGGGCCTTTGAATATGGAATAACCCTGAAGTTTTCATCAAACTATTATCCGCAGGGTAACGGTTTGGCTGAATCCACAAACAAGAATCTTTTGAACGCGATCAAGAAGTTGCTAAACAAGAATCCAAGAGACTGGCATACACAGCTGAAGTTTGCTCTTTGGGCAGACAGGACCAGAGTCAAGTCTTCTCTGGGCACTTCCCCATATCACCTGGTTTATGGGCAGGATCCCATCTTCCCAATACAATTAAGGATTCCAACCTTGCAGTTCATGCAAGAATATTTAGACGAAGATGAACGAGTACAAACAAGATTATCACAGCTCCTGCATCTGGAAGAGAAGCGAGACATTGCCTTAGATAAGTTCATGAAGCATCAAGGAGTGGTCAAGCGTTGGTTTGACCGCCAGGCAAGAGTGAAAGCCTTCAGAATTTCTGACCTGGTTTTATATTGGGACAAGGCACATGAACGGCGAGGTGATCATGACAAGTTTTATTATCTCTGGAAGGGTCCATACCAGATTGCAGAGATTCTGGGAGAGAACGCTTTCAAATTGAAGACTTTGACCGGAGAAGATGTTCCACTGCCTGTCAATGGGCAGTTCCTGAAGCACTATTTCCAGCCATGAGTTCCTCGAGGGGCTGGTCTGTACATAGTTAGATAGGATTTTCTTTCTGTTGTTTGGTTTTCTTAGGGTAGATTTGCTCATCTTGATGTCATTTGACTCAAGAAGTTTCTTGCTTTCTAGTTTAATTTGGT
Source organism: Cunninghamia lanceolata (assembly GCA_027924645.1). Lineage (NCBI taxonomy): Eukaryota > Viridiplantae > Streptophyta > Pinopsida > Cupressales > Cupressaceae > Cunninghamia > Cunninghamia lanceolata. Next base: position 119,960 of record BSBN01000203.1, on the reverse strand, counting down.
TGTTTTTACTTTGTTTTAATGGTTGTTTTGAGGGTTCTCGACTCTTGACTTGGGGATGTATATTTTAAAGACATCTGGTACACTTCTACTTAAGTATGTTAGCTCATTTCCTGAACATTTATTCACGAAATTCTTAGGATTGAGGGATCGTTGTTTTCAATTGTTGAACGAACGCAAGTTCTGGACTTGACTGGGACACTAATCATATATTGTGTCTTGACACTGCTATCTTCTGATCATAATGTTCTAAAATGACAAATCTAAACTTTATGAGTTCTTATTTGTTCCGTTGAGAAACTTAAGTCATGATTGATGGATTTCCCGTGGATTCCATCGCTAGTGTCAGATAGCAGAACTATTTGATCTTAGGAGATGAGTCAGTTGTTCGGTATTGACTGAAGTATTTTGAGGTTTCTATATCTTACACATCTTAATGATCCTGAAGTTGCTAGGAAAGTCTTTGTTAGTCTGGATCAAGTGAACATCTCAAGGTAATTCATGTTTCCGCCTCCGCTCCATAATAGGCATTTTTGAATATTTCCATCCATCATTCCGCCTATCACCTCCACCTCATATATATAATAAAGCCTCCATCCATGTTGCATTCTCCATTCAATAATGACTTCGAGTTTGATGTCTGAATCATCTATATGGTCCTATTGTTCGTTGCCCACTTCAAAAGGATGAATTGAAGTCCTTATGAATCATTTGGAGTTGTCTATGTCAATATCTTTTCAAATAACCTCAGCCACTGCATGCAAGGTTAAAATGTTGGTATCCCCATTTATTCCACATTAATCCATCATTTTCCATTATCCACCCATTATATGTTCACCTCACCTTTGTTACTATGCAAAGTCTCAAAGCATGTAACTATTTGTACCTTCCGTCATCCATCTTACCTCCACCTTCCTATCATATTATTATACCCTTTCCACCCATCTCCTAATCATGATTGATGAATATGAGTATTGTCTAGGCAAGAAGCTTGCAATTCCTTCCGCCCATTCCCCTATAATATTTGGATGCTTATACCCATTAAACAAGAACTTCCTGAAAAGATTTTCGATCTCTATGCCTCATGGTACAAATACCAAAATTCTAAGCTAGGCATGTTCCAAAGCTATACTTTTCAAAGAAATGCTTGCAGAATGAAGCTCTGGGTACTTGAAGCTGAATCCAAGAGGCTTCCGCATCCAATCACCGTTCATCCCATTTCTATTCAATTCCATTCCAGATTACTTCATCCTGCTAAGTACAATCGCAATAAGAAAATTCCAAGTTCTTGTGGGATACGAAATTACTATTTCATTTCTCATCCATTCCCGTTCCCCATTATATTCCTCTCCACTTGCAAGCTTCGAGGTTTAGATTGATATGAACAGACGTTGATCGTGATTCCATTCCATTTCACTCTGCTGTTATCATCCATTTCCACTACCTTTCCGTTGTTCAGCATATCTCATCACTTATCTGGTTTATGTCTGAACCTACTTTCATTTGCCCACCTTATCATAATCCACTTCATTATCCGTCATCATTCAATTCCGTTCCCTTCACCCTACCATGTTATTTTTCTTGCCAACATCAGTCAGTATAATGACTTGACATGGTTTAGAAGGGACCATCGTGTTGTCCGTAGAATCAGACTCTGGAGTTTTTGTCTATTCTTTACCTCGGTGAAAACCTGGTAAACAGGCGCCGTGTGTAATGGTGATTCTTAAAAAAAAAAAAAAAAAAAAAAATGATGAAAAAATAGTAAAGAGAAAAAATTTCGTCCACTGGTGAAAACCTGGCAAACAGGCGCCATGGATAAGTATCATGATGAAAACCTGGCAAACAGGCGTCATGGTAGAGATACAATGTCTCATTGCATTTTCATTCCTTCACGTCGTTTCATTTCCGATCATTTCCATATCACCTTGTTCAGTTATTTCATTGCATAGTCCATTCATCTACATGTACATATTCGTCCTCCATACGCTTTCATGAATTTACCTAGCTTGAGACAGATGAACTTAGATGATCCTGGTTCCTGAGGGATGGGAATGAACTCAAGTGCTTGCACTTCAAACCTCGAATGCGGATAATCGCGCCGGCGATTGATTCTGATTCTTTGATTGGATGTTTATGCTTATTTGATCTGGTGTGTGGGCATACATGGAAATGTTGACACTTGATGTTTGTTTATCTTTAGAACATTTGAGAAACTGTTTTAATCGAAATCTATCTTTAATCACACATCAGAGATATGGTGTCTTGATCCAATTTATGATTCCTTTCCTTTTTAAGTTCGTTTTTTGCCTAGTTTATGATTGAGGATGGTGATTTAATGATCTTCGAGTGGGTTTTGAATCCTTGTTTTCGAAATGTTCAGAAACATTCCTCTCGTGGAGTCGCCGGATGTTGTGACCAAATCACACATCACCCCATCAGACTGGGGACCCCCTCTTTTCAGCTTGGATATTCCGGGGCAATGATGACGATAGAAAGGAGATGATCGTTTGGATGGTTTTGAATGCTTTATCACGTCAATCAGGTTGCTGGGGCCATTAGGGAGATGAACGCCTTTCAGAAGACTTTCAGAGGGCACCAAGTGTAATCTGGCGCCTAGTGGATGGAGTGCCTTGGTGAGTATCTAAGAGTTAGAATGCGCCCTACTCTTGATATGCGCCTTGGAGGTAGTAAAGAGTTTTAGTGCCCATCATTGAGCGCCTGAAGAGGATTTGCGTCAGTTGAAGCTAAGTTTAAGATGGCACCTTCAAGAAGAAGTCTATCTTGGCGCTTTTGAGTGATGTTGATGCGCCCAAACCATTCTGGCGCCTAGCCTTCATGAAGTTTGAAATGATAAATAGCAAAAGATAGATGAATAGTGAGGTTAGGAGGTATTGAGCGCCTTGATTAATCATCAAAGATCCTGCGCCTAGGATGCCTTGTTTCTGGCGTCCAGAAGATGGATGAGCGCCTAGTAGAGGAAGATGAAAGGAACTAGTTTAAGCGCCTTGAGTTCTTGTGAAGTCATCTGCTTGAAAGTCCAATATGTGCGCCTTGGAATGGGTTAGGGCGCCTTGTAAAGGAGACTTCAAATTGCTCTTTCCCTTGCTATGATCAAGTGTTTAGCGCCTTGATAGGTTGATGAAATGCGCTGGAGATAAGGTTGGTGCGCCTAGATCTATTTGGGCGCCCAGTTGAAGAGTCTGAGTGTATTTTGGCGCCCAATTTTAGCGCCTACTAGTCTTTTAGCGCCTGGGTTGAATGGTTGAAGTAGTTTAGGCGCCTAGCAAAAGTTTGAATACATTTTTAGCGCCTTGAAGTCCAATTGCGCCTAGGAGAATGAACTAAGGGGTTGCAGAAGGAGTTTGAGCGCTATCTTGGAGGAATTGAAGCGCCTTATATGATAGATGAGCGCCCTTTGATGGAAGTTGATAAGAATAGCACCTTAAAATTAATGCTAGAGGTGAGTAAAGTGCGCCTTGAGGCAACAAGGAGTTTGATACTCATGAGAGTGCACCTGGACTGAAGAGATGGATGAGCACCTTAGCAGAAGGTGAAAGGTTGTTTATGCGCCCTGGGAGGATTAGCGCCTTAAAGAGAAAATATCAACATTGGCGCCTAGGTCTCTAATGAGGGAGTAATGAAACTGTGAATGAGCGCCCAAATGAAGATGCTGCGCCTTGAAGGTCATAAATTTGAAGTTTGGCAACCAACTATGGATGTATGCCTCCAGATAGGAACTGGCGCCTTTGGAGTTAGGTTGGAGCGCCTAGTTGGAAAGTTCCTTTGTTGTTTACGTCTTTAATGCCTTTGTTGGTGAATGACTCAATGAGAAATGTGCACCTAGGTCATGTTTTAGCGCCCAAACTACTTTAGCGCCTAAGTGAAGATCATTTGAAAGTCAATAGATGAATTTAGCGCCTTGGAGTAGGTTCTGCGCCCTGAGGTCATTTTGGCGCCTTGAAGGATGATTGAATCTTATGATAAAATGCGCCTTCAATCAAGTTGAGCGCCCTGAAAGAGAATGTGCGCTTTGGAAATGAGATAGGCGCTTAGAAGAGTGGATGAGCGCCCTGAGTCCCTGGAGCGCCTTAGCTACGCTAGAAGAGGAGTTTGAGTGTTTAGCAAAAGGAATGTAATGGTGAAGTCTGAGGATGCGCCTGGAAGCAAGACGAGCGCCTAGACAAGAGGTTCTGCACCCTGAGTTGGGATAAAGCGCCTAAGTAACCTTAAAGTTTCAGAGGAAACACCTTTCTAGAAGGTTCTATTAAGTCCAACATGTTGATACTCTTCATTACTGACATCGAGATTGATTACATTAAGTGCAAGGTATCTATCCATTCAAGCTTTCCGAGGAGCATCTTGCAAGTGCATCACATCTTCGTCCTATCATCAAGTAAGGTACTTCTTCCAAGCTTCGAGTCAAGATCTCTCAGTTTTTAAGCTTCAAAGTCTACTTCCAAAGAAGGTGTTATTGTCTACATTGCAAACGGGGCTACTCCAAAGATTATGAAGGACATTCATCCATTGTTTCGTTCAACCTTCAAGGTCTAAACACATCTTAACACCATCATATCATATCATGGCAACATTGTATCTTTCTTGTTACTCAAAGGAGATTCGAGAGAAGAGTTTCATGAGGTTTAGCGCCTTGAGGACAGGTAGAGGACTTAGGCGCTCATTTATGCTAAAATCTTCCTTTTTGGCGCCCAAGGTATGGTCTTAAATTTTAAAAATTTAAAAATTAAAAAAAAAAACTCAAAAGAGGCCGACCTCCCTTTGGCCGACTTCATTAAATGCTGGAAAGTGCCTATTTAAGAAGAGCGCTCCTCCTATTCAATTCATTCATTTGCAAATTTGGCAGCGAATTTCCCCTTTGGAGCAGCGGGTTATCTTAAAGGCAGAAATTTTTGTCTAGGAACATTGAATTTGTGAAGAAGAGGCAGAATTCTAAGGCAGATCTGAAGTCTAGAGGGTTGAATTGTTTTGAATTGCATCATTTTATACTGATTTTTGCATTAAATTCCAGAAAATTATATTTTCTAAGGCAGAAAATTGAGTAAGAGGTATGTTTGATCACTTTTACTTCATCAAATTTCCCTGTACTTGTTCAATTTTGCAAGTTTGTATTCAGAAATCAGACAATGCTTCAATATAAAATGACTTGGGATACCTTTTTGTACTTGAAAAATTGAATTAGAACATGATAACATGATAAAAGTACTATAGAAGACTCATAGAATTTATCGTTTCAATCTACTTATTCGAGTCTATTCTTGCAGATAGATGGGAATGACGGCCAAGGAAAGGCAAGTACTCATCAAGATGGATGCCAAGTCCAGCATGCCAGAGTCCAAGCTAGAAACGCAGTGGAAGGATGTCGGCGACACCAACATGGGACACGTCAACTTGGATGAAGCGAAAGACTTCTTGCTTGCGATCACTAGGAACGAAGATATCAAAGCCATCGCGAAGAGCGGGATTGTACAAGCGGCTTGCTTTCCACCTGCTTTGCCAAGCACCGAGCTCGTGTTGGAGTGTGTTCAACACTACAACAAAGAGAAGAGACAAATCATAGCCAAGGATGGAACTGTTCTTGCTTACCTGCAGAGGGAGGCTATCCAAGAGATCTTCAACATCCCGAAGGCGAAGGGAGTCTTCATATGCCCTACAACAGCTCAGAAGACGTTCGAAGGCAATTCAAAGGCCTACATGCAAGAGATCGGGAAGAAGTGGATGAATGATTCGTCAATGAAGATATACAATTCAAAAGACCCCAAGTATCACAAAGCTGACTTCAAGCGGGAAATAAGTTACTTGATCATGTTCCTGAATCGAGTAACAGGTAGGCCACAATCATCTACTTTCGAAGGATGGATGTATACTTATTTTGATCACATGTTTACAAAGAACAAGATGATTGACTGGGCTGGCCTTATAAGCCACTGCCTAGATGAACAGTTGGAAAACTTTGATGAGACGAAGTCTTTCTTCATGACTTCATACCTTGTGTATATCTTGGCGAGAAATATAGTCTACAAAGGACTAACAGCTAAGGGACAAGTAGGTACAAAGCCGGGACAGGTCCTCTCCTATCAGTGTTATCCTCAGCTCCACCTGAAAAACATCAATCACTACAAGAGATTCAATGATGCCTTCGCTATGTTTATAGTGAGGAGGTTAAGAGGTGAGTTGCATCGGAGATTAACAGGTGCTGCCAGGAACTTCATCAAACAGTATGGAAGGTACTACATCCAGTATGATAAGTTCACCTACATCAGGATTCAAGGATTCACATCATTCCCATATAGACTGCCTAGATATCCTTCAAACAGGATGGTCTTGCTAGAGGTTTCCAGGCAACTGATTGAGTTTCATAAGATGCAGAAAGCAAGGAAGAAAGCGGGAGTTCAGTTTCCCCTTCAGCTAGGAAGGTACTATTCTTGTCCATCATTACAGGCAGCTGAGCATTCAGAAGTTGAGCTTCAGGCTTATCATCTGCATCCACATGATTCGAGGAGAGAAAACTTTGATCCACATGGAGCTATCAAGCAGTCTTACTCTTCTTACAGACATAAAGAACAATTAGAAGATCATTGGGCTGATGCTATAGATGATGACGACATCCGGATGCAAAAGTGTTCAAGATTAAAATGGGACTTGATAAGAGCTACAAAGGTACTAAGAATTCCTGATCAGTTAGAAGGTGACAGAGCTCTTCTTGGAGATGAGTATGACAAGATTCGCAATTTGCCTTATGAAGTCAACTGGTCAGACAGAGAAAAGGTCGATGATGAAGGATTGATAAGACCTGTTATTGCTATCACTGAGGAGCAAATAAACATACAAGTACAAGCCTTGCTGGATGAAGGTAAGAAACTCACTTATATTAAGATGGGAGAAATGGATCAGCAAGAACAACATAAGGCACTTAGTAAGGATTCGCGAAGCAGAGGAAGTGAGAAAGATTCAGGACAGGGAAAGAAAAGGAAACAGCTTGAGATCGTTCAAGGGGAATCCAGTAGAAAGAAGAAAAGGATAAGCATTGAGACTGCTTCTTCTAGACAATTGGGTGATATTCCACCAGATCCAGACTTGGTGATTCCTGTTGAGAATGTAGTTCCAGAAGCTCCAATGGAAGAAGTACCTTCTAGCCCACATGACACTGAAATCATTGATGAAGCTAACACTGAGGAGAAGGATGATGCTGAAGAGGAGTCATTGCCTGCACAAGGAAGACAATTACAGCGGCAGCAAGACCTTTCATCACTTCCGGAATGGTTACAAGAAAGAATTAGAGAAAATTGTGAACTTGAAAGTTGTCCTCCCCTTCCAGTTGATGAGTTACTCTTGGATATGTCAAAGGAGAAACCGAAGAAGAAAGCAAACATCCTCTCGAAGATCACTAAGGATGATACTGGAGTAAGAAAAGTACATGTAGCTGTTCCTAGGCTTGAGAAGAACATAGAGGATGTCACACCTGATGATTATGACATCAATACAATCAATCTGGGTCCTTTGACTGGAATGCAAGTTGAAGAAGAGCTTCAGGATTCGATTGATAATGCTCGAGCTATCATAAGGCAAGAAACAGAAGGCAGAATCAAGGCTGAGCAAAGATGTCGTACCTTGGAGCAGTACATTCAGCATTTAGTACATCCTATTCATCCGCAGGAAAGGGTTGCTGCACCTCCATCTCTCCTTCCTCCTGAAACAGTTGGACAACTAGAAGAGTTGAAGTCTTCATCTCACAGACTGAAGGATTGGATGAAAAGATCAAAGGAGACTACATTCAGGTATCTGGGAGATATTATGCAAGTAAATGATAAGATTATTAGCCTAAAGGACAGGGTACTTGCATTAATGACAGCCTGTGTTGAATTCAAAGACTTCAAGGATCAACATCTACCACACCTGAAGAGCTTGATGGAAACCTCAATGGATGATCTGTTACATGCTGAAGTTATTGAAGAAGGTAGAACATACAACTTTTCCTCATGGTATTTCAGTCTTCGCATCAAAGGACAATTGCTGGATAAGATTGAATTAGATATGTCAAGAATTAGAAGTGTGCTTCAGAGGATTCAGGATGGAATACATGCTTCTTTGATGGAAATTTGTAATCCTTTTGGGGAGATGACCTTTGAGAATCTGAAAAAGCAAGTTCAAGTTTTCTATTTTCAGGAAAATGATATTACAGATGAGAGACTTGATAGTATATTCTCACTTGCTGTCCACCTTGGCGACAACAAAGCAAGAATAACTGATTGGGAAAGGACACTTGGCCTTTATTCAGTTGATGTGCTTGAAGCTGAAGGAACCATTCAAAATTCGCCAAGTGTACCTATAGAAGAAGTCAAGCGAATAGTGTCCAAGTTCATTGAATGTCAAACTTCTAGTGAAGGATATTCACATGGGGATTCTTCATGAAATAATGAGATATCTTTCTTATCTTCTTGCGAGGCGTACCTTTGTTCCTTTCTTTATGGCCTCCGTCATTTAATAAAGATAGCATCTTTTATTTAATATAGACAGTCTCCTGTATTTAATAAAGTTGACCTCTTTCATTTAATAAAGAGAAGTTTGTTATAACTACTTGTGATGTGGCTTGATCTGGTCCGCTGACTTCGCCGATCGATCTTGACCCTTCTTTCTTTTGAGGTCTATAAAAGAGCTCTTGTTGCTCTCATTTGTACGATTGGAAATTCTGAAATTGTTGCAAGAGCTCTCTGAGATAATAAAAGATTCATTGCCTTGGTGATTCTATTTGTGTTTCCGAGTGTTGCATGGTTTCAATTTTCAAGCGAATATTAAATTAGACTAAGTTCCTCTTTAAGTTTATGTTAGTTGATGAAAGGTTTCTTTACTGCCTTTTGGTGAAATCTGTAAGTTCATACCATTTGCAGTTTGCGGCTCGTAGATTGCAGTGCATGGTTAGCCTGAACAATTGGACATCAATTTGATCTTTATGCTTGTTGAATCTTTTATGAGCATAACTGATTTAAACATCTTGTATACCCCAGAAGATTGTACCTATCTTACGTAGTTGTTTGTTTTGGCGAAGCAGGATTTGGTTGGATTTCACCTAAGTGGCAAATCTCCTTGCATCTAGGATTAGTTTAGCATTTCTAAACCTTACATCTTTTGCCTTTTGTTTATCTATTCAGTTAGAATTAGGATCAAGAACATCCACTGTTAAATCATACGCCATTAATTGCAGTACTTAGATACTCCAGTGTCCACCTCCGTAGTCCTTGAAGCAATAAGTCAATTTGAGCAATTGTGTAAGTCCCTTTGCAGGTTAACAACAAAATCATACTTAGTCACTGAGCTTTCTCTTTTCAAAATTACCCGAAGGAACCTTGGAGTCGTCTCGTTTGATCACCTAGTTCAGCATCCGAGAGGCTTTGCTCAAGAGGGAGTCAGATACTTAGTATCTCACTCTAATTGTTGAGTTGTTCAAAAACAAACATCAACAGAACTCACATGTACTTTATCTGGCATACCCATCTCTGTTTTAATAGATATTGGTGCCACTGAAAATTTTATTTCCCCTAGATTAGCTAGTAAAGTGTCTAAGAGAGCTGACTATATGGAAAAGTCTTGGGTTGTTAAATATGCAAACCAGACAAGAGCAAAGGTGGACCAATGTCTATTCGAAGCAAGGGTTGAACTTCCTAGTTTCTCTACGGAAGTTAATTTGTACGTAGCTTGTTTAGGGTCTTATGATGTCATCTTAGGGATGAATTGGTTATGGAGACATAGAGCCAAGGTTGATTGTCATGCTAAAACAGTAGAATGCCTAGATGATCACAGGAACTAGGTATCTTTGCAAGGGACACCTAGAGAAGTTAGGCTACGGCAAATATCAGCTTGCAAATACATAGAGCAAAGAAGAAGGGTTGTCAACTCTTTGCAGTTAAAATAGAAAAACTTAAGGAATACAAAGAGTTTATCAATCAAGATGATGTGGCATTTTATAGACCACAAGATCTCCAAGAAGCTGAGGATAGAGAGATGGAGGATGTGTTGTGACCTTTTACAACATCAACCCCAATTGCAAATTAGGTCCCCCTCTTTTTTTGATTTAGTCCGGATTCTTGCTCTAGTCCCATACTCTCCGGCATGACTTCGGAACTCAGATGATGTCAATGGTTTAGGCTGGCTCACCAGTGATCAGGGAAGTGAACACATAGATTTCCTCCTACATAGGATTGGAACCCTAGCTGCCCATTCTAAACTATCCTTAGGGAAGGGTTTTGTCTTTCCATCCTCAAGAAATGAACCCATTCCATCCTCGGCATGGCACTCAGTTCTAATCTGGTTACAAGACTCCATGTCCCACTCAGGAAACCATTCCAGGAGTCCAGTCCAGGAATCCAGCCTGGAGGTCCAATCCGGAGTCCTATCCGGAAGCGCCTATCCCGGAGTCTTGTTCGAGAAATTTCTGCCCGGAATCCTGTTTCAAGGTCTATCCAGATTCTTATCCCAACCAAGGCTCGAAATTCAACAAAGACTGTCACTCCTTGGCATGATCATCCTTCAGTCATGGAACTCAGTTCCCGGCCCGACAGCTCCAGTCCGGAAGTTCAATCTAAGGGATATCCTTCTGATCCCAAGCCGAGATTCAATCTCAGGTCATAACTCGGAGGATAGTCAAAACAATGAAGTTTTTTTCAGGTACTTAGAGTTATTTCAAATTAAATGATGTTCCGACAAGAACTCAGAAAGAACATGGAAATGCAGAACAGGAACATCCCTGGTCGCATATTCCAGTACCAACTGGAATATGCGCCCAGGGAAGAAAACTTCTCCCTGGTCGCATAATCCAGCAGGACAGATTTTTGTCCTAGTCGCATAATCCAGTACCTCCTGGATTATGCGCCCCAGGATTAGGGTGTCCAGTTCAGGATCCTATCCAGTTCGGACTATGCAGTTGGCCTGAAAATCACTCCCTGACTTCTCTGCAGATGCTTGAATCAAAGAATTCACAGTCCGGTTGGAAAATTTCACCATGAAAATGGGAGATTCCTTGAGGGGATGGAAGAAAAGAAAACTCCGTGTTTCAGATCCCGTGTCGTCATTGAACCTCCGTAAAGCGGCTAGAGTTCACCTTTTGCAAATTTCACCATGAAAATGGGAGATTCCTTGAGGGGATGGAAGAAAAGAAAACTCCGTGTTCCAGATTCCGTGTCGTCATTGAACCTTCGTAAAGCAGCTAGAGTTCACCTTCTGCAAATTTCACCATGAAAATGGGAGATTCCTTGAGGGGATGGAAGAAAAGGAAACTCCGTGTTCGGATCCTGTGTCATCATTGAACCTCCGTAAAGCAGCTAGAGTTCACCTTCTGCAAAACTGAAACCTCACTCAAACAATTAAATTGAAGGAAAGGATAAGTCCTTAACCAAAATCCCGAAAGCTAGACATGCAAGGTCTAGGGCGCAGAATCCACCTCCTGTGGAAATGTGCGCTCCAGGACAGTTTTCTGGCTAGGGCGCAAAATCCACCTCCTGTGGAAATGTGCGCTCCGAGAGAAGTTTTGTCCAGGGCGCGAAATCCTACAGCTCAGGGAATGTGCGCCCTTGGAGGTTTTTTTGTCCAAAGCGCAAAATCCACCTCCTCAGGGAATTTGCGCCCCTGGACAGGATCCTCCAGTTCCCTCCACAGCTAATGTCTGTCCAAAACGGAGTGTTGACCTTCATGAAATCTTGCAAGAAGACTTCTAAAACTTGGTAAAACTCTTACAGAAGAACTTCAAAATGAGTCTGAAAGAGGAGGAAAACCTGGAAGGAATGTCCCTAGTCGTACTATCCATGACCAAGTGGAATATGCGCTCCAGGAGTTTTTTTGCCCTGATTCCAAAATCCACTTCCTCAGGGATTTTGTGCCCCTGGAAGATTTTTGTCCTGATTGCAGTATCCAGGACCCAATGGAACATGCCCTCAAAGGGACATTGCACTGCGGGATGACCCTCCTAACCCAGCCTAAGGATGCAACTGAACAACAAGACTCCGAGACTTGCAGGAAGATGTGCCAAATGGATTCCAGTTCCCTCCGCAGGTGATTCCTATCCAAAATGAAACAATAACCTTCATGAAATTCATCAAGGAAAAGATCTCCAAAACTTAGCAAAATCTGGACAAGAGAATTTGGAAGGAATCCCCTACTGAAAGAAATCCAGGACTGGAAGGAATCCCCAACTGGAAGAAATCCAGGACATCAAGAAATCCCCGACATCTGAAATTCCCCGACTTACTAAAATCCCCGACCACCGACACAAGGAGAAAAGGACAAAATTTAAGTCGGCTGAGTAATAAAGTTTGGCGGCTAGGTTTTCCTTCCTCCAACCTAGGTCGGCCAGCTGGCAAAGGAGGTCAAGTTGCCTATATAAAGGGGGCGCTCAAGTCATTTTCAATCATTCAAATTCAATTCAAAATCAAGGAGAACAGAAAATTACCTTCTAGGAGCAGAAATATACATTCCAAGGGCAAATTTCATCACTTGAAAGACAAATTTATCCAAGGATATTGCAGATTTCATCATTTCCAAGGCTGAATTCTTCATTAGGGCAGATTTTTCTGTAGGTTAAAGGCAGATTTCTGAAGTATTCAAGGGCAGAAATACATCTTCCTAGGGCAGATTTCATCCTCCAAGCCCAAGACTCCTCCATTCCAAGGTAAGTTCTTCACCAAGGCTCATATTTCTAAATATTCCTAGGGCAGATTTCTTGTTGGAAAACCCATAAAAACTCAGAAATTCTTGCATAAAAATCAGAAAATCCATTAGAAGGTCAGAAATCCATCAAAAAAATCAGAGATTCCACTAAAGGTCAAAAGTTCCTTGTGCAAGGAGAGGTATGTGAATGCATGGGAGGATTCTTCTTACTTAGAATATTGTTATTTTCTCCTTCCTATATACTTGAAAAATCGTGATTTTAGTCCCACATGCATAAAACTGTTGTACTAACGACCCATGTGTAGGAATAAAAGCCCTCATCCCGCCTCCATCCTTATCCCTTAAAAAACTTATACTTTGCTATTTCTTTCCTTGACTCCACAGGTGAATGGCGAGTGCCAAGGCAAACTTTTCAAGACAGACTCAAGTGAAGGCTGCCCTCAAAGGGACACTCCCGGAGTCCAGAATCATCTCAAAGTGGGCGAACGTCGGAGACACCAACATCCGTCCTTCACTCATGGAAGAAATTGGGAAGCGAATGTACGGAGTGGATGGACCTCCTCCATCCCAATTTGCAGCCAAGATCGTCCGGAATGGAGTTGCCTCGGCCGCATGTTTCCCGCCCGCCATTCCTTGTCCCGAACTGATCGTTGAATGTTTCATGCACTATGATTCGGAACGAAGGATGGTCGTCGATCGCAACAACACAGTGGTGGCCTATTTCACCAAGGAAAAGACTGCGGAGGCTTTCAACATCCCTGTCTACAATCCCATCGAGTACACAAGCAAGGAGGAATCAGCCAACATGTTCCAGGCTGATCCGGCAACCTGTTTCGGGATCATCAACAAGTCATGGATGCAGAAGAAAAGGCCTCACCGTTCCAAGTTGCCAAGGACACTCCTTAAATCCGACTTCAGGCAAGAGCATGGAGACCTCGTCGTCATGCTGAACAGGATCATGGGAAGTCCGCAGTCCTCTACCTTCGAGCCATGGATGTTCTACTACATCGAGGAAGTCACCACTGGGACAAAGATTTGATTGGGCTTGACTCCTCAGTGACAGTATTGATGCACAATTCTGAAACCTGGAGGAATCAAAGGCCTTTTTCATGAGTTCCTATGTGATCTATATGCTGGCAAGGAACAACAAATATCGAGGACTGTCATGGAAGGGACGTATCGGCAATCAAGAAGGGCAAGTTAAGGTCTACGATTGCTACACCCAGGTTCATCTCCAGAACATAAACCATTTCCGGAGGTTCAATGACGCATTCGCCATGCACATTACGAGGACCCTCCAAGGAGGCATTCACCAAAGGTTATCACTCGAGGCCAAGCAGTTGATCAAGACTTATGGCTCCTGGTTCATCCAATTCCCAAAGTTCACATACATCAGGGTGCAAGGATTCTCCGGCTACCCATACAGACTGCCAAGATATCTGTCGGGCAAAATGCTCCTGTTGGAATTGACAAGGCAACTCTCGGCGTATGACAAAGTTCAGAAGAAGAAGAAGGCCGGGGTGACCTATCCAGTCCAGACGGAAGGTGCGGTCGAAGCATGCCCATCTCTCCAAGCCGCAAAAAGATCCGAAGAGGAGATGCAGTTTTATAACCTGGTGACTCATTCCTTGCAGGAGAACTTTGACCCGTTCAATACCACCCGAGTAGCATGTGGAAGGAGGCATAGACATAAGGTACACCTGGAGGACCACTGGGCAAACGCTGAGGATGACTTCGAAGTGCGGAGGACATGTTCCTGCGTTTCAGTCAACATGATTAGGGCCACCCGGATCTTTGCAGTCCCGGATCAAGTGAAGGAGGATGGAAGGCAAGTCCAGCCTTTCTTCGAACAGGAGAAGGATAAACCTCTTCCACCCTTGATTTGGTCAGATCCGGAGGTCACCCACTTGGACGATCTAATGGCACTTGTGCTAACGATAACATAGAAATGGATAGGCCAGCAGATAGAGAAATTGTACAAAAGAGGTATCCGCCCAACTTATGACCTGATGGGAGACTTGGATTCTCAGTCTTCCGAAGAGGATATGACCGAGGACACTCCTGTGAAAGAACAAGAGACGGGAAGACAGGAAGTGAAGGACAGGACTGCGGAAGATCCACCAGCAAAGAGAGTGAAGGCTCGGAAGGAACCTATCAGCAGGCCTGACCAGGAGGAGCAGAATGCATCCAGGCCTCACTCGACCAGCACTTCTTCCGTCCGGGAGGTGGATCTTTTTGAAGATCTGCAAACAGCTAAAGGTAAGGGACCCGTGGAGGAGGAAATGGTCCCGAATGAGTAGGATGATCAGGAAGATAATGAGTCCATGGATTCCACCCGGGAACGGACTCCCAGCCTAATGGTGGGAAATCAGCCTAATCCTCCACCGCGGAATCCAGGGGAGGTCCATCTTGAGGACATGCTCCATCACCCCGATTTGAAATTCCTCGACGAGTTCAATTCCGGCGAAGTACCGACATCCACACCACAAGTTGGTCAAGATCCTCAGGAACCACAGAAGGAAGTCATTTTGTCCACAAAACCCAATTGGTTACGGGACAGGTTGCAGAAGAAGACAATCAGGAAGAATGATCCTTCCACCGAACTTGGTGATTTTCTGGCCAGAATTGGGAAATCCGTAGGTCCAAAGAAGGCGAAGAAGTTTTCTCGGATCACAAGGGATGAATCAGGATCCCGCCAAGTAGAAGTGGCAATTCCCAGGGTAACCGAAGCGAAGGAGGACATCAGTCCAGATGACTTTGACATCTTGAAGGTCAACCTTGGACCAACCACGAAGGATCAAGAAATGGAGCTGGAGGATTCCGTTGCCACCATCCGAGAAAGGTTAAGGAAGGAAGAAGAAAAGAAGAACCAGTTGAAGCAAGAGAATGGGGAACTGCGGCAGCACATCCAGCAGCTCATGGGCCTATTGCAATCTGCCCAAGGAGCAACGTCCCAACCTCTAAGCAGTGTAGGAGTTCCTAGAGGACTAAAGCTTTTGCTACTAGCTTCACTAGGAGATCTAACTTGAATTGCCAATTTGCTCCCTGAGGGAATAAACTCTCTAGCACATTCAGTCACAATAGGATAATCAACGAGGGAAAAGGATTCAATTTGGACTTTCTCTATTACCACATGTTGTTCCCCTTGCTCCTACATGATTGATGTGTTAGGTAAAGCAAGCTTATCATAGGGTTGATCAATGATCATTTGAGAATCCTACCCTCATTGTTCCTCATGGCCTACCTCCAATGGTGGCATTTCTGATATGATTGGGGCATCAATAGTAGTAGATTTTGGTGGAGGGACAAGCTCACCTTGCTTCTCTAGCAACTTAGTTGTATTTTTTGTGGGTGGTGTTGTGACGTTTTCACACATCGCCCCATTGCAAATGGGGACCCCCTCAATTTCTCACTGTTTGTCTTAGTTTTGCTTTAGGGTTTCAAGGTTTCTCTGAGTTTGTAAGTTTGGTAGTATAGTTTCACCTAAGTCTCGTCGATTCTTGTTGAAGAACATCTTGTCATGAGAGAATTCCTGAGTTGATTACTTGGAATATGCAAGTTTGAACATGAAGTTGCCCAACACACAAAAGGTGGAACATAAACTTGTCATTAACAATGTCGGAGTTGCAAAATTCATGAATGGATTTGAAGTGAATGATAGTGAATTCGTGCTAAGAAATTTGTCTATGGAACTTAGGAAATTCACACTTAGAACTTCTTCACTCACTGAAAGATTGAAAGACTGAACATTGAAAGGATTGAACACTGAAAGACTAAACATTGAATAACTTCTTGCAATATGTGACTCTCACTTGTCAAGCAACATCTCAAGATTGCAAGGAAATTGTAAGAATTTGCAAGGAAATTGTGAAAGAAGTCAAGGAAAATATGACTAAGGCAAATTTGTGAAAGACCTTGAAGAATCCTCGCCAATTGAAAGACTTCCTCAAACATTTGCCCAAGTCTCACCAAGTTCCTGCTCAAAGTCCATGTGGAAGCTGAAAAATTGACTAAGTCTAGTACCCTGAAACCCTGAAAAATTGACTAAGTCTAAAATCTGGTGGATCCTCAAAAATCTAGATTCTGCACGTTAAATCCCATGGATTCGGGACCTATCCCAAACATCCTAGCAATATATTTCAAAATATTTAAAGATATCTGACATATACTTAAATATATTTTGAAATATACATCAGGCAGGGACCTTCAAAATCTGGCAAAAAAATTGTGAAATTCCTAGGGAAAAATTCCACAACTTCATCAAAAGTGCGACTGGGATATTGAAAGAGATGACGTCAACAATGGAAAAATTGAAAGAACTCCAAAGTGCGACAAGAAAAATTGAAAGAAGTCCTAAAAAGCGCGACAAGAAAAATTGAAAGAAGTCCTAAAAAGTGCGACAAGACAAATTGCAAAAGATCCCTTTGAAAGTGCGAAAAGGAATTATGAAGGACCCTTGGGAAAATGCGAAACATCAAGTGAAGAAGTCGGCTTGTGTTCATAGTGAAGTCGGCCTGTGCCAAAAACATTATTTTTTTTCTTAACCAAGTCGGCCAATAGCAGAATTTGCTCCAAGATAGGTATAAAAGAGAGCGCTACAGCCACAATTCCTCCAAAAAATGCAATTCGATTGAAAACAAAAGCAAATTTCCTTAAAGAAAAGCGAATTTCTTCTTCAAGATCAGAAATTACTTGAGGAAAGCAAATTTTTCCAAGAAGCAAGGCGAATTCCTTGAAGAAGAGCAAATTCATTGGAAATGAAGAGGCGAATTCTTTGAGAGACCAGAAATTTCTTGGGAAGAAGGGTGAATTTCTTTCAAAGGAGAGGCGAATTCCAAGAGAAGAGCAGAATTTACTTAGAGAAGTGTGAATTTCATAGAAGTAAAGGACGAAATTTTTGTGAAGGATAATTGTTTTCAAGTATCATTATTTTCATTTTTCTTCACAAGTATGTTAAAGAAATGCATTGATTTTCCATGAAATTTTATCCAATGTGCATAATTTGACAAGAATTCTTTGCATTTGAAGTGAATTCTTATTTGATTGTTCTTTATCCTCACTTGAATTATTTTCATTTTATAGGTAAATGGCAAGTGTGAAAGCTAGATCCATTTCGAGAGCAAGGACAACCTTTGTGAAGATGTTCAAGAAATTGTGAAGAACTTCTGATGTCGGAGAAGGAAATTACGTTCAGTGACAAGGAGACTTCACAAAATTTCCGATGAAGGCGAGGAAAGTTCAAGACATGAAGTGGTACAAAGAACAATTCCGTGTCAAAGACTTCAGTTCTAGAAAAAGAACAATCCTGGGGAATTCAGGAACAAGAATCCAATTCTTCATTCATCAGAAGAATCGAACTCAATATCAAGAAATCAAGAATTACACCAAGAAATCAACGCCAATGCAAAAAATTCAAAAGAAGTACAACACCAAGATGAAGTTCCAAGTTCTAGGGAAATTCAAGAGATAATCATGCTGAGGTGACATCTAGTCATCGTCATCTAATCACATTACGCCACATCGCCATGTCTAGATACATTGAACTTGCATACCAAAATAGAGATAAGGATGAAACCTTTCTAGAAGATCATGTTGTTGATATCTCATTGGTCGAAAGTGATAGTAGTTGTAACTACTTCCATGATGATGTGTTGTTTTAATCTTGGCCATTGATTCTAGAATCAATCTGGACCCTTGGTTGTAATCTTGAGCTCTATATAAAGCTCACTCTCTTCATTTGTAAAGGTTCTTATGATTACATTCTCAAGAGGTTGGACATAGATTAGAAAGTTTTTCATTAAAGTACAAGCTTTTGAAAAGTTGAAAAGACTTTGGTAAATTGTTGTAAAGATACTACCAAAATCAATACATTCTCATTGAAGCATGGTGAATTTGTGTTATTTTTGGATGTTAGCATGGTTTCCAATTTCTTGAAGATGATTCAAAGAAGGTTAGATTTTAGATGAAGTTCATTGATATGGTGAATTAATGTGAAGATATTTGATGAATTCCTTGGTTCATACTTTTGTGGATTGCCGATGGTAATTTGCAATGTAAAGTTAGCCTGAACCTCATTTTGCAATAGTTCGATTGCGGATATTCGTTCAAGTTGCGCTAGCTGTGGGTATTTGAATGCATATTTGCAATATGAAAATCCTTCATTTCCTTTGAAGATTGCACTAGTTTCATGTAGTTGTTCTCATGGCAAAGCAAAGCTTGGTTCGAAGGAGTTTGTCTATCGAAACACCATTCATCATCTCATTGTCATTAGATTAGATTTCTCTAACCCTTTCCCTTTTGCCTTTTCTTTTAAGTTTGTTTGAAGGAGTTCCATTCATTCACAAATCCAAGGAATAATGAATTTCACCCATGTCCATGAAGGAGCAATTTAGCGTAAGTCCTTTTGATGATTGTTTTTGGACAAGTCAACAATTAGAGTGAAATACTAAGTATCTGACTCCCTCTTGAGCAAAGCCTCTCGAATGCTGAACTATGTGATCAAACAAGATGACTCCAAGGTTCCTTTCTAATGAGTTTGTAAGAGATAGCTCAGTGACTAAGTATGATTTTGCTGTTTAAACACAAAGGGACTTACGCAATTGTTCAAATAAACTATTGTTTCAATGATTACGGAAGTGAATACTGGAGAGTCTAAGTACTACAACTGATGGCGTATGATTTGGCGATTGATGTTCTTGGTTCTGATTCTAACTAAATGGTAAAAAAGGACAAAAGGTGTAAGGTTTAGAAACACTAATCTAATCCTAGATGTAAGGATGATTACTGCTCTAAGTGAAACCAAACCAGATCTTGCTTCGCCAAGATAGACAACTACACAAGATTGATGCAATCTTCTAGGGTGTACAAGATGTTTATATCACTTATGCTCATGAAGGATTCAACAAACATAAAGATCAAATTGATGTCCAATTTTGTTCAAACTAACCATGCACTGCAATTTGCAAGCCACAAACTACAAATGGTATGAACTTATAGATTTCACCATAAAGCAATAAAGAAACCTTCCATTAACTAACATAAACTTAAAGAAAACTTATAACTTAATGTTCACTTGAAAATCTAAACCATGCAACACTCAGAAACACAAATAGAATCACCAAAGCAATGAATCTTTTATTATCTCAGAGAGCTCTTGCAACAATTTCAGAAATTTCAACCGTACAAATGAGAGCAACAGGAGCCCTTTTATAGACCTCAAATGAATGAAGGGTCAAGATCGGTCGGCCAAGCCAGCGGACCAGATCAAGCCATATCACAAGTAGTTGTAACCAACTCTTCTTTATTAAATGAAAGAGGCTCACTTTATTAAATGAAGGAGGTTATCTTTATTAAATGAAAGAAGCTATGAAGAAAGGAACAAAGGCACGCCTCGCAAGAAGATAAGAATGATATATCATTATCTTATGAAGAATCCCTATGTGAATATCCATCACTAGAAGCTTGGCATTCAATGAACTTGGACACTATTTGCTTGATTTCCTCCAAAGGTACACTTGGCGAATTTTGAATGGTTCCTTCGGCTTCAAGTACATCATCTGAATAGAGGCCAAGTGTCTTTTCCCAATCAGTTATCCTTGCTTTGTTGTCGCCAAGTTGGATAGCAAGTGAAAATATACTATCAAGTCTTTCATCTGTAAGATCATTTTCCTGAAAATAGAAAGCCTGAACTTGTTCTTTCATGTTCTCCAGAGTCATCTTCCCAAAAGGATTACAGATCTTCATCAAAGAGGCATGTATTCCATCCTGAATCCTTTGAAGCACACTTCTAACTCTCGACATATCTATTTCTATTTTATCCAGCAACTGTCCTTTGATGCGAAAGCCATAATACCAGGAAGAAAAGTTATATGTTTTACCTTCTTCAATGACTTCAGCATGTAACAACTCATCAATTGATGTTTCCATCAAGCTCTTCAAGTGTGGCAGATATTGATCCTGGATGTCTTTGAATTCAACACAAGCTGTCATCAGTGCAAGTACCCTCTCCTTAAGACTAGTAATCTTATCACTTGCATAATATCTCTCAGATGTCTAAATGTAGTCTCCTTTGATCTTTTCATCCAATCCTTCATTTTGTGAGACGAAGACTTCAACTCTTCTAGGTGTTCAACTGTTTCAGGAGGAAGGAGAGATGGAGGTGTAGTTACTCTTTCCTACTGATGAATAGGATGCACTAAATGCTGAATGTATTGCTCTAAGGCTCGACATCTTTGCTCAGCTTTGATTCTGCCTTCTGTCTCTTGTCTTATGATAGCTCGAGCATTATCAATTGAATCCTGGAGCTCTTCTTCAACTTGCATTCCAGTCAAAGGACCCAGATTGATTGTATTGATGTTATAATCATCAGGTGTTACATCCTCTATATTCTTTTCAAGCCTAGGAACTGCTACATGCACTTTCCTTACACCTGTTTCATCTTTAGTGATCTTGGAAAGGATATTTGCCTTCCTTTTTGGTTTCTCTTTCAACATGTCCAAGAGTAACTCATCAACTGCAAAGGGAGGACACTTCTCCACTTCATAATTTTCTTTGATTCTTTCCTGTAGCCACTCCGGCAATGATGAAAGATCTTGCTGCTATTGTAATTGTCTTCCTTGTGCAGGCAATGATTCCTCTTCAGCCTCATCTTTATCTTCAGTGTTTGCTTCATCGATGATCTCAGTATCATGTGGGCTAGAAGGCACTTCTTCCATTGGAGCTTCTAGAACTACATTCTCAACAGGTATCACTAAGTCTTGATTCAGTGGGATGTCACCTGGCTGTCTAGAAGAGGCAGTTTCAATACTTATCCTTTTCTTCTTTTTACTGGATTCTCCTTGAACAACTTCAAGCTGTTTTCTTTTCTTTCCCTGTCCTGAATCTTTCTCACTTCCTCTGCTTCGTGAATCTTTACTAGGTGCTTTATGTTGTTCTTGTTGATCCACTTCTCCCATCTTAGTATAGGTGAGTCTCTTACCTTCATCAAGCAAGGCTTGTACTTGTTTATTTATCTGCTCTTCAGTGATAGCAATGATTGGCCTTATCAATCCTTCATCGTCAACCTTTTCTCTATCTGCCCAATTGACTTCATAGGGCAAATTGCAGATCTTATCGTATTCATCACCAAGAAGAGCTCTTTCACCCTCTAACTGATCAGGAATTCTTAGTACCTTTGTAACTCTTATTAAGTCCCATTTCAATCTTGAACACTTTTGCATCCTGATGTCATCATCATCTATAGCATCAGCCCAGTGATCCTCCAGTTGTTCTTTATGCTTGTAAGAAGAGTAAGACTGCTTGATGGCTCCATGTGGATCAAAGTTTTCTCTCCTCGAATCATGCGGATGCAGATGATAAGCCTGAAGCTCAACTTCTGAATGCTCAGCTGCCTGTAAGGATGGACAAGAATAGTATCTACCCAGTTGAAGAGGAAACTGAACTCCTGCTTTCTTCCTTGCTTTCTGCATCTTATGAAATTCTAACAGTTGCCTGGAAACCTCTAGCAACACCATCCTGTTTGAAAGGTATCTAGGCAGTCTATATGGGAATGATGTCAATCCTTGAATCCTGATATAGGTGAACTTGTCATACTGAATATAATACCTCCCATACTGCTTAATGAAGTTCCTGGCAGCACCTGTTAATCTTCTATGCAGTTCACCTCTCAACTTCCTCACTATGAACATGGCGAAAGCATCGTTGAATCTCTTATAGTGATTTATATTCTTTAAATGGAGTTGAGGATAACACTGAAGGGAAAGAATCTGTCCTAGCTTTGTACCTACTTGCCTTTTAGCTGTTAATCCTTTGTAGACTACATTTCTTGCCAAGATATACACAAGGTATGAAGTCATGAAGAAAGACTTCGTTTCATCAAAGTTTTCAAACTATTCATCCAGGCAGTGGCTTATAAGGCCAGCCCAGTCAATCATCTTGTTCTTTGTAAACATATGATCAAAATAAGTATACATCCATCCTTCGAAAGTAGATGATTGTGGCCTACCTGTTACTCGATTCAGAAACATGATCAGGTAGCTTATCTCTTGCTTGAAGTCAGCCTTGTGATACTTAGGATCCTCAGAGTTGTATATCTTCATCGATGAATCATTCATCCACTTCTTCCTGATTTCTTGCATGTAAACCTTTAAGTTGCCTTCGAAAGTCATCTGAGCAGTTGTAGGGCATATGAAGACTCCTTTCGCTTTTGGGATGTTGAAGATCTCCTGAATGGCTTCCCTCTGGAGATAAGCGAGAACAGTTCCATCCTTTGCTATAATCTGTCTTTTCTCTTTGTCATAGTGCTGAACACACTCCAACACTAGCTCGGCACTTGGCAAGGCAGGTGGAAAGCAAGCTGCTTGTACAATCCCGCTCTTTGCGATGGCTTTGATATCTTCGTTCCTCGTGATGGCGAGCAAAAAGTCTTTCACCTCCTCCAGGTTGACGTGTCCCATGTTGGTGTCGCCGACATCCTTCCATTGCGTTTCTAGCTTGGACTCCGGTATGTTGGACTTGGCATCCATCTTGATAAGGACTTGTCTCTCTTTGGCTGTCATTCCCATTTACCTGCAAGACTAGACTCGAATAAGTATGTCACTATTATCATGTTATCATGTTTCAACTCAAATTTTCAAGTATAAGAGGTTTTATGAATAAAAAGCAACATACCCTAAGTCATTTTACATCGAAGCATTATCTGATTTCTGAATATAAATTTGCAAAATAAAACAAATACAAGGTAATTTTATAAAATAGAAGTGATCAAGACGTACCTTGTGTCCAATTTCTGCCTTAGAAAATGCAAATTTCTGGGTTGAATGGTGCAAATCAGTTAAAAAATGTCAAAAATCAGGAATAACAATGTAGGATCAGCCTTCTAAAAGCAGGTCTGCTCTGAAAATTTTGCTTTTCCCTTGAAAATTCAGTATGTTGTTAAAGCACTTCACTCTCCTTTTGTTAAATTTGCAGATCCTCTAAAAAGTTCACTACCCCCTCTTGGAAATTCGCTGCCTCTAACTTGAATTCTGCTGTTCCTTAAACAAAATTGCTGCCTTCAAAAGAAAATTTGCTGCTCCTAAGATGAAATTCGCTGCTCCTTGCTTGTAATTTGCAAAAGGAATGAGGTAAATAAAGGAAGAAGCGCCACCTTATATAGGGATTTATCCTTATTAAATAGGGTCGGCTAGTTAAAGTCAGCCTCACTTAGCATTTAATATTTGCAGCTTTAAAATTTTAAAAAAAACATCTTTGGGCGCCAAAATGGATAGGCTTCTTCATGGAGGGCGCCAAAGTGGATAGCTCACATACATTTGGGCGCCTAAACTCATGATGTTCCTCCTTCTGATCTTCTTCTTCATATGATGTTGCTACCTTCATGTAAGAGTAGAAGTCTCTCTTGGACTTGAAGTTTACTGGAACTTGAAGGACTTGAAGTTGATGAAGTGATCTTTCATGAGGGCCTTTGAAATGACCCTCTTGGAGTGTAGATAATAACACCTTCCTTGGATGTGAAGTAGATGTTGATAACCTCTAGAAGAAACTTTACTCACTAAAGCGCTCTATCCTTCCTGAACCATTAAGGCGCTAGTACTAGATGAAGGCACCAATCTTAATGACTCAAATGATGTAGTTCTCCTCTACAAGGCGCTAATCTTCATCATCCTGCCTTAGGGCGCACTTTCTTATCATGATATACTCCTCATGACTTCACAAAGAACAAGGCGCATTCTCTAACTTTGTATTCAACCTTGTCCAAGGCGCACATTCATCATTCAATCTCTCTGGACTTGCTAGGCGCTAAAACTCACAATTCAAACTCTCAACTCAAATTCTCCAAGTCAAACTCTCCTAGTTGCTTACATGAGAGGCGCTCACTCTGCTTTAAGGCGCCAGAACCTCCTTATTTCAAAATACTTCAAGGCGCATATGCACTCTCTAAGACATTCTACTATTCCCATATTCAAGGCGCAAAAATCAACTTCAAGGTGCTAGAAATGCATTGTCTCAAGGGATGTTCTAACCTCTGAACACCACCTAAGGCGCTCATCATCTCACTAAGGTGCAAAAACATTATCCTAAGGCGCTCAGATTGATGGTTCCAAACTCTTCCCTTTGTATCCCAACCAAAGCACATAATGACTTAGTTGTTTCTAAGGCGCAAAAAAAAGGTCTCCTCACAACCTCAAATTCTCCTAGTCGCATATCACTTCAGGGCGCTAGATCATGTCTCAAGGCGCTTGGACCCTTCTCAAAGGCGTTTAAAACTTGTGACTTTACATTTATCAAGGGCGCTAGAAATTCATAACCTCATTTCACCTTTTAGGCGCAACTAACCCCTTTAGGCGCTCAAAACTCTCTGAAATAAACCATCCTCAACTCTAGGCGCATTTTGATGACATTGATGACTAGGCACTGTTTGGTATGGAAAATCACCTCTCGGCGCCAACAATGTGGAACTTAGGATACAATTCCTTAGGGGCACTCACTTCTCCAATTCCTTGAAACCATTTGAAGTGCTTTACCTTCTTAAGGTGCTCCAGACTAACCTGACTCCAAGGCGCCAATCCTCCTTCATTCCTATATAAGGCACTGAGTAGGGGTTATCCACAATTCATACTTTCCAGTGTTGTCTAGATAACTCCTCCAACTAGGCGCATATTGGACAAGGCGCCCACCAAGGAGTTCTCTTCATCTTTCATTAGCGACAAAATGAAGTAACACTTATGACCTTAAGGCGCAAAACACCACATGGAGATGAAGTCTAGTTCCAACTAAGGCGCAAATTTGATGGACTCAAAATGATGTTGTACTTATGTAAGGCGCCAAAGTAAATTCAAGGCGCAGAATGGGTTTACAACTTCATCAAAACGCAGAAGTCTTCGATCAACATTAGGCGCTCAAACTCTCCATCTCCAATCACCTAAGGCGCCAGATGTATCTAGGGTGTTCCAATTCAATCACCTACTCAAGGCGCCAAAATGAACTTCTTTCAAACATTCTACTTCCTACCTCCTGAAGTTCTTCCAACTAGGCGCTCTCTTCAAGACCTACCTTTCTCCAAGGCGCTCAATCTTGTCCAAGGCGCATTTTCACTTCAAGGCGCTCCATCCTTGTCTTCTGGCGCATTTCGGAGATTGGGGTACCAAGTCTAAGGCACTCCTCTTAGGTTTCCTCTACAAGGCATTCATTTTGCCTTAAGGCGCTCAAACATAGTGACTTAGAAAGTTTAGGCACTCCATTCATCATGCAAGAGCTCAAAGGAAACTCAAGGTGCCCAAATGATTATCTACAATATCAAGGCACTGGATCAGTTTAAGGCACCAAAATGGACTTACATATGCAGGGCGCTAGAATCAAGGCGCTCATCATCTGAGAGCTCCAACTGCTTCATTCTTTTAAACATTCAAACCCTCTAAGGGGCAATTTGATTGGCTTCTTATTTAGGCGCTAAAGACATGTTGAAAATACTCAAAACTTGCTTCAAGGTGTTCGTTTACTACATCAAAGGCGCTCTATTCCACATATGAGAGCTCAGGGCGCCAGAATGGTTATCTTAATGAATTCACCTTATACCAGGGCGCCAGAATGGTTGTCTAGATTCGAGCTTTTGTTAGGCACCCATACTGACTGGCTCAAGGTTTCCTGCTCCTACCACTTGGGCTTAAACTTATGGTTTGACACTTCACCTTAAGATCTTCCAAGTTGATCGAGGTGCTAGAATAGGTGGAAAGAAGGATAAAGTGTGCTAGACACCTACAATCAAACTCAAACCTTCATACCTTCTTCCTAAGGTGTTCAGAATTATCGAGATAATCAATCCTTCTTCCTAAGGTGCACCCCAACATCTAACAAGCCTCTGACTTCAAGAAAGGGGGGTCCCCAGTCCAGCGGGGTGATGTGTGATTTGGTCACAACAAGTCCCTTTGTGACTACCAGCAAGATCACATCATTTCACTGAGTCTATGTGCACATCAAGACCTGACATTCAAGGAACCTTGGAGTACTCTCACTTGACCACATTGTTTAACATTTGAGATACTTTGTTCAAGAGAGGATAGAGCACTTGGTGTTTTATTCTAATGTTGTAGTCATAAAAAACACATCAACAAGTGGCTTGGGCCTTTCTAAGAGAACCTCTACATTATCCAATATTAGTTTCATCCTCTTGAGAGTTGTTGCATCAATGTAGAAGTTCTTGGAAGACTAGAGCTTTTGTTATTGGCTTTCACCAAAAGATCTAACTTAAATTGCCGATGTGCTCCCTAGGGGAACAAACTCTCCAATGCATTCAGTCATAGGATAATCAACAAAGGGAAAGATTTCAATTTGGACTTGTTTTGTGACCACATGTTGCTCCGCTTGCTCCTCCATGATTTAAACATTAGGTTAAACAAGCCTATCATAGGGTTGTTCAATGATCATTTGAGAATCTTGCCCTCCTTGTTCCTCATGGCCTACCTCCAACGGTGGCATTTGTGATGTGATTAGGACATCAATAGTAGCAACTTTTGGTGGAGGGACAAGCTCACCTTGCTTCTCTAGCAACTTAGTTGTCTTTGTTGTGGATGCTTGGGCCTTTCTAAGAGAACCTCTACATTATCCAATTTTAGTTTCATCCTCTTGAAAGGGTCCTCAATCTCACGATAAGCTCCCTTATAATCACGGTTCAACTCCATTCTTTTGCTCTCTACATATTGAATATACATCCGTCTTCTTTAAATAACAATTCTCTCCATGTCATCTTAACAATTCCTTATAAGATCCTCGTGTTCATGGTAAGTGTGCTCAAAGCCACTCTTCCTTCTACCTTTTCTCAATTTGTTAATGAAACCCTCAATGCCATAGTTCCTATGATCTACAATTGATATATAGAGAAACCTAAGGTGTTTGTCAACCTTTTCAAAACCTTCTTTGCTGAAAATTTGAAAATCCTCAACTGAGTACTAGGTAGCAAGAATCCTAACAAAACTTAATTCTTCAGTACTAGGATTGCAAAAAGATCCTCAAACTTACAGTTGGAAGCATGAGGGTAATTCCAATCCATGTGCACTGTCCATAATTGAATTGGTTTTAACCTCCCATTTGCCTCTGAGAATTTATAGATGAATAGCAAGAGGAAGCACAATAATGAGTATCTTTTGAATCTCTTATCAGATATTGCAGCAGTGGATTTCTTGGAATTTGGCAAGTCATTGTGTAGACAATTTGCCAAGAACATTCCTGTTGATGTGTTTTTTATGCATATGCAAACTCAGAATAAAATACCAAGGTATTCTATCCTCTCTTGAACAAAGTCTCTCAAAGGCTAAACTATGTGATCCAGTGAGACAACTCCAAGGTTCCAGATGTCAGGTCTTGACAATACGTTGGATATAGACTCAATATATATATATGATGTGATATGTTGTTAACACAAAGGGACTTACGCTGCATTTACTTCTTCACTCACTCGACTTATTACTCCTTTTCATGGAAAGAAACCTTCTAGTTCCACTCTACAAAGAAAATGCAGAAAAGGTCAAGGGTTTAGAGAGAATCTACTTTACTCCTAAGGACAATGAGACAATGAACGATGCCAGATAGACAAATTCCCTATAACAAGCTCCACTTCGCCATGATAAATTCAACAACTACGTAGAACAAGTGCAATCTCCCAAGGATGACTAAGGATTTTCATATTGCAAACACACATTTGAGTACCCACAGCTGGCGCAACTCAAACAAGCATCAACAACCGAACTATTGCAATAAGTTGAGGTTCAGGCTAACTTTGCACAATGACTTGCCAGCGACAAACCATCAAAAGTATGAACCTTGGAATTCATCAAATATCTTCACAATGCATTCACTATATCAATGAACTTTCTAATCTTATTCTACTCTACTTGGAAACAAATCTCAATTATCTTTGAGAAATAAGAAACCATGCTACGTTCCAAAACAACACAATTGTCACCAAGCTTCAATGAGAAATGTATTAATGTTGGAAGTGATTACAACAATTTCATAAGTTCTCTCCAACAACTTAGAAGAGCTTCCTCTACTCTACTCCTACAACTCTAATCTAATGTATATGATTATAAATGAGGCGAATGAGCCTTTTTATAGTCCTCAAAATACAATGAAGGGCCAAGATCAATTTGAGCAACCGATGGCCAAGAATTTGCCACATCAGCAATTAGTTACAACAACCAACTATTTTTAGTAAAATCTAAAAGTTGACACAACCCGTGTACATAAAAACCCAAAGGCAATGAAGGCAAGTTTTCCAAGGTGATAAGCATGACATGTTGGAATCTTTGGGAATCTTCTAGATAGGGCATCCTCTTTCTCTTGGACTTTGTTGAATATACATTGAACATGGACAAGTGACGTGGTGAGAAATGATTGATCGATGATGTATAGACCCCAACTCAACATTTCTTTAGCAAATTTGCTTGATTTTCAACATTTTTCCAATTTCTTGATGATATTCCCAAATTTTTATCTTCTTTTCTTGGCAAAGTCTTGAACTTGAATTTTCACTTCTTTGGAGCTCTCAACATGGAACTTGGGAATCTTGTCCTTGTTCTTTACTCCTTTTTGTTGTCTTTGCATTCCTTACATTTCTGGATGTAATTTGTGGATTTTCTTGATAATCTTGCTCATTCGTCTTTCTTTCTTGTGATGCTCGTGTAGGATTCTTGCTCTGGATGTTGAAGTAGAGGAGATGACTTGGGCTTGAATTCCTAGTGTAGACTTGACTTCACAACGTTTGCAATTGACCTTCTTTTGAGGGATGAAATGGGAAGTTCTTGAATGTGGAAGTGATCTTCTGGATACTCAGATGATGGAGCTTGCAAGGTGATGATGAAGTTCTCTTCTCTCTGGAAGCAGGTTGATGGTGAACTTGATGATGTCTCGATCCTCTGGATACTCCTCTTCTTTGGATGCATAGCTTGCCTCTGGATTCTCCAATATCTACAAAATGCAAATTGACAAGTCATAGTACTTGAAAATGTTTAAGTCAAATTCATAAATGCATGTGAGAAATTGAAAGCTATTGATTGAATTTCACAAAATTTCCACCTCATTGGCGAATCTTTACTGAAGCAAGCAAATATGAAGGTGGCGCAATTTCTAGTTGCACCTGGAAATTGCGATTTTTGGTCGCAATTTTCTCAGTATCATGGAAATTGCAACTTATCCTTAGAGTCCTTTTCACCTTCAAACTTTTTCTTACGCCCTTGGCATGAATTTTAAGTGTTTTCAATGGATTTTTCAATGGAATTTTCATAAATTTCAAGTGGTTTTTTCAATGGATTTGAATTGAATTTTCATGTCGAAGCGAAAAGTATAACACTTGATTGTCGCAATTTCCACCCAAGCATTGGAAATTGCGACATTTCCATCTCATGCTGAAAAATGCGACTTTCACTTGTCAAAGGAATTTTGATGGCTTTCTTGATAGATTTTTGAAGGCTATTTGAATATTTTCAAGTTGATTTTTTTATTTTTATGATCTTAAGAGCTACATTTCATTTTGGCGCAACTTCCAGTTGGAGGTAGAATATGCGCTTTTTTAGCACAAATTCCTTAGGAGAGTTGGAATTCTGAATTTTTTCCTTATGAAGTTGGTGAGTTTTATTGGACAAGGCAAGTGAATTAGAAGTGGCGCAATTTCCTTGTACATCTGGAATTTGCGCTTTTTGGTCGCATTTTCCTCATTAACATGGAATTTGCGATTTTCCTTCTTCTTTGGGATAAATCTTGTCGCCTATTTTGATAAGTCAAGGATTTCGCATTGTCAAGCTCCTTCCGGAATTTTGTAATTTTAAGCTTCTCTTGGATTACATTCCTGTCGCATTTTTTGAGTGTCTTGTGGATTTCATTCTCCATCGCATTTTTTCTTAATCTGTGGAATTTTGCATTTTTTGGTATCTCATGGAAAAGATTTTTGTCGCAAGTTTGATGAGTTCGTGGAGAAATCTTGATCGCACTTTTCTCCTTCTTGAGGAATTTGGCAATTTTTTCCTTGATGTGGATTTCATCAATGTTGCAAATTTGCTAACCTCTTGGAATTTCGGACATTTTGAGATGGCTTGGAATTTCGCATTTTCCTCATGAGCCTAGAATTTGCGATTTTTTCTTACTTAGCCATTTTTCTAGTACCTAAAATCCTATATATTTCAAAATATATTTAAGTATATGTTAAATATTTTGAAATATACTTTCAGGATGTTTGAGATAGGTCTCGGATACATAAGATTTAACATGCAAATTCTAGATTTTTGAGGATCCACCAGATTTCAGACTTAGTGAGTTTTTCAAGGTTTCAAGATATCAGACTTCAGGACATCAGACTTAGTCAATTTCAGGATTTCAGGGACATGCATCAGGATGAAGGCATAGGGATTCCTCAGTTGAATATCCATCCCTTAGGCAATTTCTTCAATCACTTCCTGGATTTGAGCAAGAACTTGGCGAAACTTAGACAAATCAATACTACTAGACATACAAACTCAGAGAAAACTTAAACCTTAAAGCACAGCTATGGCAGAAAGCGGAAAAGAAGGTGGGTCCCCATTTGCAATGGGGTGATGTGCAGCAAGAGGAAGCACAATAATGAGTATCTCTTGAATCTCTTATCAAATATTGCAGCAGTGGATTTCTTGGAATTTGGCAGGTCATTGTGTAGACAATTTGCCAAGAACGTTCCATGGTCAAATAAGGTGTTAGCAAATACATTTTGGTTGTCCTCACAATATTCTAACATTTCTAGGTTCATCTCATCATCCACATCTATCCCTAGGATCTAACACAAGCCTTGTTACATCTCCTGGAAGCAACACTCAAACAGAATGGCTTTCAGAGGCTCAACATCCTCTTCAAGAATAGGCACAATTGGGGCAGCCCTTTTCCTGGGCTTAAAATGCAGCAACTTCATCAACCTATAAACATGATAATCCTTTATGTACAAGGTGGCCAAAGTCTACATATTCAATGCCCCAATAGCACCTTGCCTAAGCCCAAATATCCTTTGAACTAGCTGCTTGTTCAGGATGGACAATACATTTCTCACACCATCTTTCATTTGCCTTTCTCTGTCATCATACATTTTACTAGCCCAAATAACAACTTAAAGATCCACAAAACAATTGGGTAGTAGTACCTTTGCAAAGTTCAGTTTCCAAGCATTATTGATAAGGTCTATGCATATTTCTTTTGTTAAACATACCCAAAAATAAATCTCTCCCTAGAATAGTTGCCAACGCATCCCTAATGCCCTCTTAGGCTCTTTGATATCTACAAAGTGTTCTATAAGGATGTGGCCTTTACCAATTGCCTTTTTATACTTCTTTGAGGCCCATGGTATAATTTAAGTAATATCTTTGGTTATAGTAGTGTGATAATAACTTAGGATTTTTCTTAACACAACAGGGATATGGACAAAAGTGTACAAACATAATACCTACCCTAACAAGTTCAAGAAAGCAAAATGCAAGCCCTTATGTGATAAACAAAGTAAAACCCTAACTCTATGAAGATTTGACACAACTTCTTGCTTGGAGAGGACTTACCTTGGATTTCCAACGCTTTCTTTAATGCATAAACCCCTTGCATTTGATTGGAACAATCATCAAGAAGCACAGCTACTCATGAACAAAAACTTTGACGCACACGTACTCCCCCAGAAAATTTGAATTTAATCGAGTTTACATGCAAGGACTTCTCTTCTTCAATCAACTAGTAGCTTTAAAACTTTCACTTTCATGACTTTGCTAGAGTTGTAGAGAATTAGGGTATTTGAGGGCAGCAATTGAGCTTGAGATAAGTTCGGAGTTGCCTTGATAGATAAAACTTACGGCAAGGAGGAGTAGAGTAACATTAATGGCACATCAGCCCTGTTCATGCGATCATGTCGATGATTAAGTCTTTTGAATTATGACACTTGATCGATGACACAAATTTGTTTTTGAAATGACCTTTTGATCTAACCGCCAACACACAACAAATGTTCTAAACGCATGAGCAATTTGCTAAAGAGCACATGGCAAAGGAAATGAAATAGGGCATGGGAAGTTTAGCCATTGGGCCAAGTTTGCCCATTGTCAAGAAACACATGCTATGTAACATAAGGTGTTGAAAGATATGCAAAAAGGAATAGCAATAAGCAATGCAAGCGAGGCCGGTAAACAATGATCGTTGGATTTTAACACACGCTTTTAGTTATGCTTCTACCAAGTAGAGAGTCAACAACAAATTAGAACAAAGCACAAGTCTTAAACATAATACCAAAGACAAATGGTCTTTTAGGGTTTAAGCAAGGTTTTAGAACAAAGAAGGTTTGATGCTCAACTTGCAGCACAATCCCAACAAGCGACACAAAATTTTATCGAGCATTATTAGCATGAGTCCAACAAAGTGAATTACATGCTTAACTATATCTTAAATGTGATTGCACATTATTTTGATCTCTTGAATATTCAAAACCATTTGCAGCTAAATCTGCATGTAGATATCCTTTGATTTCCACTAAATAGTCACAATGCAACAGCCACCGCTAGTGTAATTACCATCAAACTATCCTCGAAGACCTTTCTGGACACACAACAAAGTTCTTTTGTGAACTTGAGAACCATCGAATGCTCCCGAGTCTAGCTCATAATATGATCTTGTGACTACAAAATGTAATAACATGCTCAATGCTCACACAAAAGAGTTTGTGGAAATCCGCCCTACATGAATATACCTACCCAAATATCACGTACTCAAGAATTGGGACCCACCACTTGTGACTCAACATCCCTCGACTAATGTTGGAGCCCTATGCTGGCACCTTTAAAATGCTTCGCTAAGATCTGGAGAGCCCTACAATCAAATTTGGATTAGACGATCCTCGAAACTCTACGAAGTTGAAAGCTCTAACAACATTTCTGAGAGCTTGCAACATCACCACCTACTCACATCACATTCCACTAAGTTATAACATTTATAAAATTGTGGGAGCTTTACTACCTTTGCGCTAATGACATCACTTTTTGCCATACTCCTACACCTACAAACAAAATGAAAAGGACCACCTCTAATGACCACCCTAGTTTTTTCCAGATAATTTCAACAGAAATCAAAGCACAAGCAGTCTCTGATACACTTTCTGATCACCAAAATCCCAAGATGGGCAAGGTGAGAGCATACAATGCGTAGGATCACACTTCTCTAAATCAACTACTACTGAATGAGAGTGCAATGCAAGATGTTTACAAACACACCAAGTGCCCACGACAACCACATGCCACGCTTATTCAATGGAGTGTGTTATATGCAAGTACACAAATATGCATGCACTAGGCGGTTGAGCCGACCACATCTACGCTTGTTCAATGGAGTGCATGATGCAATACAGAATGAATCACACGAGGCAGCAAGCTGACCTATCGATGCTTATTCAACGAACTTGTGAATAATGCAAAGCCATTCGCAGAGTGTGCATGCCAAATGGGCTAACATGAATGCTATAGATTATTGGCAGTAAACCATCCAATAGTACAATATGAAATGCACATACATGTAAGCTTCCGGCAATACTACCATCTGGGTATTATGAACATAGAATTGTTGCAACTAAAGAAATATTAAAAACATTAAAAGCTGCAATAATACTCTTCATAAATCTGATTGCAAATAGATTAACACTATTGTAGCATATCACAAAACGATAAAACTGATATATCACTGATGTAGCATAAAATCATGAAGTAGAACCATTAGAAACACTCGAAATCATCTCAAGGAAACATGCCCACTAAAGCTTTGTCACTGTAGTTGATGATGTAGGCTTTAAACACGTTGAAAGCACATTGAACATATCACTAGAAACACACTATGTTTGCTGCAAACACAGACTGAAACACTAACAGTAGTATGCAATCATCAAAACCACCAAATATCACAAATAAATCATACCCATTGAAGCTTTGTTGATGTAGATGAAGAATGAAGCCTCAAAATACTCTGTAACACTGAAAACACTGTCAATACTAAAAATACTGATCTGATATAAATTCTGCAATACTGTAAACCCCTAGACCAGCATTCAAGAACACGCAAAATCCCAATTTGATGGAAATACAACCCAAAACTGATGTCAATATGCAGAAGAGGGTTAGACGCCACTATGCAAGCAATCATCAAATAGAAAGGGCAGCGATTTAAGTCTGAAAACCCCCATGCCTACTGTATGAACAGCCTATCTAGGAGCTGTTCTGCCCTCATTAAAATGCCAACCAGCAACCAATCTCTTCATCAAACTAAGCGGCTGGATTGAGACATGACTTGCGCCCCTTTCTCAAGCAATTTGGACCATGTTTTGTGCAGAAATTTACCCAATCTTGCTCACGCCAGCACATGGTACGGCCCTGCAAGATTATTCACAAGTACGACCAGTAATTTCAAGAAATCAAACTCATTCAATCAAATCAAAATTAGCAAATCATATACTCTCCTAACAGCACTCCAAACTTATCACCAAAATCTCATCAAAACCAGCAAACATCAAAATCCATTGCAACACAGGTGTGATTTCTCTATGAAACCACCACAACCAGCTAGGACGGATCTTTCACCACCAAAACTAGTAATCTCGAGAGGGTTTTCGTCCTCAAGGGATTTGAGAAGAACACAGGTTCTCTCCAAATTGCAGAAGCAAAAACAAATTCATCAACAACCCCCATAATGAGCCCTCAACCTCTTTTTATAACTTTTCTGGAGCAATAAAATATTACTTTTCTCTTTTTGCTCCAAAAACTCCCTTTTATAAAAACAAATAATTAACTTGTGATTCAGTGCTTCTGGATTTGACTGTGATCAAGTTTTTCTCTCAACGTTTCCGATCACACTCCGTGATCCATCATTAGAAGAAAGAAAGCCAGAGAAGAGAATAAGGATGATAAATTGCAGACCTAGACAAAATAAAAGGAGGGGTGAAGAATGGCGCGGGATACAAGAGGTCTCTAGGGAGAAGAGACAAAAAACCCCAAGGCTAAAGACACATGACAAATAAAAAAGTGGGTTCAAAGAAATAACAGCCACAAGGAAAAAAAAACACAATGAATTAATATATTAATTCATAACCAAAATGAATTAATTAAAATATAATAAAATAAAAAAGGAATAAAATATTATCACATTAGAGAAAATAAGAATGTAAATGAATAAATTAATGTATACATATTAATATAATAGTATAAAAATGCTAATATATTAATAAATAACGATATATATATATATATATATATATATATATTAGTATAAATTAATATTAATATATATATTAGAATAAATAAAATATTAAAATATAATGATATATATAAATATATATAAATAAATAAATAATAATTTATATATATATATAGAGAGGGAGAGCACTAAAACCACCAAAAGTGATAGAAAGACATAAAACACCAGGAGGACTCCAAACAAGAAATGACCCCCTAAAGGGAACCCAAATGAGAAAAAGAATAAAAGCATGAAGAGACCAAACGAACTCACCAAAAAGGAAAAGGTAACAACACAACAAGGAAGCCCCAAGCAACGAGAGGCACAAAGAAGAAACGAGCAAGAAAAATAGAAAGGAAAATAGAGGGAAACCAACAATCACAAAAAGAACAAGAACCACTATAGAAACTAAATGACAATGAGAACACCTTAACAATACCTAAAAAATCAACTAAAAACCCAAAGCCAAGAAGAACTACCCACAAAGATGAGGACAATGCAAGAGGGCGACAAGTGAAGACGAGAGCACCAAAACCACAAGTAAGGAGAAAAAATAATAACCTATGCGAAGGCTCCAACACCAAGAAATATATAAATATACATGCATATGAATGATCTTAATAAACCTACATGTATGCATGCGTGTATATACAAATGGAAATAAATAAACAATCACATTAATACAAAAAGAATAGAGTCAAAAAAGAATGTGCGGGTACAAGGAGAACCTAAGAATAAGATGGGAATAAAAAGAAAACACGGAGGACCTCGTAAAACAAAAAACGAGGAAAAGGGTAAGATTGAGCAAGGGCGGGTGAAAGAGAGGGTGCAAGCAGAGGGGTGCTCAGGGGAGATAAAAGCTAGAGAGAACAAGGACTAGACAAAAGGAGCAAGGAAGAGAAAACCAAAAGAAAACCAAACGAGGGATCCAACGAAAGGACCAAATTGCCGATCACAACAAAGAAGAAACACGGCCGGGAGAGCCAAGGAAAGACAGAAAGGGGAACAGGCCCGAGGGAGAAGGGATGGCAAGGGAGAGAAATGAGGGCAGGATGGGAAAGAGAGGAAAGACAGAGAAGGGGAGAGGGGCAGAGATCAAACAAGGGATAGGGGGCGGTTTCTGAGGCCAATTAGAAGAGGCTGCCAAGAAAAACTTAAGGCTCCACCCCTATCTCGATTGAGGTTTGAGGGGTGATTACCAATTTCAATAGCCCCTTTGAGTTTCCTTCTGAAGTAGTTTTCTTCCTTGACCAAAATTTGAGTGTCTTCTAAGCAGATGTGGTGCTTGGTTTTAGAGGAGTGTTCTACAAGGGCCAATTTTTTAGTTCGTTCATGCTTGATGTCGGCAATGTGCTCTTGGATCCTAATTTTAAAAGAGCGACCTATCTCCCCAATGTAGGGGGTGCCGCATGAACAAAGAAAAACTTAATCACAGTCAAATCTAGAAGCACTGAATCACAACGCTATGGACTGTGGAAAATTAATGAATTCCAATAATTAACTTTATGGAGCACTTTCACCTTTTTGAGGAATAATAATATTTTCCCATGAATAAAGTCCCTTTTCCAAGGCATCCACTTGAAATAACTTTTCAATACCTTTAAAATGAGTTATCACACTTAGTTGTCCCTTTTAATATTTCCAATATTAGACAACATAAGTATATAATTAATTAAATAACTCAATAATATACCCAAGTTGCGGAAAGCATCCAAATGATATAATTTTGCAATTTTGATCATACCAATCTGATATTGAAGACTTAGAACGGTGATCGGTGGCAATCGGGAGACTCACTAAAAATAGCCTACTCCTCCAAGAAGTTTGGAGAGCACCCGAAAGGTCAGAAATCAATTCTGAAAGCATCAAAAGGCTCCATCTAACCAACTCAACTCAAAACCAAGAACAATTGCTCCGCAAGACTAATCAAAGCTTCTCCAAGAACATTGGAGTTCTCCCCAACTAACCAATTAGCCTTCGGAAGACTCGGAAACTAGCTACTTGCGCACAAATCAGCTATGCGCCAAAAAGGGACATTACACAATCTTCTGTTGAGTTGTGCACGACCAACCAATCTCAAAGCTTTTATTTTGTTTTGCTCACATGACCACCTTCAAGTTCTAAGAGCCACACGATCACCACCATATCCAATAGTTCTCAAAAACTTGAGAATACGATGAGTTTTGACAAAATAACAATCTTCAACAACCACTAGATAGGATAGAGATAAATGGGCTCCTATTCTCCCCACCATATATTGCTCTACAATGTATATAATATACATAAGAGATGAACTTATATACATAGAACATGAAAATCAAAACACATGGCCCCGCCTTAGCAAAATATGAACAATCACGCTGAGCTACAAACATGCTCCGCCATTTATAATGGTGATTGTTGCATAAAACAAAATGCAGCATTGAGATACTACAGG
Organism: Cunninghamia lanceolata; assembly: GCA_027924645.1. NCBI lineage: Eukaryota > Viridiplantae > Streptophyta > Pinopsida > Cupressales > Cupressaceae > Cunninghamia > Cunninghamia lanceolata. The sequence continues at coordinate 81,598 of BSBN01000203.1, read as the reverse complement.
AACAAAGAATCTCTAACATGTGACATGCCACTACACCAAAAGACAAACCTCATGGTAAGGACAAGCACCACAGGCGTTATAGGTGAGGTTTTTGTCCCATTGGAAAGCTTGGAGGTGAGATGGACACGTGGGGTGCCCCACCATCTGGATCTGGAGAAACCTCTAGCTAGCACAATAGAGGAACTCCGCCGGGGTTAAGCCCACCACGCTCCGCAGGGCTCAACCTCAAGATCTCAACTCTAATACCACCGTAAGAACCCTAGGGCAAATTTCAAACAACTTTGAACATGTTACTGTTTAATGGTTTGATGCATTTTTTGAGCATACAGAATAAACACAGCAATAGAATAAATCCAAGTCAAAACAATCACATCATCAAATCAACAACAATAGAAAATAATACGGATCTCAGCCAACTGACTCCCAAGTGGAGCACTGTATAGATTAAGTTTTCATAAAACTTTGTTTCAGACTAATACATAAAATTCAAAGTATACTAGATTCTGACCTTCACATATTTGTAATAATACTGGATGTTATGAGGTGCAAATCTGGGAAGTGTAGACAATTTCACTCACTGAATTGTGAGAATGGACTAGGCGATGCAGTCCCAGGACACTTCCTATGATGTTTTCAACTATCTAGTTATTCAAACTGAATCTGTGACCTGAAATGTGATTCGCATGGTGTGTATTTCATGGTAATACTCCAATCTATTTCCTTGCCTCTGTTGTAGATGAATACATAGAGCTGGAGGGTAAATGCAATCAGATTTACTTGCCTCCTGTTTAAGTCGGTGTGAACTCCTTGCCGAGAGTCGGCCATCCTGAATGGCTCAATGCCCGGATAATGTCGCTTGAAGTAGAATCACTAGAGAATGGTGATATCAATTGAAGATGATCCTAGTGTCAATGACACGGGATCAAAACTACCCAAGATCTGCATTGGGCGTGTTCAATTTGTGGGATGACAACCGCTTTCTACTCCCTTCCTTGTTGATCATATAGCGATCAATATGGTATGAGCTTTAGTTGTCCGACTAGAGCCACGATTTATTCCCTTGTTTGTTGAACTATCGAATACACTACTTCCCTTGTAGCTAATGTACGACTGGGTATTGATATGTCCGCTATCTTGTGCTATTTGGTGTCGAAGTCACAAATAACAATTCCAATCTGCTCCAGGTGTTCCAAACAGGAATATTGCCTATGGCTGTGATTGCGGAACTGTTGAAGGAGTATGTGTGAAAGATGAGACACCCAATCTGGACTTGAAGACTGGCGCACTAATGATGGTGCATCTAAGGAGACTAGCATTGCCTTCCTTGTAAGTAGGATGTCACTTGTCTATGCAGATGACTATTCACTACTTAGGCTCAATTCAGTGTAATCAGCACATGGGAAGCAATAAACCCCAACGCACCCAATGGTGTAACAATTCCTTATCTCACTGCCCAAAGACCTGATCCTTCTATGACTTGCAGACCTGAAAGGGAAAGATTAAGAGCATTAAGCTCAATGTGAATTTATGAGGTGAAATCCACTCAAAGAGGTTTTCATCCCTGAGGTTTTCACTGAGGTTTTCATCCCAGAATGTACAGCAAGCTTGAAATTTCAAACTTAGTAGTTATTCGAAATCAAAATCACATGCCCTCCAAGAAGGAAAATGCTTCCTTATTTCCCTGTCCAGAAAGGTGCGTGTTGATGATTGTTTTTCGACAAGTCAACAATAGAGTAAAACACTAGAGTATCCCACTCTCTCTTGAATAAAGCTCTTCAAAGGCTGAACTGTGTGATCCAATGAAGCAACTCCAAGGTTCCTTTTTTATAACTTATGGTGGATAAACTCAGTGATTACGTGTGATCTTGTTGATAATCACAAAGGGACTTACACAGACTTCTTCTATTTCATTCAGCTTGTTCCTCCTTTCGGTGTGGATGATGTATGTACAAGGTTTCAATAATGAAGAAAAGTAAAAAGGTAAAGGTTTAGAAAATTAATCTAAGGTCAATGAAGCAATGATGATGTATGAATAGACAAACTCCTTAATTAACCTAACTCCACTTCGCCAAGGATGCCTACAACTACATGAAGTTGGTGCAATCTCCTAAGGTAAACGAATGGTTTTCAAATCATGAAGGCTCATATGAACACCCATTAAACGGCACAGCTCAAACAAGCATCCACAATCGAACTTAAGCAAATGAGGCTCAGACTAGCTTTACACAACACTTCACTGGCGATGAATGTTAAAAGCATGAGCTAGGAGTTGATCAAATATTCAACACATACATACATAACATCAAAGAGCTTCTAATCTACTTCTAATCTACTTGAAACATCTCTTCATCCAATTCAAGATACAAGAAGCCATGTTACTCCACAAGACAACACTTAACACCAAACAATGCTCCAATGTCTTTGCATTAATTTTGAGAAATATTTACAACAATTTCAAGTCCTCTCAGAGAATTTCGAGAGTCTCCTCTAATCTACTCCTACTAGTCTAATCTTTAATCTACTATTTTACAAATGAGGCAACAAGGCCTTTATATAGGGGTCCAGAATACAACGAATGGCTAGGATCATTTCATGTAGCCAAGGGCTTAAATCATGCCACCTCAACTGGTAGTTACAACAACTTGCTATTTTTAGTACATATGAGAGGCAATGAAGGCACATTTTCCAAGAAGATAAAAATAAGATGAAATCATTTAAAGCATCTTCCACATAGGCGTCCCTTTGGCTTCTTTTATTAAATAATACATTGAATGTAGTCATATGATGTGACTGATTGTGATTGGATGATGATATGTATTCGCCATGTAGGTGCCACCTCAGTATACTTGTGAATGTAATTACTTTTGAGGATGAACACTTGAGATGTATCTTATTGATCTTGCCTTGTTCATTCTTCTTGTAAACTGGATGAGTATGATACATGTTGCTTCATTTATCTAACACTGTAATGTTTCTTCTTCTTGCAGGTAAGATACATGATGATCTTCTTTGTAGCTTCTTCATGTATAGTAGTAGGAGATGATAATAATGATGTGGCTTCCTTCATGTAAGAGTAGATGATCTCTCTTGGACTTGAAGATTGGGAGAACTTGAAGTATGAGGGATGTCTTTGAACATGTAGATGAAAATGAAGTAGCACACTTGAACTTGATGTGATTCAACATGATGTCATTGATGTTTCCTCTACGATTTGAAGGTGACTCAAGTGCTTGTCTTTTGGATGATTCCTTGGCTTCACCAACACTCCTTCTCTCAATGATGCAACTTGATGATGATCTTGAAGTGATCTCCAAAAGTGGCTAGCATGATGACTCTTCCTTGAAGGTGACTCCAAGCTTCTCACTTGATTCATGTTCCTATAAGACAAGAGAAACAATATATCAATCACTTCATAACACAAGAATCATTCTAAACATGCAATAATCCCACTTCAAATTTAGGTGCTTATATAGGTAAAAAGAGGAGCAAAGAGCACCTAACACAAGTTAGTCCCACATTCATAACTTAAAATGATTTCAAACAATTGTAAGGGCTTAAAGAAGTCAATCTCCCTTAAGAGATTCATTCAAAAGGTACCTTTCAATGCAATGTCTCCCTTAGGCACCAAAATAGATGATTTTAGTGGAAAATAGCGCTTAAGGTCTATTGTGCTACTGAAGAGTTCAACTTTATACATCATCAAGGCACTCAAAATGAACTCAACCAGCCCTACTTCCTAGGCACCAAGACTGATAATAGAGGTATAGATAGGCGCCAAGATCAACATAAGGACTTTCTTCACTTGTTTGGATTTTGTAAAGGGGGCAACTCTCCAATTGGGTGTTGTATCTTAAACTCCTAGCATTCAATCCTCAAGGCGCTAAAACTATCATTTCTTCAACCTTTCATTCTCTGGGCGCCAAAATAGATGAAGTTAAAGGTAAAGAGCGCCCAAACTTATAACTCTTGATTACTTCCTAACACTCTTAATCCCCTCCTAGGCGCCTTTGATCAACATAAGGACTTTCTAACAAGTGAAAGGCGCCCAAAATAGGAATGCTTACTTGTTGGTGTCAATTCATGACTTTCTTCAAAGGCGCCACATGGAGGTGGTTTAAGTGGGAATTAGCGCCTTCACTCCTTGGGCAAATTTAGTCATTTTAAAGGCTCCTTAACACTAGGCGCTATCTTAAGGTTGATTTGATAGCTAAGGGCGCCCAAGGTCTTAAGACTTAATCTCTTAGTTTTCTAAGACTCCCAATGGTGTCTAAGTTCAAGTGGATTTAACTTCAAAGTCTTAAGTCATCATGGAGGTTCAAGAAACTATACATGTGAAATCCAACCTACCTTGTTAGGCGCTCAAATGGAGCAATATCCTCCTAGGCACATTTTTTGAAGTTGATTTAGACAAAAGGTGCGCCTAGACTATCCTACTTGTTCATTCAACTTTCAATGACTCCCCCTTCATGCTCAAATGCTTGAATTGGCGCCTAAATTGACTTAGTGAATACAATTTCTTTAGACTCATGTGAATGCTCATTTGGACAAGTAGAATCCTTGTTTCATGCCTTCTTACCTTGAGGCGCACTTTCATGGTGAAATAGGTGTCAATGGGCGCCTAAATTGACTTGAATGAATGTCCTCTCCAAGTTGGGCACCCTTTTGAGGCTTGATGAATTAAAAATGGCGCCTTAACTCACCTTGCTTGTTGCTCAATGTTTGAATGTTTAGGAAAGTATACTCTTGGGCGCTAGAACTAGAGTTCATAACATTTTACCTTGTAGGCACATGTTTAAGGTTCTATAAGTTGAAAATCACGCCTAAGTTTATGACACTCAAGACCTCTTATGTAAGGCGCCCAAATGAGGTGATTGTATGCATGAGGGGCGCCTAAACTCACCTTGTGTTTTCCTTGTGAAATCTTCACTTCTTAAGGTCATTTGTATCAATTCCATTCAAGGCGCCATCTTTTGGAGTGTTTGAAAGTTGATTTCCCTCTAGGCGCACATATGAGTCTCCACCTAAGGCGCACTTTTGGGTCTCTGCAAGTGGGAAAATTGCGCCTAAGTACTAGAGCAAATTCGCGCCTAGAAATGTAAGTCGCCAAGGTAAGGTATATTAAAAAATATATTTAAGTATAAGTTTCTTATACTTTAAATATTTTTCAATATACCTTTCAGGATGTTAGAGATAGGTCTCAGATCCACCGGATTCAACATGTAGATTATAGAACTTAGAGGATCCACCAAATTTCAGACTTAGTCAATTTTTCAGTGTTTCAGGATTTCAGGCTACCAGACTTAGTCATTTTCAGGATTTCAAACATACATCAGGGATTTCATACTCTTTCTTCCTAAGGCGCAACTTGGAGTTAGTTTAAACTAAGGCGCCAAAATGAGGTAGTCTAATGCATGAAGGGCGCCTAGACTCTAATTTGCTCATTCTTGACATCTTTAAGGCTCTTCAACACTTGATTATACCCCTGTGAGACCACCTCATCCTTAGATGCAACTTCTCCAAGGTGCTCAAATTCCTTAAGGTAATCTAACTTTCAATGATCTTAATCAATGCACATCTTGAGGGCTTCATCTCCTATTTGAGCTTTTAAGATACCTTCTTTCTTCTAGGCGCTAGTTGAGGTGAAAATAGGTTGAAAAATGCACCTAACACTTGTAACTTGATACTTCCTTTCCTTCAACTTCACCTTCCTCATTAAGGCGCAATTTCACATCTATCACAACAATTCACCTCTTTAAGCGCTAAAATGGTTGCTACACATACAAAAATGTGCCTAGATGAACTTGATTGAGTTAGCGCCTAGACTTGAACATCTCTCCTTGTCAAATTTTCAAAGCTTATGGCTTTTAAACAATCCATTTCAAAGAAGGCGCCATCCTATGTTTGCTCCTATGTTTGTTTCATGTCAAGGCGCAATTTTGAGGTTGTCTGAATGATGGGAGGCGCCCTGAGTTGTAGGCGCCATTTGGAGGTTGTGCAAGTTGGAGAAATGCGCCTATGATCCCAGAGCAAATTCGCGCCCAGAACTAAAAGTTCCCGAGGTAAGGTATATTGAAAAATATATTTAAGTATAAGAATGAATTTCTTATACTTTAAATATTTTTCAATATACCTTTCAGGATGTTTGAGATGGGTCTCAGATCCACTGGATTTAACATGCAGATTCTAGATTTTTGAGGATCCACCAGATTTCAGACTTAGCCAATTTTCAGGATCTTCAGGATCAGGATACCAGACTTAGTCATTTTCAGGATCTCAAACATCAGGATCAGGTCATCAAGGGACTACAGGACTCAAACACCACTGACTTCATCATATAATAGCTCTAAGACATCATCAAAACTTCATGCAAAACATCAAAACTCAAAAAAAAAATGGGGGGGTCCCCATTTGCAGTGGGGCGATGTGTGATTAGGTCACAACAGTGCGCTTGCACCTAAAGGTCAGCGCCAAAATATTTAAATGTATTAATATTATTACTTTATTAATAATCTTAATTTATTGTTTTATTATTAATATATCTATTTATAAATATAGTGTTGAAAAACACTTTTATTTATAATGAGGATAATCTCAGCTGGGAAGCATGGAGGGGACACGACACGTGTAACAAAGGAAGTGGAAGATGAAACACATTTACTGTTAACCTGCCTACTATATAATGATTTTAGGAAAAAATTACATAGATATAGGCAGTCATAAGCTAATACATGAATTCTTAAATCAAGACAATCAAACACATATTGGGGAATCTATTTTAAAACTAAATGCTTAGCAACAATCTCTTGAATCAACATATTCTAATAGGTCATAGAGAAAATTTTGGCCAAAAGGACCTTAAAAAGTCATGGTGGTAAGCAATGTTCAGAAAAACGTGAGTGTCACTTAGAGATTCTCTTGCATTTTCATTCTAGCCTATACATGCAAGCAAAACAAATATAACAACTCAGCTGCCTATTGTATATAGCAAAGAGTGATTTATTTTTGGAAAATCTTTCAGATGTAAGTAACAAACAACAGGTATATCATCGGCACAGAATAGGTTTCTAAAACCCATGTATTATTACCGTGGAAACCCCCAAAGACATAATTCTATTGATGTTCACGTGTGACCAAAATAGCCATAGGTAAATTGAACTCAAGCATACGTCAGGTATAATAGACAAGTGTTATAGAGACAACAGTACACTTACTGAAACTCTAACCCTATGACCAGGAACAACACTAGAGGGGGCAACTTGAGGTGGGTGTACCTCATCAGTGGAGCCCAGTGAAAAACAAATGAAAATAGCTGTGGGAGAATAAACAATAGCAAACGCATATTTAAAGTAAATCATAGGATATGTAAGATTTGACTAAAAAAATATGATTCTCCAAAGACACACAACCAAACCTCTAACACAACACAACAAAACTATTAAGCCACAGTAATAATTTTTACAGGGTTCCCAACCTCAATCCAACCACAGTAGGAGGTGAGTGGTTCTAAATTGCAATGTGTTGATTGTTTTTCGACAAATCAACAATAGAGTAAAACACTAGGGTATCCCACTCTCTCTTGAATAAAGCTCTTCAAAGGCTGAACTATGTGATCCAGTGAAGTAACTCCAAGGTTCCTTATTTATGATTCATGATGGGTTAACTCAGTGATTACATGTGATCTTGCTGATAATCACAAAGGGACTTACACAGACTCTTCTTCTTTCATTCAGCTTATCTCTCCGTTAGTGTGGATGATGTATATACAAAGTCTCAATGATAAAGAAATGAAAAAAGATAAAGGTTAGAGGAACTAATCTAAGGTCAATGGGGCAATGATGATGTATAAATAGACAAACTCCTCAATTAACTTAACTTCACTTCGCCAAGGATGCCTACAACTACATAAAGTTGGTGCAATCTCCTAAGGTTACACGAATGGTTTTCATATCATGAAAGCTTATACAAGCACCCATTGAACGGTGCATCTCAAACAAGCATCCACAATCGAACTTATACAAATAAGGCTCAGACTAGCTTTACACAACAATTCACCAACAATGAATGTTAAAAGCATGAGCTAGGAGTTCATCAAATATCCAATACATACATGTTGATAACTGAGAGGGGGGGGTGAATCAGTTATCCTAATTATTTCTCTATCTGAACTTCCTTATTAATTAATGCAGCATTGAATCAAACACAAAAAACATTACCATGAAATAAGAAACACATGACACAGTATTTTTGACGTGGAAACCCTGTTAAGGGAGAAAACCACGGGGTGATTAACCCAAAAATTATTCTCTGTTAGAAGAATAGGAAATTACAAAATGGCACTTGCCAATTAGGGCTCACTGCCCGAGCACACTGCTCACAAGAGGCTCACTGCCTACAAGAAGACACACTGTCTACAAAGTGATAAGAATCACAGTCTTGAACTGATTGGAAGCATCTGCATATGCTGGAGTTCAGTTCCGGTTAGGCTCAGTACACTGATCTGCTGCACTTCATCTTTCCTCTGTTCTTTATTCTGCTATCCTTTCACATACCGGATCTTTCTTACTACTTCTGCTCTGTTCTGGACTTGTTCGCATATACACTCACACACACACACCTTTCACAACTAAATCCATCCTTTATATATATATCCGCACAAGTAATTTCATCACCTTTCTAGTCGGCATCCGGAACAGTTTAGTTTCTTACAAACTTTGTTCTGTCGGCTGAATCCTTGCTCACCAAGCAATGCGGATCAAGCATATACTTGTAGATATCATCAATTATGTCGGCCAAACATGATTCATGCCTCCACAACCTTTATCATCATCTGTAACACATCCGGAAAGTAGTCTGATACTCTGTCAGTCAGTTCTTCCTCTGTTTTCACTGTCTCTCAGGAATCCGGTACTCAACTATTCATATCTTTTTCCTTGTCCATCTCCGGAGGCTAAATCCTTGGTATATACCACTCAAGATAGTCCTCTTGACTTCCCCAAATCCGCACTGCACCAAGACACTTCCTCTGAGAGATCCAGACCAATCTGTCGGACCTTGCCACATGCTCTGTTCTTGTTCACCGGACCACAACAATCTTTAATCTGACTTCCGGTAGAGACATATCATGACTTGCGGATATGTGGGATGACCTTTGTTGCCATCAATGACAACAACCATGAATCCATATAGTGTCTCTTGCCAACAATCTCCCCCTTTGGCATTGATGGCAACACTTAGTGAAAAATGACTAAGTGTTTACACTATGCTCCCCCTTTGCTGATGCTCTGTCTTTATATACAATTTCCGGAACTCCCCCTTAGTTGGATTCCTCATTTTTCACTGCTCCTTACTCCCCCTTTGACATCAATGGCAAAGGGTAGGGTCCGCACACCAAAATTTTCAAAAATTTTCTATATATAGCCGCATATTTACATACTCACATATACTGAAGAATGTCTGCAAAGGATGTCTGCAGTTGAATCATTTCAGTAGCCCAACTTAGCTTCATTCTGTCCAAAATTGAAATGTGACCACTCAACAAAAATGCAAAAGCTTCTGCCCGCCTGAGATCTGTCGGATCTTTTGTTTGGGCGGTGGTCTGGGCATCACTGATGGCCTCATGCATAGTTTCCAACTTAGGGATTATAATCCTTCTAAGTTCTCCCATCCGGTTGGTGATGTTCTTCCTTTCCTTCTCAAGATTCTTTATTTCATTTAAGACTGCAATAGTCTGACATTCTTGATTTATTATAGAGGAAGAGAGAGGATCAAAACTTTGAGATAAGCTTTGAAGCTTGTCCTGTTCCTCTTTTATTTTCTTGTCAATTGCTGCTGTTGCCTTTGACCAGGATATACAAAATTTGTAGATGTCACCGCCATCCTTAAGAGCATTCTCTAAGCTCTTTATTCCAATGCTCACAATCTTCCTATCTTTAGAGATTAATTCTAATATTTCAGAAAATCTCTTATCCAAAAATTCCTTCCGGACCTTCTCTTCAGCTGATTTTTCTAGAGAATCAAAATGTGTATCAACACTGCTAACTAAGGTTTTTAGATTACCGGAAGAGGAGGCTGTCGGATCTATCTGGATTGATGGCATAATCTTTACAAGTACTCCGGAAGCAGCCTCTATCAACTCACAGTCTTCCATATGAGATTTCAGGAGTTTTTCATTTGCCTTGGCATTTGCAAATGAAGCTATCTTCATTGTTTGTACCGGAGAGAGAGAGTCAAAATCAAATGGGCCTTTTAGAAGCTCCGGTTCATCAATCTCTAAAGTTTCTTTGCTCAAAAATTGTTGAACAGTCTGTGCAGTGTCTCTTGCCGGAGACAGATGTTTCTTTTCTTCTGCAGTCTTGGAACTGTCAACCTCTTTGTCTTTCACCCCTGCTTCCTTCTCCTGTAATTCCTCTTCTTCTTTGGATCCGAAGACTGTAGGGGAAACCGGAGGAGAGATGTTTGTCTGTTCGGGGCCCACTTCTTCCGGGACAGATGATTCCGGATCTGCAGCTGTTTCTGTACCTAAGTCCTCTACAACAGGAAGATTGAACCTTTTGAAGGCCTTCCGGAGGATCTCTTCTGTCTCTTGTGCCACTTTGTCAGTCTCACCAAGCATGAGCTGATTCATCCTGGCTTTACTTCTGAACTCATCTTTGCAGTCCTTGAAGATCATGTTCATTGTCTTGGGATCAATTTGAGGATATAGCTGAATAGCTATCTGCTCCCGGATCTCAAGATCTTTTGCATGAGCATTGTTCTTTCTTACTTCCAATTCCTTTTCAAGGCTTTTAGGAATAAGAGATATGATCTCAATGAAAGCCTTATTATATATGTTCAGATATTTGATGGTGGCTTCCTGCAGAGTCTTTTGGTCAGCCTCACTGAAGTCATCATAAGATTCAGTCATTGGTTGAAGGTTTCCATCCACCGTGACCGACTTGATTACATTCTCTAGAGACAGAGAGGGCTTTTCAACAGATACCTCTGCCATTTCATCCTTGTCTTGGCCTGTGGAGGGTTTACCGGATCCTTTCTTCTTCTGCTTCTTTATTTCTTTTACACCCTCATCTGACTCTGTTTCCTCTTCATCCTTTTGGCTTTCATAAGCCCTTGTGGCTTTTGTCTTGGATCTTTTACCGGATGCCTGGACTTCCGGTTTTGAGCTTTTGGTTGTGGGAGGTGCAGATCTCTTTGATGATCTGGTCCGGGTGGGAGTTTCAACCGGAGCACTTTCTTTGCTTTTCTCTTCTTCCTCAGCCTTTCTCCTCTTTTCCCGGCTGGCATCAAGTGCCTCTTTTGAGATGCCTAGGCCTTGAGCAATGTGCTCTACTTCTTTTCTCACTTTTCTCTTAATCTCAGGTTCCCTGAGTTCTACATGTATTTTTACACTCAGCTCCTCAAAGGTTCCAAACCTTTCTGCCTTGGGATCTTTGGGCTGACTTAGCATGTGTTGAACATGCAGCTCCACTATTTGTTCATCCACTTCATACCCCATGGGCATGATCCAGACAATCCTTGGCTCCACTGCCTCCATTAGGCACTGATCAGTGTCAACCATGAAACACACTGAGTCTTTGTATTTTTCAACAAGAGACTGAGGAATTCTCTCTCTTGCTTGCATCATGCTCTGAAAGTTTTTGAAGTATCCCCATAGAGCTGTATTTCTTGCTTTTGCATCCCCAAGTCCATGCAAATAGTCTCTTATCTGGACTGCAACAGGTTTGTCACTCTGCCATACCCATCCACTTGATCCGGGTAGCTCATTCATGAAGTAGAAGAATAGACATACAATAAGAGTACCATACTTAAAGGAATTCTTCTTGTCCTTCTTGATTTTCTGTATATTTTCCATTAATTGGCTTAGCAGTAGTTCACAGAGATCATATTCTGCATTCTTTCTTAGCATTTCATAGGCTGTGTATACTGCAGTTCCGGATACAGAATTCTCCCTGCTGGAGTGATAGATCTTGTATCCTATTATCATGGATGCATATTTGATATCCGGATCCGAAATATCTTCAATGGTCATTGCCCTCTTATCAAACTTTGATCCGGTGGCCTCAGTTACAATGTTGTTCTTGACAGATTTGAGGATAGGTATCCCTCCGGAAGAGTATAGACCAGTTACTGCCCTAATTGCCTCTTTTGTGATTTTGCAGGGTCTATCCAGCCATAGAAAGTTGTCATGCATCCTACTCAGTACATACCGGACCCATTCATCTTCTTCAAAGCTAGGGAAATGAATAAATTGCTCAAATTGTTTCATCTGGATACCCTTATACTCTGGTTTAAGCTCAAAAGCATTGTCTATCAGTTGCTTGTGATAGAGGTCTCTTAATTTGAATTCCCCAAATTCCTCAATGCTTGCGTGTATGTAAACCCTAATGTCTTCAGTATGTAAAACTCCGTGAGGAACACTAGAGAAGGCTCCTAGTGGATCTACCTCCAATGATTTGTAAGGATGTTTCTTGAATGTGGGGCGAGGTCTATCAGAGATCTTAACTATATTTGGAGTAGCCATTCTTCAAGGATTTACAGTGAGATAGTGAAAAACGAAGAATACCTTATGCGTCTTCGGTTGGCACGGAGTGGTTGGATTGATTTCCTTATGCAATGACTTCGGCAGGAGATCCTTGGTGTGCTTGATGAATTTTGTTGCAGAGCTCCACTTTTCGCTTCTTCTTGAGTGTAGAATGAGCAAATGACTTTTGAGAAATCCCTTATATTGCTCCGCAAACCCTAATATCTGTCTGCAATAAATGCTTCACCTGCATTATTCCGGTTTGCCCTGTCTGGACAGCTTGGAGTATCCCGGATTAGTCCTGATCACTGAATATCATCCGGATCTTTAAATCATGAATAAATCGAGGTAACACATTACAAGAACATCCCAAACACTCTGTCCAATCCGCAGAACAAGATCGTCCACTTCCGGATCTCTCCGGACCTTTTTGTAATCCTTTGTCATACCGGAGCGTCTCCCTGAACAGGTCTTACTTGATCGATCACAGATTCTTCATAATTCCATGCGAACCTCTGAAAACTTGACTGAAGCATCTCAAGACTCATATTTGCAAACCCTTTAATCCGCATCTTGTGCCACATCCGGCACCACTTGTTTGGCTGGGGGAACAGAATTTTCTTTGAGTCTCCCCCTGAGCCAGAGCTCACTTTTTAATTTCCGGAAGAAATATCAGCACCAGAATCTGGTGCGGATCCAACCTCTACATTCTCTGAACTTTTCTTCACCCAAATCTTGCTCATCTGATTCCTAACTTCATCCGCATTCATCTTTTGTTTACCCTTGTCTTGATTCTGATTGTACACCGGACCTCTTTTGTCCTGATTCTTGTTTCTGCAGACTTTAGCATTATGACCGGACCTATTGCAGATTTGGCAAATAACATTTCTTTGCATATTTGACTGATATCCCCTTGATCTGCATTGATTAGCCATATGACCTACTCTATTGCATGTAAAGCATCTACCTTTGAATGATTTGTTTTCTTGCATAATTCTGCATTCATGGGATTTGTGTCCATACCTTTTGCAGTTGAAGCACTGTCCGGAGAAGGATGAATTAATCTGATTCATTCTCTTTCTGCACTGATTAGCTTTGTGACCAAAGTGGTTGCAGCTGTGGCAGTATCCATTGAAGGATGGATATCTTTGAGCATTTGGTTGTCTTACCGGAGGTCTTCTAGGCCTGCTCCTTGGATTTTCTGATCCAAGATTCTTTTGACCGGATCCGGAGCTTTCTCCTTTCTCATATCCCAAGCCATACTTGTCATCTGTCCTCTTTTGACTTCCAAGAAGAACTTCAAGTTGAGCAGAACTTATCTTGAATTTCTCTTTATATTCATTTGCTGTTTGAAGGTCTCTTTTGAGAGAGGTAATTTGATCCTCAAGTTTTTCTTCATTATCTTTGGCATCTTCAAGATCAGATTCAAGATGTCTGATAATCCTGTCCATCTGGTGGCATTCTTCTGATTTTTCCTTAAGAGATTGTCTTAGATTGTCTTCAGCCTTTCTTTTTTCTTCAATCTCTTGAGTGAACTTTATAGTTCCTGATTCCATTTCATGTCTTAACATAATGACTTCTTTTGATAACTTTTCACATAACTTGGTTTGCTCAGTCAATTCTTCATTTGTATTGCTTTCTTCACTTTGTCTTGCCAACTGTTGGAGCAGCTCCTTTCTCTTTTTCATAGAGAGACTTAATTTGTCTTTTAATTCCCTCATGAATTCATCAGCCTGTTTGAGTCTTTCTTTTAATTCACTGACTTCAGAATTTGACTGTTCAAGATCCTCAAGGGCAGTCTTGAGTTGCTCCCTTAAACCATATGCATCCATTTGAATTCCCAGATCTTCCTCAAGCTGTTAAGCTCTATTTAGGAGGAACCTTGCTCTGATACCAATTGTTGATAACTGAGAGGGGGGGGTGAATCAGTTATCCTAATTATTTCTCTATCTGAACTTCCTTATTAATTAATGCAGCATTGAATCAAACACAAAAAACATTACCATGAAATAAGAAACACATGACACAGTATTTTTGACGTGGAAACCCTGTTAAGGGAGAAAACCACGGGGTGATTAACCCAAAAATTATTCTCTGTTAGAAGAATAGGAAATTACAAAATGGCACTTGCCAATTAGGGCTCACTGCCCGAGCACACTGCTCACAAGAGGCTCACTGCCTACAAGAAGACACACTGTCTACAAAGTGATAAGAATCACAGTCTTGAACTGATTGGAAGCATCTGCATATGCTGGAGTTCAGTTCCGGTTAGGCTCAGTACACTGATCTGCTGCACTTCATCTTTCCTCTATTCTTTATTCTGCTATCCTTTCACATACCGGATCTTTCTTACTACTTCTGCTCTGTTCTGGACTTGTTCGCATATACACTCACACACACACACCTTTCACAACTAAATCCATCCTTTATATATATATCCGCACAAGTAATTTCATCACCTTTCTAGTCGGCATCCGGAACAGTTTAGTTTCTTACAAACTTTGTTCTGTCGGCTGAATCCTTGCTCACCAAGCAATGCGGATCAAGCATATACTTGTAGATATCATCAATTATGTCGGCCAAACATGATTCATGCCTCCACAACCTTTATCATCATCTGTAACACATCCGGAAAGTAGTCTGATACTCTGTCAGTCAGTTCTTCCTCTGTTTTCACTGTCTCTCAGGAATCCGGTACTCAACTATTCATATCTTTTTCCTTGTCCATCTCCGGAGGCTAAATCCTTGGTATATACCACTCAAGATAGTCCTCTTGACTTCCCCAAATCCGCACTGCACCAAGACACTTCCTCTGAGAGATCCGGACCAATCTGTCGGACCTTGCCACATGCTCTGTTCTTGTTCACCGGACCACAACAATCTTTAATCTGACTTCCGGTAGAGACATATCATGACTTGCGGATATGTGGGATGACCTTTGTTGCCATCAATGACAACAACCATGAATCCATATAGTGTCTCTTGCCAACAATACATACATTACATAAATGAACTGCTAATTTACTTCTAATCTAATTTGAAACATCTCTCCATTTCATCAAAGTACAAGAAACCATGTGATTCCACAAGACAACACTTAACACCAAATGAGTTCCAATGTCTTTGCATTAATCTTGAGAAATATTTACAACTTCAAGTCCTCTCAGAGAATTTCGAAAGTCTCCTCTAATCTACCTCTAAAATCTAATGACTACTCCCTTTACAAATGAGGCAACAAGGCTTTTATATAGAGGTCCAAAAATACAATGAATGGCTTAGATCAATTCATATAGCCAAGGGCTTAGATCATGCCACCTCAACAGGTAGTTACAACTTGCTATTTTTAGTACATATGAGAGGCAATGAAGGCACGTTTTCCAAGAAGATAGGATAAGATGAAATCATTTAAAACATCCTCCACATAGGCGTCCCTTTGGCTTTTTTTATTAAATGATACATTGAATGTAGTTGAAATGATGTGGCTGATTATGATTGGATGATGATATGTACATGCCACCTAGGTGCCATCTCAGCATATTCTCAAATTGTATCATCTATATATGATGTCTTCGATGTGATTGTTTTTGATGATGAACACTTGAGATGTATCCTGTTGATCTTGCCTTGTTCATCTTCTTGTAAACTGGATGAATACATGTTGCTTCACTTGCATGACTTCGTAATGTTTCTTCTTCTTGTAGAATACATGATGATCTTCTCTGGATGATCCTTCACGAAGGGTAATGTATATGATGATGCTGCCTCCTTCATCATGTAAGAGTAGATGATGATGATACTCGATTCATGATTAGAAGTAGGATCTCTCTTGGACTTGAAGATTGTAGAGTCTTGAAGCTTTGGATGGATGAATGCCTTGGAACATTTGATGATGGAGCATATGAAACTAGATGTGAGCCTCTTGGAATGATGCTTCCTCTGCAACTTGAAGGTGATTCAAGCACTTGCTCTTGATGATCATGATGTAGTTGATGAAATGCTTCCTTGAAGATGATCTTGAAGTATTCCTTAGAGCAGCCACATGATGACTCTTCCTTGAAGGTTGTAAGAACTTGAAGTAGAGCGGATGCCTTTGGAAGTCTTGATGAAGATGATGTCCTTTGGATGGATGTCTTCTAGATGATCTTAACATGATGCCAAAGAATTCCAACACAAGGATGATGAAAGGTTCCAATTCAATGATTCCTGAAGGAGGCCCTTTGGAGCAGCTACTTGCTTATCTTGCAGCGATGATTGATGGAGAATCTAGTTGATACTTGAAGTGATCCAATATCATATCATTGAGGTGACTTCGTTGAACAGCTACATGATGCCTTATTCTTTTCTCATTCCTTGCTTGCCAAAGGTTCTTATCACTCGATCTTTAGATGATTCCTTCTTATTGCTGCAACACAAATAAAGAAAAAACATCAACCCTTTTAATAAACAATTGGTTTCATAATAGATAAGAATCATCCAACACTCTTATCATCAAATTGACTTCACTTGATATCTCAATAACTTCAAACATAAAAGGATGACATTTCTTAAAAAACCTACTCAAAAGACCACTTATCTTACAAACTCAAGTTTGATTTCCTTTAAATCTTTTAAAACTGGCGCATTAGATAAGGATAGTGAGTTATTCTTCTTCTATCCTTGGCGCAGCAGATGATGGTTTTGAGATCTCCTTGCAATCTTAATATACTTCAATCCTCCTACTTGAAAGACGCATTAGGCAGGGATTTTGGAGTCTTCTAAGGGTCAGCGCACTAGATGATCTTGGGATCTCTTTAAAACTTGCTTCAAAGATGTTAAAGTTGGCGCTTTAGTTTGAAAATTTGGATTCTTCTTAAAGGACAACTGAATTTCCCCCCTTACCTTTGGCGCATCACTTGAGACATTTAGATTTTCCTTGAAATTGGAAAACTCCATATTACCCTTGTCGCAGCAGATTGGGTTTCCAAGCCCTTCATAGCATCAGCGCATTGGATTGAAGATCTAAGTTCCCCTTTATATCCTTCTATAAGGGCGCTTTAGATCAAGTTTCTAAGTTCATCCTCATATTGGCGCAGTAGTTAATAGGTTTGAATCATCCTTGAAAGGTTCTAAAATTAGACTTTAGGCAACATTCATTTCATCCTTGGAGAGGAGTTTGGATCTTCCTTAAAACCCCTAGAACATTCTTAACTTCCTTAATTGAAGTGGCGCACCACTTAATGGTTTTTAGATCCTTATCTTATTTGAAGAACTCAAAGCGCCTTAGATCAAACCTTAAGTTCCTCTTCAAAGGGCAGCACATTAGATCATGATATTGGATCCTTCTTGAAAACAGACCAAAAACTTACCAAATGATGGCGCACTAGACAAGGAAATCAGAATCCTCTTGTTTTTTTATCATCATGACAACTTACAACCTCTTTCCATATGTGGCGCATTGGATGAGGATGTTGGGATCTCCTTGAAAAAGTTCTAAAATCAGACTTCACCTTCTCTTCAGGCGCATTGGATCAGCATTTGGAATCCTCTTCAATAATCTTCCAAAACACTTGCTACACATCTCCTTTTAAAGTGGCGCTTTGGATGAAGAGTTTGGGATCTTCTTGTGATGAGTTATGCCACTTACTTTCCCTTCCCAAAAGGGCGCAGCAGATGGGATTTCTGAATCTTAATATCTTCTTGGTAATCTACCCAAATTTAGTCTTTCATTATGGCGCATTAGATGATGATATCTATGTCCTTCATAGCTTTGGCGCTTTAGATGGCATTTTCAGATCCTCTAAAGGTTGGGCGCATCACTTAAGGCCTTTTGATCTTTGATCAGATTTTAATATCTTTTATGAGTGGCGCACTAGATAAGGAAATCAGAATCCTCTTGAATGATCATTAAAACTTGAAACCAATCATCTTCACCTTGGGCGCATTACATGCCTATGTTGATGTCCTCTTGAAATTTGACTTTTGCCTCACTTCACCTTCTAAAACGGTGATTTGGTTTGGGCGCATTGGTCTAGGCGCAAGAAGTCCACATCTTGTTCTTTGATTAAAAGCGCATTTCATCAAGATTTTGCGCCACTCTAATATCCCGTTGCACTGGATCAAGATTTTCGATCCTCTGGAGCAGTTAGTCGTTTTTCAGGGTCTCTCAGGGTAAAGGTCTATTCAAAAATATATTTAAGTATAAGAATTCTTATACTTTAAATATTTTTCAATATACCTTTCAGGATGTTTGAGATAGGTCTCGAATCCACCGGATTTAACATGCAAAATCTAGAATTTGGAATATTCACCAGATTTCAGACTTAGTCAATCTTTCAAGATTTCAGGATTTCAGGATTTCAGACTTAGTCATTTTCAGGATCTCAAACATATATCAGGATTGATCCCAGTGTTCATCATTTGGATGGGATTTGATCAAGACTCTTCATTACTGCAAGTTCATGTTCCAGATGAGACCTCCAGTTATAAAGCAAAGCCTTCTAGGAGAGAGACTTATTGTTGGATTGGCAGAGGAAACGGACCTAAGACATCATCAAAACTTCATGCAAAGCATCAGAGCTCAAAAAAAAGGGGGGTCCCCATTTGCAATGGGGCGATGTGTGATTTGGTCACAACACAATGGGCATTTGCTGATAGCCATGTGTAATTGAGCATAATTTTCTTTTAGTGTAAAGTAGATTGATGGGCTAAAGCAAGGGTCATTTCAAAATAAGTTTTATTGTTTATACAAATTAGTAGTATCAATTAGAACACAATGACAATCCTTCTTTTACACTAAAGAAATGGAGTAATGTCTGCAATCAAATAAGCATGCAAAAAGTGTCTGTCATCAAATAAACAATATAATCATATTACATGTTTATGATTAAATGTGCAACTAACAAGAAAACAAGTCATAACTTAGATAGCATAATTGAAAGTATTAGTTTTAGACACCGTAATAAACCTACCCAACAGGTGGGAGTTAACTATGATTTACTAAACAATTGATGAGCCTTACTGCTTATAGCTTATTACCCTAGTAGGCCATAGGGAAGTTGAACTCGAGCATACGTCAAGTATGACTGACAAGTGTTAGAGACAACAGTACATTTACTGAAACTCTAACTCTAGACCAGTAACAACATTTGAGGGGGCAACTTGAGGCGGCTGTACCTAATCAGTGGGGCCCAGGTAAGAACAAATGGACAATAGTTGTGGGAGAATAAACAATAGCGAATGCATATTTAAAGTAAATCATAGGATATGTAAGATTCAACTTAAAAATGTGATTCTCCAAAGAGACAACCAAACCTCCAATACAACACAATGAAACTGTTAAGCCACAGTAATAACTTTTACAGGGTTCCCACCCTCAATCCAACCATGGTAGGAATTGAGTGGTTCCAAATTGCAATGTGCACACCAATAGCTATGTATAAATGAGTGTAATTTTCTTGTAGCATAAAGTAGATTGATAGGCTTTAGCAAGAGTCATTTTGAAATGAGTTTTATTGTTTATACAAATTAGGAGTATCAATCAGAACACAATGACAATCCTTCTTTTACACTGATGAAGTGGAATAATGTCTGCAATCATATAAACATGCAAAAAGTGTTTGCCATCAAATAAATAAGATAATCATATTACATGTCTATCAATAAATGAGCAACTGACAAGAAAACAAGTCATAACGCAGATAGTATAATTGAGAATATTACTTTTAGACATCGTAATAAACCTACACAATAGGTGGGAGTTAACTATGATCTACTAAACAATTGATGAGCCTTACTGCTTATAGCTTATTACTCTAGTAGACCAAATATTCTAAAGTCATAACATGTGTCCAAAGCTAGCAACTCACAGAAAAAATTTCTTAGTAAGCTTATCCAAAAAGAGTCTGCCATCAAATAAATGTTTGCTCTATTCTTGGCCCTTGTAGTCCTCAAAACCCTTGTAGTTTTTCCTGTCATCAGCCAGACGTAGTGTTTGCAGGTGTAGGCAGACCACACTACAGACAAGTCAGATGGGATCATCCACATGCAGCACTATAGAGTTATGGCAATGATTTATTGCATTTTTATTGGCAATTGCAGATTCCTTTGAAGTAAGAAGGATGGCCCATACAAAGCAAGCAGCCTGTAAGTCCACAGGACGGAAGGCTCACAGGAAGCAGCTTGCCACTAAGGTTACTTACTGAGTTGCCCTGATGCAATTGTGCATACGTTTCTTTTTATGTTAGGGTTTTGTTTTTTTCCTATTGCAGACCACTCACAAATCCACTCCCACAACAGAGGGAGCAAAAAAGCCACACAAATACCATAGTGGAACTATCATTCTGCGGTATGACGTTTTTATTTGTCTCTAACTCTAATTTTGGGGATTGCAATCTCTATTAGTATTAGGCTTTCAAACTTTGAATTTGTGACATCTACAGGGAATTTGATTTTGTTTAATTTGCTAAACCCTAAGTTGAACATGATAGGCCTTCTAATTTTAAAATTTGCTTCGTTGAGGCATTGCAAAACCTAACTTCATGATTTTGGTGGGTATCAGTAAAATTTTGAAGTACTAGAAGAGCACTAAGCTTCTGATCCAGAAACTACCTTTTCAAAGACTAGTTATAGAGATTGCATAGGACTTTAAAGTATGCTCATTCAGAATGCCACATTTATGACTTTTCCCTATTTATTTCCATTTAGACTTGTGTGTCATGAAATTATAGCTTCAGCACTTAAAAATTTAGGTTGTTATTTGATTTACTAATGGCCGGCAATTCTATATCTTTTTTTTTTCTTGTTAAAGGGTAAAGATGGATTTTTGAAAGGGACCCAAACCCTTTTACAACCAGAAGAAACAGAAACTGCAAAGATTACAGAATAGGAACAGCCAATGTGAGTACAAGGCAAAAGAAACAACAATGCAGAAAGAAGACAGGAACCCAGCAGCACCATAAAACAACAACAAACAACCGCCAACCTAAAGGGAAGAGGGCAGGGAGTTGAGAGTAACAGCAGCTTCCCACTCATCTTTGAGAATCTGCCAGTGATCAACCACAAAATCCTCCTCTGACTCCTCAATCACAACCACCTTGTTCTTCATCTGGCTACAGTTTTGCATGCTCAGGCAAGCATGCATTGAACTGTCCTGTTTTTTCATACCTGCCTGAAGCATAGGCAATTTTGTATCCTGGTCAATATTGTCCAATTTTGTTTGTTACAGACAGATCTACGATTCCAGAGCCACACTGTTCTAACGTCGCAGCAGGCAGAAGAGGTGTATCTGGTCGGGCTGTTTGAGTATACCAAATTTAAGTGGTTATTTGATTTATTCATGGCTGGCAATTACATATCTTGGTTGATGTCCAATTCTGTTTGTTATAAACCGATCTGCGATTCCAGAGCTACAATGTTTGCAGGATGCAGCAGAGGCGTATCTGGTGAGGCTGTTTGAGGATACCAACTTATGTCTGTGCTACCTCCCACAGCTGATCTTTTCACACGACTTTGAATTTCATTAAATTAAGTTTTTCACTATTGCTGTATACAATCTACAGTTCTAAAATGCTATATTACTTTATTTGATACAATTACATTTTATATTGTTGTTGCATAATGATAAATATTGAACAGTGATATAACTACAACTTGGATGCAATCTGGAGTTCTAAACTACTATGAACTTTTGTTTGGTCTCAATAAATTATTTTGTATCCCTTGTCTCCTGTAATTGATAACCCTTTCTCTTATGATTAGTGTGATCCAGAGGTAGTCTTTGTATTCCTAGGGTGGTAGATTGACAAAGCCCACTTTACTTCCATGCTAATGAGATCAAACCTACAGTGCCACCTTTTTCTTATGGGGTTATAGAAAAATACATTTCCCCTCGAGATAAAACTAAAAAGAATGTGCCTCTTGGAATTGTTTCTACAACTAAAACAATCCTTGAATCCTCGTATGCTAAATTCATGTGCTGGCTATGCTGTCGCCTCTATAACTAAGTTGCCAGTCCTGGTATGGGGACGGGTTTGGGTACGCCGGTATGGCAATTCCCGCCGGGTACAGGTATAGTAATTCTTAATATATTTAATTTATATAACTATAATTTATAATTTTATATATATTAACAATTATAAAAACAGTAATACTCATAATTACCAATAAACAAAATATTTAAATACCTCATAATTTGCAAAAAGAAAATACTCATAAATTAATAATTCAATGATTTGTCAAAAGTCAATACAAAATGAAAATTACAATCAACCGAAGAACTCGCAACCTGTTGAAATGTATAACTTTAAGCAAAATAAGCTATGTTCCATGGAGCCCTGGGATGGGGGGATACAAGGACCAAGGGCCTAGATTTGAGGATGGCAATCTAGGGGCAGAGCCCCCAACAAGGTCTGAGGGCAGTGCCCCTAGCGCATTCCCTATCGTAGTACAAGCCGACGTTGAGGGGTGAAGCCCCTGCCTTCAAGCCCAAATTAAGGACTTTGAAACCACACAAATCTTCACAGCCCATAAAATTTTCACAATTTAATCACTATGTTTTCTGCAACACCAAGTTCTTAGTATTTCTAACTAGATCTTCATTCTTCAGAAAACTAACAAAGAAGCTAAAGAATCTAACCAATGTAAATGATAAGGGCTATGCAATTTTTAATAAATTAGTGAATAAAGATTACTTTAGGGCCAAATTAGGGTTGACAAATGCTTTTTTATTTTTAAAAAATTTGAAAAAAATTAAGTTTTGATGTTTTTTTTAAACTTCCACCTAGATATGCATGGGTCCTCCCGAGTTTGCCCAGGGTGCCCAAGGCGGACCTTGGGCGAAGCCCGGGTCATCCAACCCCAAACCAAGCCCAAACAAGTATGAGGGGTTTTTGAAGAACCTGGTAACATAGCTTTAAAAAGAGCTTTGCTTCTATATTTAAGATTATTCTGAAATAGTATGTGTATATGTAATCATGTTTCCTATAGACTAGGAAAGATATCAAGAGAAGTTGGGGTATTTAATTGTCACATAGTTTGTGTGAAATTGTCCTGCAAAATAAAAAACTGAATGAGAATATGTTGCAAGAGGAATGCACAATATGTTCAGGTTATGGAGTAGAAAGATGTCACTTGTGCCAATCTACTGGAACCATAAAATGTGAACTGGATTCCATGCATGTTATAACTTTTCCTTTGTGTTTTGGTTCCCTTATGAAAAAGGTATCTTTCATTTGTCTTAGTTGCATTCTTCTGATTCATAAGTCTGCTCTCTTTGATTTTGAATACTCTGCATACTTCTCAATGAACAAATAAGGCCTAATGAGTTTTGGCAATTAATTGGATTTCTCATTTCCATTGTTCAAGTTGTGATGGCGCATGCATAAGGAAGGGTGTAAGTCAGTCAAGACCAAACATTAATATAAAAATTGATTTTAGGAATAATTGAGATAAAGATATATTCAAATACCAAATGGAAAATTTATCCGGCACGAAACCAAAATAACCTAACAAATCCCACTCCTTAATAAATGAGATCTACAAAGTAAGTGTAAGTCAGAAAGACCAAACATTAATCTAAAAATTGCATGTCTTGCCAAAACATAGCCATCATTGGCAAAACCAAAAGAACATAATAGACGAGATGTTCAACAAAGCATAAGTCTAAAGGCCCCTATAACAAAGACAAAAACAAGTATGAAAACCGAAGCAGTTAAGAGTGTTGAGAGGAGGCTTTGTTTTCCATTAGAGTAGAGACGATTTAGCACATAATGAAGAGATAGGAGTGTCAAATGAAAAGAGCACAAAGAGTGTTGTGGGGATCCACCAAAGTTGCTTTTGTCTTCAATGCCAAAAAAAAATGCCATGAGAAGCACAACTTGCATAACAACATCTAATCCCAACATCTAATATGTGACTTTCCATTGTCTCTAAATTGTAATCGTCTGACTCCGATGCTAGCTAAGATTCTCGTTGTTTGCACCACAAATTCATATTATAAATAGATACATTGAACTTGTAACTGTAAGTGTAAGAAATAAATATGGAAAAGTAGCATACCAGCAGTGATGGAGATGGCGGTGCTGCCTTGGAGAATGATGTTGGTTGCAGACTCAATGCTTGTTGTAATCCTCCGACTTTGATGCAAGCTAAAATTCTCATTGTCTACCCCACAAATTTATAAATTCATATTATAAGTAGATACATTGAAATTGTAATTGTAAATGTAAGAAATAAATATAAGAAAGTAGCATACCAACAGTGATGGAGATGGTGGTGCTACCTTGGGGAATGATGTTGGTTGCAGGCACAGCAAGCACTTGAGTCTGCAACCAACATCATTCCCCAAGGCAGCACCGCCATCTCCATCACTGCTAATATATTATTTTTCTATATTT
The DNA here is from genome assembly GCA_027924645.1 of Cunninghamia lanceolata. Classification (NCBI taxonomy): domain Eukaryota; kingdom Viridiplantae; phylum Streptophyta; class Pinopsida; order Cupressales; family Cupressaceae; genus Cunninghamia; species Cunninghamia lanceolata. The sequence goes on along the minus strand of BSBN01000203.1, from coordinate 56,710 downwards.
ATTTCTTACATTTACAATTACAATTTCAATATATCTACTTATAATATGAATTTGTGGTATAGACAATAAAAATTTTAGCTCGCATTGGAGTCAAAGGATTACAATTTGGAGACAATGGAAAGTCACATGTCAGATGTTGGAATTAGATGTTTTTATGCAAGTTGCGCTTCTCACTGCATTCCTTTCTGGCATTGAAGACATAAACAACTGTCAAATTTGGTGGATCCCTGCAACACTCTCTGCACTCTTTTCACTTGTGACACTCATTTCTCTTATTTACCTGCTAAATCTTCTCTGCTCTAACTTTATCACAAACGAAAAGAGTGCAAAGAGTGTTGCGGGGATCCACCAAATTCGACAATTGCTTTTGTCTTCAATGTCAGAAAGGAATGCAGTGAGCAGCACAACTTGCATAACAACATCTAATCCCAACAGTTGACATGTGACTTTCTATTGTCTCCAATTGTAATCCTCTGACTCCAATGCAAGCTAAAATTCTCATTGTTTGTAGCACAAATTCATATTATAAATAGATGCCATGAAATTGTAAGTGTAAGTGTAAGAAATAAATATGGAAAAGTAACATACCAGCAGTGATGGAGATGCCAGTGCTGCCTTGGGGAATGATGTTGGTTGCAGGCTCAAGTGCTTGTTGTGGGAGGAGGTTAGCCACTGTAGGTGTTTGGCACATCTTTCACCTACAATCTCAAAACTTGACGTTGATGAACAGCTTTGAAAACCTGGTATTGATGAACACCTTTAGGAGGTTATTTAAAGAATTGTGGGGAAATTTGCATTACTCAGAATGTATTAATGATTTAAAAATTTGCGAAAATCCTCCTTTCGCTGTGATAGCCTAACCTGCTCTTGCACCACAGTACTCAGCAGAAAAGAACTATTTGATTTGGGCCAAGCTGTAATGAAGAAAAATATGTAACAGTGAGACTCAAAGAATAAGTCTAGGCTCTGATAAACTTAGAAATACGACTATCGAGAAGAGAAAACCTACTTAGAACTCAGCAAAGGGCAATAGCAAAAAATCTTGCATTTTAAAACCTCAGAAACCTAAATACTTCACGAAAAGTTGAATCGCCGTGCCTTTAAAATGCACTGAATTTTTAGAACAGAATTTTTTAGGTTTACAGACAAACAGAAGCCTAGTATTTACCAATATATGTTACATCAAATTTTCCAAATGTAGAAACAATATTTCTAACAGCAAAATAGGTGGAAAAGCTTGATTACAGTTTTCCGAACAAAGTCCTGGTTCCGCCGATGTGCTCGCAGGGTTGGGATCTACGACCTCGTTACGGCTCACAGGGTTGTACTGCTTTTGCTTTGCGCAGACCTCCTGGGTTTACACTACCCATTTGTGGCGTATGGTTACCAGGCAGCCACGGTCAAAAGGATGCCAATCAGGTAACTGACATTTGTGTTCTCAGAGTCAAGGTGTTCAAGGTGGCTAATGTCCAATGCTTTCTACAGCATTATGCTAGTGATAATCACTGGAGAGAAAACCTCACTTGTTTTTTTTTCTTTTTCCTTCTGTTTTCTTGTGCAGGTCTGAGGGTTACTTATGTGGTTCAACAACGGGGGTGATTGTTTATTCCCTTGCAGTTGGGTGAGGATTCTAGGCACATGGCTCCCCTGTGGTGCCGTGGCCTTTTAAAAGGGGTCCACGGCTGCCACAGGGCCATGGCCCCCTTTCTCGTTTTTTTTGCATGGATCTCTTCAGAGTTCTTCTAGGTAGCCTTTTATGCATAGAGATCTCAATCCTCTCACACTTTTGAGGCTCTCTTCAATACAAGTTATTGTGTCTTATGATATTTTATGTTACTAAGTTCTTATAATGATCAAAGTTAAGATTGGTACAAGGCTAGCTTGTGGCACTAACAATACAATGGGCATGTATCTTATAGGGAATTCTTAGTGAGAGACCACACTATGTTTTGAAATCTATTGGATTCATGTCTAGAATTTTGGGAGATGAAATTTAATGTTGATAAAGATATTTTTTTGTCTTCTGATAGAAGTCCCAGATGAGGGGGTCATGCCTCCATGAGGCACACCCCTAGGTAGGGAGTCTACAGCCTCTCTAACAGAGTCGCGACCCCTTGATTCTTCTGCATTTAAGTATCATTTGATTGTAATAGAAACATGGTTTGAATATACACAACAGTAGCATTAGGAATTGATTGGTTTGTCCTGTGGGTGTGAACAACTGAAATCATGTTTACATTTTTCTTTCTTTTTAACACAACTAATAGGATGCCGATCATAACAGAGTAACCCTTGTTGTAATGACATAAGAAAGCTAGCTATTTGGGTCAATGCATTAAACACGTTGCTCATGCTGAAATTAAAATAATAACTTCTATTCTAATCTCAGTTAGGTAAACAATCTTATCTAGTATTGCTACCAAAGAACAACTTTGGAATTCATTGTTACAGGAAAGAAAATAAACAACTAGAAGCAATTTGAAGACATTGAATGTCAAAAAAAAAACAATTACTAAATGTCTCTATTTCTTTGAATTTCATTTTCCAATTGTAGGCCATGTTCTGTATTATAAGACTTACAGTCAGTAGTATGATTGCATCCATGGTTGTGTTGGTATGTGGCAACTGATCATGCAAGTACTGTACACAAGTTATTTATCCTCGCCGGGGTTCGGGGGCATAGCCCCCGAGAAAAAAATTTTCCCTCTTTTTTGCACGATCGGAGTCGGTTGTTAATTTTTGTTAACCGACAAAAGAAAAATGACATTGCAAAACCCTAATTCTAAAAGCTTCCGAAAAGCTTGTTATAAGCGGCTGGGATGTATGGTACAGTGATGTATTCGCGAGATTGTAATCTGTTTTGCACTGGATAATAAAATCATTGGATGGTTGAGTTTCTGTGGATGTAGCCCATATTGGGTGAACCACGTTAAATTTATGTGTTGATCTCTTTTGTCTTATTCCTCATTGTTATATTTGGGTTATTTAATCTGCATATAATTGTTAGTGTTTATTGCTTTGATCTGCCCTAACCCTAACAGGTTGTAGGTTTAATTTTTCTTCAATCCTTGGTCACTTATGTATTTTAATAATTAGATTAAAATTAAATCAAACATCGGCTTTCGGATCAGGCCATCCCTATCTTATGTAGAAGCAGTTAAAATAAAAGAAAAAATGTTTCCGTCTTTGACTGAAGAATAAATAGGACATGATGTCATTTTGCAACACTAAACAATCTAGAAATGGAAGAGGAGTCACTTTGTTGCTTTCCAAACTTCAACAGAGACTAAATGCACGAATAATGGTGTTTATTTTATATTTTAAAACATGACTATTCGTGAACATTTTGGCAGAAATTTCGCTGCTCTGCAACTCTTGTTATATTAGTCTTATCTAGTGTATTGGTCATATGTTACTTGGGAGTATATGTTACTTGGGAGTCTTACTCCCGAAACAACAACAACAAACAAAAAAATAAACAAAAAAAAACTTCCATTTTTTTATTGGTCTTATCTAGTGTATTGGTCATATGTTACTTGTTCAAGGTTCATTGACGCCTCCCTTATTAAAGAGTGATAGTCATGCAAGAAGTAAATATTGAAGTTGCCACCTTTAAGGCAAGTATAGATATTGATCCAGGAGGATCCAAAAGACCTAAAAATTTCACAATCTCAAAATTTGATGAAACCAACATCATTCGATAGAGCTCGCCGACATGATCTTGACACAGCTTGAATCGCGTCAAAAGGAGGTCGGATGCAAAAGTTATGCGCGGTCAAAGTCTGGTCAACTAAAGATTCTAGATTCCCAAGGCAAAAATTTCATCATCTCCAATTCAGGTGAAAATGGCATCAAGTCGTAAAGCTCATTGCCACAATTCCAAACACCGCTTGAATTGCAAAAAACGAAGTCAGTATGCGCAAATGGCGCCTAGTCAAAGTTAGAAAAAGAATGGGTTGACTTTCGGGTACAATCAACATTAGTGCTAACGTGGCAGGCACAGGTGTCAATGACGTGGCATGCTGACTGTGCATACCGTACAGCCATGTGGCAGGGGAAAAAGATGCTGACTGTGCAGAGTTTGGCCAATCACATGATGACACATGTCGAGGCGAGCACAAAAGAACAGTGCCACGTGGCCTTATGGCAGGATGCCACGTGGCACCCCGTGGATGGCATTGTGTCTATCTCCTATTTAAAGGAGGTTGAGATGGTTCAAACACCCAACCTCTTAAACACTATTTTAAGCCCTCACCGTCAAGCCATCAGCTATCTTCGGAGAAATAAATCGCATTGGTTGTATTTAAAGAAGAAACAAATGACAATTCCTATAAAAGTGAGATCGGGTAGTTTGAAAACCTGACCACCCATTTGCCATTAAGTGCGCTCAACCAACGCGCCGAGCGCATTTCTTGGAGCTACGTGTGGGATATTTATGGTTTTGTTTATTGTTTGTGATAGCCCATGGATTAAAGGGCTCGAGCTACTTCCTATGTTAAATTTAATTTGGCCGATAGGCCATTCTATATGTGCACACATTTTTTATCAATAAAAATATTCGGTAGTCCCAATTTTGGTAATCCAACAAAAACTATGGAACTAAAAAAAAAATTGGACAAAATAAATAATAAATAAAACTAAAAAGGAAATTTAAATAAGAAAATAAAAAAATCACAAAAACTATGGAACCAAAAAAGTAATTGGAAAAAATAAAAAATAAAAACTAAAAATGAAATTGAAATAAGAAAATAAGAAAATCACAAAAACTATGAAACCAAAAAAAAAATTGGACAAAATAAATAATAAATAAAAACTAAAAAGGTAATTGAAATAAGAAAATAAGAAAATCACAAAAACTATGGAACCAAAAAAAAATTGGATAAAATAAACAATAAAAAATAAAAACAAAAAAAAATTGAACGAAAAAAATGAAAAAATCATAAAATCCTTTAAAAGTTGTATTTTCTTTTAAAGTTGCATGAGTGTAGTCCAAAAAAAATTGGAAAAAATAAAAAATAAAAACAAAAAAAGAAATTGAAAATAAGAAAATAAAAACTATGGAACAAAAAAAAATTGGAAAAAAAATAAAAATACAAACTAAACATAAAAATTAGAAAAATAAAAAATAGAAACTAAAATAGAAATTGAAAAAAAAACAAATAAAAACCAAAAAAGAAATTGTACAAAATAAAAAATAAAAACCAAAAATATTTGGTGATGGTTAATTTTTTTTAGTTCTTTAAAAAAGTAGTTTAGTTAAGATTTAAATTTAATCTTATTTAGTTTGAAATTGGTTTAATTTATTCATTTAATTTATAATTGATCTTTCCAATTTTCTAAATTCAACTTTTTCCTCCATCATCTATCTTATCATTATCTTTTCTATTATTCTTCTAAAATTTTCTAAATTTATTTAATTTGGTCTTTTCATTATTCTTCTAATTTTTTTTAATGTAACGTGATCGGCGATGGTGGTGCGACACGCCCTCCAGCTCTATGCGAATGATTTTGCCCGAAGCAATGAACCGGTGAGACCACAATACGGGGACCTCATCCCCTAGTAAGAACACTTCAAACCCGCGAGCTCGTTGGCCCAGCGAAGGCATAAAGCTTGGGAGCTCGTTGGCCCAGCGGGGGTTTGAACTCTGGTGGCTGTCACTACAACCGAGCGACTTAACCACCGAACCACGCCCTTATCGGCATTATTCTTCTAAAATTAAATAAATTTTCTAGATTTATTTAATTTGGTTTTTTCCATTATTCTTCTAAAATTAAATAAAAATTTTAAATTTATTTAATTTGATCTTTCCCATTATTCTTCTAAAATTATTTAGAATTTGATCTTTTATTCTTCTAAAATTAAATAAATATTTCTTATTTATTTAATTATTCATATATGCCACAAATTAATTAAAATTCTACTTTAATTAATCAAATAAACTTTCCCTATTGATATCTCTCTCTTCTATTTCTCCTTTTAGCATCTCTATTTTTTATTTCTTGATTACGTCATTGTTACAGTTTTATTAGGTATTATATGATGTAATTCAACACGACGGCATTACCCGTAAATGTGAATCAGAGGCATCATTTTCACCGAACATTGCTTATTTGTTACGAAAGTGTAACAAAATATTAATTTAGATTGATTTGTAAAAAAGAAATCTATTAAAAAACTTTTTAAATACAATAAATCAACGTGACATAAATTTGTAATTTAAAAAAGTATCTAAATAGTGCATAAATGGTATATATTCAATAAATCAACCTAAAACAATTTTAAAAATAAGTAACTTCAATGTATAAAAGATATATTTTTTAAAAGTACTTTTAGTAAAAAATTAAAATTTACTAAATTACAATAAAATTTATTTTATATTTAAAATTAAATAAAATTTAAATTTAGATTTGAACTAAACTTACTTTAAATTTATACTATTTTTTAAATAAAAACTAATTTCAAACTAAATCTAAGTTTATATTTAGGATTATTTAAATCTTAAGTAAACTAATTTTTTTATAACCAAATAAATAAAATAAAATAATATGATAACTAAAACCAATTTTTTTTACTTTTATATATATATTTTTAATTAAAATTTTTATATTAATTTTAAAAATAAATTAAATGCAATATAAATGTCCAATTTATAAACAAATTAATATAAATAAATTTACAAGTAATTGTAGATTAGAAACATTATAGTGAATTCAGTCATTACAAAGAGTGAATTCAATCATTACAGTTTGGATAAATTTACTGTACAATTTACTGTCTTATATATATTTCAGTTTTTTCTTATGAGATTCACAACATAAAAGGCTTTTGGGAAAGTTATTGCCTTGACAGATAGAGACATGGACAACAATTTTTAGAATTTTTTTTAAGGCCTATAAATATTTGTGCCTATCGGCCATTTGATAGCACCTTTGGTGCTTTTACTAGTATATAACCTATGCTATTAAGGGGAGCCCGAATTTGTAAGATTTTTTTTTTAAAAAAAGGGTTTCAAGGTTTTTAAGGGCTTGGTAAGGAATAATAAGGGCTTAATATGGCTCGATGAATATAAGCCATATTTTCAAGATTTTTACTTCAAATTAGGAGATACGGGAATATGGGGAAAATATTATTGTTAATCCCCATATGGTATGAAAAATTGTATAAAAGGGGGGATTTTTGCTCTTGGAAGCAATGAATTCATTGTGGAGAAACTTAGGCATTTTGGGAGGAATTTTTGAAGGCTAGTGTTTATGCAAAGACACTTGAATTTGTAATCCAAGATAGTGTCTTTAGATGTTGAGAGAGATTGTGAAGAATTTGGATGCAAGTCTAAAGCTTGGATGGTGTACAGAAGCAGTTAAAGCTTGGCATCATTAATAAAGCGGTTCCTCATTGAGAAGCGGACCCAGAGACGTAGCCCGAACATATGGGTGAACTCCGTTATTAAATTTCTTGTTGCCTCTCTCTATTCTTTCTATGTTTCCTTCTAGCATTTTAATTTCTTCTTTGAGTTCTTATTTGCGACATTTAAGTAATTAGTTAATGTTATTAGGTTGTGTAAAGGGATTAAGTGAACTCAACTCTATAATTTCAACGGTTAGATAAACATAACCACACAATTCTGTTTGTGATCGGGAAAATCTGTAATTTGGGTTAAGTGCAATTTAATTTAATTATAAGCCTTAATTACAGATCAGATATTAACTAAGCATGTGTCATCAAATTTTTCACCTTTCGGAACACACGTTTTGCACACCAAACTACATAGATTGTTGTGGACTAATAATCACCCCATATGCAATTGAATTTTAATAAAATGATAACTAGGCACAAAATTGTTTCTTCATTCTAGCCTAAAACTTAAATCACCAATAGCAAGTCCATCTCACATTCATTATAATTTCTAACATATGATGTTTTGGAATTGGCTATTGTAATAGTTGGAATGTTGATACTCCTTGTATTGCTTGTCTTAGTTAAATAAACTTCCCATTTTTTTATATTGGCCATATTTAGCGTATCGATCATGTGCTACTTGTTTAGCATTAATTGATTCCTCCCCAATCTAGTAGTAATAGTCATGCAAGAAGTAATATGAAGTTGGCACCCTTAAGCAAGTATAGATAGTAAACAAATCTGTTGTGATTGTGTGGTATTGTAGTGTTTTTTGTTTTGAGTTCTTCCTTAAGCTTTTACTTCTACTCTTTAAGTTGATTGGTGATGCAGGAGGGTACTCCCCTCTTGACAAAAATACAAACAATTGGCAAACAAACTCACACAACCAAATATATATACACATTCATATGGGCATGCTCTGCCTCACTTCCAATACAAGATTGAAGACAACTACATTCATATGCCAAATCATAAATAGTTAAATGCAAATACTATGGTATCATTGATTTTATTGAAAGGAATCAGCTATCTTACATTCAGATTTATAAACAAACCTTCAATGGCTTTCTCAGCTCACACATATCGGCACACTTCATTCTCCAATCTAAATCTACTCCCACTCTTTTGTTGAATATTTTTCTTCATTTTTGTAGATGTTTCCTCCTTGTGCATCCAATTCAATAATTTCTTTACACTCTATTTGCTTTTTTGGGGAGCAAACTTCAATGACTTCATTTTTATTTTTATTTTTATTTTTTCTTTTCTGTCAGCGAACCAATTCTTCCTCAGAGAAATCTCTTCTCCAATTTGAAAACCCACTCTGGTGCTCTTCCTCTAGTACCACTTCCCTCTTTCTACCTTCTGTATTTTTTTTTCTTTTGGCCGCTCCTTTTCAGCCATATGTTGTTGTTTTTTTAAAACTACAGAGGTGAGAATTGAAAGGTTTCAAAACCATTCAACTTCCTTAGCTGGGCAACACCTTACCAATAAATTACATCTTTTAATATTTGGTTTAATGCACATTCAATATGCAATCAGCCATATTTTATTTTCTTGAATATTCTGCATACTAATTGATTTTCTTTTTGTTTTGTCAAGGAGTATATAGTGAAAAGGTGAAATTACGGCAAGAATAGAAAATCATCTGTCACTGCCCATTTCGATTTTTCAATTGGCTTAAAAAGATGTATATGAGATAAATAAAATCCACCAAACATTACCTTGTGAGGCTGCATACACTATTTGGAAAAAAATTTCAAATATGTGACTTTGACTCTGTGTGGAATCGAGTGCCACAGGCGAAAAATTTCAAACTTCTCAGACTTCAATAAAAACTGGCAAATAGGTCGAAATGATGTCCCAATGTCCCCTGCAAAAGGATTTTGATCCAAACTTCCAAAATTAGGAGATATTAAACTTTTCGTAAACTGACAACACACTATCGACATTAAAACACCAATTTCTGACATTAATCTCTCTCAAATCATGAGAAATATGACTTCAATTTTTTTTGTACTTTCAAGATAGTACCTCCAAGAATACCCCTGCAAAAGGATTCTGCTCTATCTCTTACAGATCTTTGAGAATAAATTTCACAAAACTACCTGTTGTGCTCTGAAGCCAAAGTATGGCAAAAACTGAAAACTTCCAAATTTTGACTCGCCACTTACTCCAATAGCCAAGAGATGCCAAATGAAAACCAAAATACACCAAAATTGATTAACCAAACCTCAAATCTATTTTTGGTTGATGTTGATCGCCAGTCCGCCCAGATGCTCCTGCATCAATTGGCCATTTTATTTGTTTGTGCAATCAAAGGAACATCTACTTAAATGAGAGTGCTTCTGGATTTAAAACATACATAGTTAAATCCAGAAGCACTCTCGTTTATTTCATGGACTGTGGAAAACTCCTGCCTGTTAACATCTACTTATTTAGCTTTACCCAAAATCTTCTTGGGATTTGGTTGATTGACCATGCTCCAAAAATGCCTTTCAACATGAAGAAACTCTTTAGTGAATTTCTTCGTCATACAACTACTAAAACCCAAGTACAAGTTGCAAGCCATAACAATGGCTACCAGGGTTATGAAATGTTTAACAAGGTAGGTGTTTGTAGCAAGGTGAGTATTCAATGTAACTAAACCTCTCGTTAAATTCGAGGAAAATCTGTGTTGATGACTAACACATAAATATGGACGATGAATATGGGTTTTCCTATATTATAGGTGAATCAAGAGAGGAACTCATAATTCATTTTTTTGGTAACTTAAAGATGGTTTATAGGTATTTTGGTTTTTGAAGCTACTCACTTTACATGAATTCATGTCCCAAGCACATTGAAGTCCAACACAATTTCTATAACAATGACCTCTAAATTGTTGTTTAAGTAATCATTGCTCATTACAAGTAATATGATGATGGAGTTTCTGGTAAGAACTTCATAACTAATTTGTCTTTGCATCTTTGAAGTAACAGAGATTGAATGTAACCATGCCATCAAATATTGCATTGTGTCAATTTCAATCTTAAAGTCCAATTAATGTTAACATGTAAATTTATTTTGTTGATATCATTCTTATAGATACCAACATCTCTAAGGACTCTAAATGTTGATCAATTTGCTTTACATCTAACCCTATCGATAATACATGTGTTAATTGAAGTTGCCTATGATTTTTGTTTTCCACAAGTGAAACAACCATAAGAATATCCTTATAATGTGTAACTGAAAGCTTATGTAATTTTCTTTAATATCTACTTGAAGTTCAAGGGAGAAAAGGCCCTTGAGCTTGATAACTTTGCTATGGCTATTCAGTTTTTAACTTGTTTTGATAACATCAAAAATCATATTTGCTAGTAATCTTGAAAATGAACTCTTCTATTAATGAGTTGGTTTTGCTTGCGACATAATAATAGTCTAAAAACCTATGTTGTTTCATTGTGGTTAATTTTAGTTTTGTGATGGCATATCACAATTTCCTCTAGTAGCTTGTAAACACTTACAAATACTTGAAATTGTTGGTTGTAACTAGGCCACAATCAACTCTATTTTTTTATGGAATATGAATTAGCAATTTGCAATGACAACTTTAGGAAAAATAAAACTTTACTAATCTTAGAAGGGGAAATGTCCTAATGAAGCTACAATTTTGAACTAGAAGAGTGAAAGAGCCAATGGAGAAACTCCTAAAGCAATCGAAGTCTTAAGAGTCCAAGGAAAAGAATGGAGGAAGTCAACACCTGAGCCCAAGTCTTGAGAAGTTCAAACACTTTATAAAAGGTAAGGATATATAGAGGTGTTAGGAAATGCACGTGGAGTTGTTATGCTTTAGAAATCAAGGACCCCAAGTCTAAGCAACATTGATGGCCTATAACCTTTGATATAGTGGAAGAGGTTGCTTATGCTTATGATATTGCCACCAAATCCATGAGAGGCAACAAGGCAATGATGAATTTCCTCTACATTAATTTAAAACCATGTAGCTTCTTCTCCAAGAAGCTTATTGTTCCCTTGTTTGTTTTTCAATCTATCTCCAAAAATGACAAAGGGGCAATGAAGAGATTGCTCAATTATTTGAACTATTAAGAGTCTAAGAAAAACTATGGAGGAAATCAAGACTTGCACTTAAGTTCTAAGAAGTTCAAACACTCTACAGAGGTAAGGACGTATAGAGGTGGTAGGATATGCCAATGGGGTCACTATGTTGCAAAAATTAGGGACCCCAAGTCCATGCAATGTCAATGGCTAGGAACTTTTGATATAGTAGAAGTTTCTTATGTTTATGGTATGACTACCATATCCATGAAAGGCAACAATACAATTACAAATTTCATCTACGTCAATTCAAAGCCATGCAACTTCTTCTCCAAGTAATTTGTTCTTATCTTGTCTACTTTAGGACCTAGCTCCAAATTAGACCAAGTTTTTGTTCAGCCCACCTCTATTATTTGGGATAAAGCTTTCTTCTTCTTAAGCAAACCTAGAGAGATAAGCCCTTATTATTTCCAATCATTCAAGCTTTAACCTGTCATTTTGACCATTTAAGCTTTTCCATCTCCATAAATCCAATCTTGAGGATATCATTTCATCACCAATAAATTCTAACTTACTATCAATGGTCCAATTTTCCTATCAAAACCCAAGACACCCTTTATTAAGAGCTTCAACAACAAACCACTTTAGAGATAGTTGATATGACCACTTGAAGAGCCTTGATTGCTTTGAACAATATTACCTCTATTGTTTACAAAGCAAGCGAAATTGGAACTTAGAAAGAAAATATCACTCTAGAGACTTGTATTCTTTTGTTTTAATTTGTCTCTCAATACTCGTAGCTTGGAAGCATACATAGAAGATATTTTACATGACTATGATTTAATGCAACTCGATAATTTTTGTTTGTAATAGACGTATGCCACCAACAAAGATATTGCTAATGAGCTCAACCTTTCTCTTGCACTACCAACCACATGCACATGGAATTCACACACGTATTAAAAAGAAACACCAATTATAGAGCAAAACCAAATCCAAAGAACAAGCATAGAAACTATTGTGACAAAAAAATTATAAAGGAACTGCAATTACCATTGTGAATGTATACATTGCACTTGAAAATGATATATACTACTTCTTATCACATTGAAATTCATGTTTTCTATTTATTTTGTTTTAATATAATATATAGGATATAGATGAATTAGTGTCTACTTGGTTCTTTGCATATTGTTGCCACCTTCCTTACAATGTTCTCCTCCATTTAGAGGAGCCTAGTCTTCCTTATTGGCACAAGGAGAACATGGTTAACTAAATACAAACACACGCCCCAAGAATTGGTGAGAGACATTTTGAAAACTATCCAGAGTGGTTTAACTTCAAATATGAATCAAAGGTGTGGATGAGCTTGGAAATTGAATTTTACAATCTTGAAATAGAGATCAAAGATTTCAATGCATGGCCAAATGCTTTGTGCCAAGAACTTTGTGACATCTACATTGTGAACTGCATTTGGAAGGCGACAATCAAGCCGATAGGTGTACTTTAAATGGCTAGCTCACTATTAGACCATGTAGTTCCTTAAGGGAGAAGGACAATATGGTGATCACTTGGGATCTATAGAGGAATGGCTTTTCCTTACTTTCTAGTTTGGATTCTCCATGAGGTTTAAGGTTCTTGATATAATGCCATCCTTTAGAATTCTACATGCAAACTATAGAATCCCAAGTTTGTATGTTGTAAAGTCAAATGTGTTAATCAAAAGCCAAATTATCCTTTATGATAGTGATTATGGAGAGCAATCACCACTATCAACACAATACAATAGTGACCAAGAAGATGATAGTTTTGGTCAAGAAGAGGATTGATGAAGAGAGATTCGATGTTGTGGAAACTGTTAAAATTACATGATGAAAATTATGAATTTTGCTCATTATATCTAGAGAATATTCTATATGCTCAACATTGTATTTAGCTACGATTGTTATATTGTTTATATGTACAAACTCTTAATATTTTGTTATGAATATTCTATTTGCAAAATACTTCATCCAATTAATTTTGAGCTATGACTTTTGCTATGTTGTATATTTGATAAGATAGTTTTCTCAAACATATTGCAATGACATTGACTAACTATTAACAAGTTTAGATGATTTAAAACACTCCAAGTTTATAATCACAATATTTTTTTTAATAAAAGGGGTGTCTTTATTTATGCACAAGAGTCTAAATTATAGAGAGAATAATACAAGTAGCCCAAAATAGAGGGTAGAAAAGATAAGAAGAGGTAGAGAAAACATAGAAAAAATAAATTTTAAATGTGTCAATAGCGACAATCCAACTTCCTTCTCAAACCTAACAAGAGTACTGAATTACCAGTTCGATCTTTGAGTGATCAAGAAATTCAAGGGGGTTGGTTCTTAAGTAGATGTTCACTGACCTCCATTTTTGTGGCCTATTGAGAAAGGATCTAGTTGTTAATATAGAGGTCCTTAAGGAGTACCAAATATACTTGTAATCAATTATTCCATTTCTATTATTTTCACTTGGATTTAGCCACATCATCAACATATGATGTTGATTAAAGAAGGGGTGTGAAATAAGGTCCATATCAACAATGAGTATTGCATCAATCATCACAAATGTTAGCACTTATTTTGACCTGGGGTTGATTTGTCATGATCAGGAGGTTTCTTCATTTGAAGCCTTCATCTTCCTGCCCATTTTTTCTAAGTGTTGGACTTCCTCAGCATTTTTCAGCTGCAGCATCATATTTTCCTGAGGAGGAGGTCATCATCATCATCTTGTCTTCGATGATGGTCTGCATCATCATGTTCTTCGTCGGCTTGTTTTTCTCATCGTCATCATCATATTTCAACTATCGGGTGATGTTTGCTTATTATCCTGATGATACTGGTGAGCTACAGTGCGCCCTCATCTGCTTGCGAGGGTGATTTTTCAAAGTATCCGGTGATCTTTCATTTATCACCTTGCTCATGATGATGATGTTGCCCCGTTATCCTGAAGGGGTCATTCTCTAAGTTGCTCGACCTAACTTGTTTTTTCTTAAGGGTCGTCGTCATCATCATGATATTTCCTGTTATCATCCTGCTGCTTACGGAGGTCATCATATTTTCGGCCTTCATGATATTCCGCCGGGGTGATATTTTTATCATCGGGTGATCTTGGTTATGATCATCCTGATGATGTTGTTGAAGAGTTCTAAGTGCGACCCGATATTCACTAGGGTCATCATATTTTGAACGTCAGGATGATCTTAGTCAATATCATCCTGATGATGTTGTATCACTTCTTGTTCGTTGTTTGGGACATCCTGATGATGCTGACGTCATCCTTATATATCAGGGTGATATTTGTTTCTCTGCCTATCTGCATCATGATATTTCCGAGGGAAGGGGTGATATTTTCATATCACCCGGATATATGTTTGCTCGAGCATCATGATGATGCTGATATCAAGGAGATATCCGCCTGCTGCCTTCGCACATTATCTACTGAGGGTGATCTTTTCAAGCATCATCATCATATTCAGTTATCGCCCCGATCTTATAGAGGAGCTATAGTGCAACCTGATATTTGTGCATCAGGAGGATATTTCCAAACATCCGGTTGTCTTCCGAATATCATGATGATGTTAATATGATGATGACGTCATCAAGGTCCCGCGGGGGTCATATTTTTAACACTGATCATCTTGAAGAGACCTCCTGATATTTGCAAACATGATGATGACGTCATCCGGATATGAGGAGGTGCGCAGTAGGCAGATATGATGATGACGTTAGCAGGATATGATGATGACGTCATCAAGATGTTCATCGGCCAGACTTTTGGTATAAGCTCAGCAGGAGGATGTTCCTCCGATGGATTAGGTTGTGCCGATTATCATGAAGGTTATATTTCAAATATCATGATGACGTCAGGGTGATATTTCGAACAACAGGATATCATGCTGCTGGAGGATGATGATGATGAGGTCTATACTAGTGTCGTCAGGAGCAAAAGCACCGACATGATATATGCTCATGACCTAGTATATAAAGTGTTATTGAGGTCATCGCGGGGTGCATGTGGGATATTGATATCCTGCATTTTCAAATATCATGATGATGAATCTCGGCGGGAAATGGTTGTGACTGCAGATTTGATGATCTTCCCAAGGCCGCGGGTTGGTGCGCCATTAATGGCGATTGTTGCAGAGGTATGGGCGATGGCGTGAGCGGATCTTATACCTGTCTGGAGGTGTCAATCAGCGGACAGGGGCGCAGGGCTCGAGATATCTTCCTGTCTCCTCCCCTACCTGCTGCATTCAAGTTTGGGCGCCAATCCGGTTGTGTTTGAGCGCCATTTTCATGATACTGTGTATCTGGCGAAATTGTGGTCAACCATGTAATTAATTGCTGAGCACCTACCTGGCTGTTATAAGCAGGTTGTGTTGTTCATTTGAGGTTGTTGAAAGTTGATGATTTTGGCTCTGTAATGCATAACAAGCTGATCTGGTTGCTCTGTACAGCTTACCTGTGAGTTTATGTATCTCTTGTTGTTTGTTTTTGGCATGAACCCACTGATTTCATGATTAAACTTATATGAGAAATGCTATTTAGCATGTGTTGTGTTAATTCTGTCTCCAGTATTGCATGTATTCTTCTTCTGAATCTGGATGTTTGGTAATGTTTAGATTCTAGAGCATAGAATTCCTATGTTGACTGTCTGATCTTTTAACTTCTACTCAAGGGGTAGATTAAACTATTTTCAGGTTGAACATTGGGAAGGGTATACTGCAGTAGGGATACCATAAGTAGAGATAACCTAACACTCTGTATTGGGAGATGTCTGTAAGGCAGATATCACATATATCCCCTTGAAATCCAGTTTTAGCTGTTCATGCTGATCATTCACAGGTGTATGTCTACTGACTCCAGGCCCTGGATAGGCACCAATCATGCTTTGTTTTGTGTTATAACCATATCCAGCTTTGCATCCAAGCTTAAAATCCAAATCAAAATCTAAAACCAACATTAGGACTTTAGAGTTAGTTTTAGGAACCTCAGTCCTCTGTCTACAACTGCAAATAGGCCCAAAGCTAGCCCCTTTGCTCTTATCTTTCAGTTTTGGTCTACTTACAGGAGGACTCATCTGCTTTCTGTCAACATCCCAGCCTTGCATGCATATCCTCATGGATGTTGAGTAGGGAATACCCCCCTAGGTCTTGCAGAGCCTGAAGAAGAAGAGGAGATAAAATATAGAGTCTATCTCCTACACTGTTGACCCCCTGGCCCAGAGATCCTGTTGATCACTGATGGCTACCTTGTAGGGAAATCTGGGAATAAGCATCCAGTCTGGGAAAAAGTCAACAACAAATATGCCAAATATTTAGGGTCCTAGATTGAAGATCAACTCTAGCATTGACTTGTTGGTTTGCTTTAGCATTAAGTTTCCTTCAAATATGTTTAAATTCCACTTGAGAGAAGCAATTCAGAAGGATTTGAATGAAGACACATTGTATTCAAAATTGATTAAGTTATAATGGCTTTTTGTAACAACATTTATAACAATTTAGGAGTCTCCAAAGACCTAGAAAGTTTCAACCCCTTCCTATTTGGCCAAGAGAAGGCCAATTTTAAGAACAAGAATTTTAGCACTATTATTGATAGAACACAGAACAAAAACATTTTTAAGGAAATATTTATCATTAAAGAATATTATTCCATCTCCACCCACCTATCTTGGGTTGCCTTTAGAGGCCCCATCAAAGAAGAGAGAAAATCTAGGTACACAAGGAGGTTGAGACTCCAATGTCACCTACTTATTCTCGATAGTATTGAATCCTAGGATATTAACCTCCTCAAGAGAAGACTAAATGGAAATGACGCTAACCTAGGAAGGGGTATATTGATTCTTGAAGATAGTAGTATTTCTTGCCTTCCATATTCCCCACATTATGTATTGGGAGAGTAAATGTTTAGTGGAGGAATACCATTGAGTTGTTGGATTGTCCTTGAAATTTGGGTGGAAAATCAAGCGCTTCCTAAAAGGAACTTGATGTTGTGTTAAGACTCTTAGCGTTCTTGAAAATGATATTCCAAAAGTTAGTTGCATGAGAACAATGTCTAAAGAGGCGCTCCCTATTTTATTCAATGCATAGGGTGCACCAATTAGGGCTCGAAAGACCCCTCCTCCTTAGATTATCCAAGGTGAGCTACTAGTTTTGAAGTAGAACCCTAAAGAAAAAGTTTACTTTTGGTGTGGCTTTAGGATTCCATATATGGTTCCATCTATGGATGGAAGGGAATGAATCTCAGAGAGCCTTATATGCTTCCTTTGTTGAATAATTTCCTATTCTAGAAATGGTGTCCCATATAAGCTTATCCACTTCGTTGGGATCCAAAGGAAGACATCCTTTCAAAGTGGAGACAAAGATGTGACAATCCTCCTAAAAGAAAGGAGGAATATTGATCTAATTAGCAGATTTGAGCTTTGGGAAAGTTTGAAATTCCATTACCTAATTCTAATAGAAAAGGTTTTGTTTAAGAAGCCATTCATTTAGCCTATAGAGATTACATGCCTAAATTATCCCATGATTTTGTCCTCAATGATTTAAAATTTTTCCTCATTTCTAGGCATCCATGACAATTGTTTGGATATTAACATCAATGCTTTCTCTAGATTTTTCTAGATTTGAGTTTTCTTGTCAACTAGGGAGATGCAAACACTTCTATTGGAGAAGTGGCACTTGTATTTTTCCAAAGAAAAGTAGCCTACCATTTATTTTTATCTTTTGTCATTCGCTAAAGAATTTTGGCCACCAAAGCTTTTTGGTGGTCTCGAAGGCGTCTCAAACCGATTCTTCCTTCTTTCTTGTCTTTGCTCCCACTTAACTAGATGATATTTTCTTTTTCTATGATGTTTTATGCCTTCCCACATAAACTTCCTTATTAATTGCTCCATTTTATTCATAATTCTCAAAGCACAAACTACTTATCTGGTAAATAGGAAGGGCAGAAAGCACAAAATTAATGAGAAGAACTCTTGCTAGAGAAGTTAGCCACACGTTGGCCCATTGGTTGATCTTAGTTTTCATTTTACAAAGGATTTACTCCCAATATTAAACTTTAGGGAGATTGAAAGAAATAGGAACCTCGAGATAAAAGAAAGATTAACCAGTGTTGATCTCAAAGCCCAAATTTCTATAAATACTTGCAAATTCTCTAATGTGAGGATGAGAGAGGTAAATAATTGATTTGTTAGTATTCACCAGACAACTAATAGCCACAAAATAAGAATTAAGAACCGAAGCAAACCTTCGAGCAATTTGAGGAGAAGCTCTCCCTAGAAGAATGGTGTCATTTGAAATTTGGGCATGATTAAGCTCTTTACCTCCTTGAATTGTTGGTCAAGTAGTTGTTTTTGCTACCTTTTAGCTCTAAAGTTCTGTTGAGAAGTTCAACTATTAAAATATACAAACAAGGAGAGAGGGGACAACCTTGTCTCAACCCATAAGATAGATTGAAGAGTTTAGTGGAACTTTTGTTAACTAGTAGATCCATCCAAGGATTACTAATGCATTCCTTAATCCACCTGATAGTTCTTTCATTGAATCTTAATTTATTCAGAGTGTTGAAAATGGATTTGTGATTTATCCTATCAAAATCATTGGCTATATCCAACTTAATGGCCATTATCTTCTTATTATTCTATTTGTTAGAGTGAATAGCTTCCTAGGTGAGAATGATGCCTTCTACGATGTGCTTGGAGGGAACAAAACCAGTTTGTTCTTCTGAGACAATGAGAGGAATATAGCTAGCAAGTTTTTTTGAAATGATTTTGGAGATTATTTTATAAGAGGAATTACATAAGGGAATGGGATAGAATCTGTCCATACTAAAAAATTGTGCTTCTTTTGGGATAAGGGCTAAAAAGGTGGAATTGATACCTTCATGAATTCTTTGATGTCTCATGGAGTCTTCCATCATTTCCAATAGGTCATCTTTTATTAACTCCCAAAAGTCCTAGTAGAAATTTGCATTAAATCCATTAGGGCCAAGGGATTTGTCTCTACTCATGCTTAAGACCACCCCTTTTAACTCTTCCATTGTCACCTCCTTGAAATAATTTTTGTTTTATTCCGTAGAAATGCTATGAGGAATGCACTCTAAGAGTTTATTTAGCTCTAATTCCTTGTCTATGTTTTCTTCAGAGAAGAGTTGTTTAAAATGAATTAAAATATGATCTTTGACCTCATTCACATCCTCTATATGGTAGCCATCTTCTAATTTAATTTTTGTGATGGTGTTGACATTCCTTTTTTGTTGTGTTTTCCAAAATAAATATTTTGTATTTATATTTTTAACACTATGTGATTGTCCCTTCTCATAAGAACTAGAACTAATTCTTCTGTAGTGTAACTTTATTGGTGCAAATTGACAAGCTTGTTTGTAAGATAGAGCTGAACCTCTCCCATTAGGTTGAAAACCTAAAAGGGTGGCCTAATGGAGGCCAATTGTGAAAAACCACAAGGGCACTAGAGGTTGATGGTAGATATATACAATTCTAAATAAGATATAGCAAGATAAGCTTACTGCAAAGTAGATGTGACACTTGGCTCGTTGACCTGAAACACATCCAAAAGGCACCATACAGACAAGGGACACATTTCCCTACGACTGTATACAAATAAAAGTAGAAGATATATTAGAAGATTAGGCTAGGAAAGTAGATAAGGCTAGACTAAGCAAGGCATATAATGTGAAATAGACATTGTAACCAAACTTTGTATCAGAGATGTTTATATATTAAACAAAAGATTATTATATATGACTTTTTATGAGATATTGAGTAATAGGTGAAGTGTGGATGATGTTGAGTATGTATTTATGTATATTTAATTAGTTTTTCTTGTCTTGTCCTAAATTACATGCTTTTGTAATCTACTGCATGAGTCTCAAACCTTCTCTTACTGCTCACACTGGGCCACAAATACAACTTTCAAGAGACTAAAGCTTAGATCTTAAGTCTGCACCCTGTTCTTGCCAACATTTGGTTCCATTTTCAAGACTCTAGTAAAAGCAGTGAGGGAAGGATAAAACATAAAACAAATTATTTGTGATAGTGAAGAATTCATGAGAAAGGATTACAGATAATAAGAAACCAAGTTTTATGATTTACATTAGGATCCTCTAGATTCTAGCCTCATGGGAAGGGGTTAGGCACCTAGGGAACTATTAATGTAAAGGTGGGGGATCTTGGAAATGGATCTCCAAGAGATGCGACCATTAAGGTAGGTCTATTTTAAGCCATTAGAGATGGATAAAAAAGGATTAATGTAATACCAAATCAAGACCACCTATGACTAAAGGAAAGAGCAAGAGATAGAGAAGTTTTTGAGCAAATTAGAATGGTAGTTGAGTTGAGCATTTAAGAAGAGAGAACATTGAAACAAATTTAGGAGAGAGGAAAGGTATAAAAGGAGGATTGAGAGAGCCGAGGCCTCTTTAGAGTGCACAAAGAGGGCTATGGTAAAAAGTTTGGAAAGTCCACAGTTGGGAGCATAGGTAGGACTAATGACCTATGAGAATATAATAGAGGAAAGCCAAAAAAAACCTAATAGGAATGGAAGACCAACTAAAGGATTATGATGAGTTTAAGGAGTTAGCAAATGAAGGACTTGGGAGCTATAGTTCTTAGTTTTGGGGTAGAAGAAGGGGTGCTTTGTTGGTAGAATTTTTGATCTAACATACATTTTCTAGAATCAATCTATCATACCTAAAGGTTACAATAAGTGAAGGGTTTGAGTACTTATTACCTTTAATTTTAAAATTAAAGGGCCTCCAAATTTTAGTAAAGATTATTTGAATGATTTGGTTAGTCAAAGTGTGGGAATAATGAAAGAAGAAGGGTATTAGGAGAAGATGAAAAATGATAGTGATGTTATGATCAATGAATTTGCCACAAATACCATGAATATTTTTCAAGAAGCAAGTGATAACTCTCTATTTTCTAGTGATATGTCTCAAACTAATGAAAAGTTACCAAGCATTGCATCTTCTAAGATGAAGAGACACCTTGAAGAGGTAACCCCCTAGACCGAGAATCATCCTCTATGTTGTTTAAGACTAAGAGGAACCTCCTGCAACAATATAATGAAAATTGCACGAAATAACATAAATATATAAATAACAGAAACACAGAAGGAATTTATTGATCGCAGGCCACTTCAAGGGGGCAACCTCCTTTGAGCAAGCTCAATACAATAAATTTGTGGATCTAAGCTTATTTGCAATTGCAAGTAATGGAGTTTATGACCAAAATATTCTAATTGGTTTTCCATTGACATAAGACCGGAAAAGCTTACTGGTTTGGATGCGCAAAAACAAATGCACCAGCACAGAGTGCAAAAGCGTTATAAGTCAAAGAAAATGCGCAACTCTGGTGTTTTTCCTTGTTTTCTCAAAAAATTTGCAAAATTTTGGATCGTTTTCAGGAGCTCCTATTTTTTTTGGCTTGAAAAACTTGGTGTTTCTGAATAGTCTGATGTTCAATTATGGTAAAAACACAGCAAACACATAGAAGTTTTTCATGATTTTTACCTTTTTATATTTTTTTTGTATTTTTTGGACTATTTTGACTCAAAACAAGTACAACCTAGGCTAGATACGACAATATTCGTTGAATCCTCTAGTTGTGCCACTCAAAGCGTGTAGCTCCAGAATCTAGTAGCACTGGCTCCCCTCCACGGCACTCACTTCTCACGCATACCAGATTCGGGTTTCCTTAGGCTCATCCCCACACCGAACCTTAGGATTGTCCCCGCTACCTCTAGTAAGAGTCACTTGAATCGAGGACGCTTCAAGAGCTCCACCCTTTGCATCAACGAATAGGGGTTTTTGGCTTGCTACACAATTGGTTCTTAGTTAGGGTAACCGTTCAAGTGGTTACACATGCGGCAGCGCTACTCTCCGTTATGGAGTCTCCCAGCCTCAAAGGGTTATGCCTATAAGGGTTTTGGGGGAGGTTGGCCGTTAGTGTAACACAGCAGCACTCGTTGCTTGAGGTTTTCACCTCAAGCACAATTTATTTTAAGTGGCTTGGTAGGGCTTGGCTTTAGCCTGTTACCACTCAGGGTCGTTCCCACTTGGACAAGCGTGCATCCAAGGGCAGGCCCCCCTAAAGGTTTGACAAAAAGAATGACAAGTCTGACACTTTGATCACCCAGTTAAGGGGAGAGCATAAGCCTATTGTCATTCGCAAGCACAGAAAACACTTGTTTATCTGACCTAGTTAAAAATAGAAAAACTAAATGAGTTAATCTACTTGTGCACTCACACGATTGTTAACTTGGAAGTGTTTAGATCATAGCAATATTCATTTCCTGTTTGTTAACTTTGAAAGTGATTAAGACATAGCATTGGTCATTTCCCGTTTGTAAAGATAGCAGTGGTTAAACTAGAAAATAAATCAACAATGCACTGATAGCAATAAGGTCCAGTTACTTCCTTCCTAGTTAGAGAACTATGTGAAGCTTTGTATGAAATGCACTTGTTACTTTCAACCCTAGTTAATCTAAGTGAACTTAGGCAAAATATCTAGATGACCTAATCCAGCCACTACTCCTGCAAAACTGATGTTAGCTCAACATGCAAAAATTAGAAACCGTACAACAAAAAAGCATAAGACAGATGCGTAACATTGCAGCTTGAATGCGCAGAAACAGGAAGTGTATGCGGCTTTTGTACAAAAGCACAAGAATAGAAATCAAATGCGCAAGACTCAGAGGTATATGCGCAATAACAGCAGATGCATTGTTTGACAGAATAGATGCGCAAAAAGATAGGGTAAATGCGCAACTTGGACAGATGCGCAAAAAAGATAGGGTAAATGCGCAACTTGGATAGATGCGCAATTAGACAGAGTGTATGCGCCAATTGAACTCAGATGCCATAGCCAAGGTTGGATGCGCAACTTTGGAGGTTGTATGCGCAACTGCGGAGATCAGATGCGCCAAAAAATTAGATGCGCAGCCTCGGGAGGTGTATGCGCCGTTTCAGAAGTCGAATGCGCAAAAACTCTCTGTCAGAGACCTATTCGTCACCTGTACAGACTTGTCTACAAGAAAACTCAAATTTTTTTTATTAGTAGAGGGGCAAGGGCCCCACGGTGGGCACCAAAATGTGAGGGGGAAAATAGGTTAATCAATAAGATTATGAAACCCAAACATCTATAGAAGTTGAAAGCAAAGAAGATTAAAACAAATAAAAGTAAATGTACTTACAACCTCTTTACCTATCGTTTTCCATTACTCGCCTATTTGTCCTTGATCTTGATAATGAAGCCCTCAGAAGCGTTGCTCCCTTGCTTGTTTGAAGATGACAAAGACAGAATGGCTCTGATATTCGTGTGATTGAAGGTGAGCTTCAACACACTAGATAGAGGATAAGATGAATGCTTAAGGAAATGGGGGTGCCAAAGGCGCACCGGTATCTCTGCAGCATAAGTTTGCACAATGATCGATATATAAAATGAAGAGAAGAAAGTTGTGTTTATAGAAAAAGGTGAGGGAAGATCAATGGTTGAGAAGAAAAGAGAAAATCAACGGAGGAGGATTGTTGAGGAACATGCAACAAATGGAATAAGGACACATGTCATTCGAAAAGTAGCCTTGTTGAGTTAACTCCTCTCTTGATGAGGATGAGATTTGATTTTCTTAAATTATAATTTATTTTTCTAATTTAAGAGAAGATTTGCTTTAAAGATGCTTTAAAACTGATTTTGCTTTTGTAACTCAGCTTTTGCTTTTATGTGACAAGAGGAAAGTATTTTTGGAAGATAAGAATGATTTTTGTGAAGATAAGAAGGCATAATTAAATAAAAAGATTTATTATTTAATTATTTTGTAGATAATTGAGAGGAATAAATAAAATATAGAAATATATTTTATTTTTGTGAAGATATTTGAAGAATAAAATAAAATATAAAAATATATTTTATTTAGTGGAGAATTTAGATTTTATTTAAATAAAATTTACATTTTATTTAAATTTGGAAGAATAAAAGATTTTAATTAAATAATTGAAATTATTTAATTATTTAGAAGAATGAAGTTGATGTAGATGAATTTAATTAATTAAATAAAAGGTAATTTATTTAATTAAATGAGAGGAAGTGAATCAAATAAATAAATAAATGTATTTATTTATTGATAGAGGAATGCGAAGGTGAAATAAATATTTAAAATATTTATTTAAGTAGAGTCATGTCAATTTTAGGTGTATACACTTTCATTGGCCTCAACACGTACTTATATACTAAGTATAATCTAAACAACTATTACTTCCCATGAATGTGGGATAATACAATATGCTCATGGGATGACTTACAAAGCATATGCGTTCAAATGTAATATACTAGCAAAGTACAGAGAAGGGTTAAACATGGGTTCCTAACATCCCCTCCCTCTTAGAAAAGTTTTGTCCTCAAAGCTTAAGATGTGGAAATTGTTGATGAATTTGAAGGAGTGGTTCCCATGTAGCATCCTTTGGTTACATTTTGTGCCAAGGAATTAAGACCTATGTGATGGATCTGGAGTGAAGCTGATGAGTGCACCTGTAAAGGATTGCCTCTGGCTCCAAAATGATGGATCCTTCGTTATCTAGTTCTGGTAAAATAGTTTGTGCTCTGACGTTGGTGCCAAGAACTTTCTTTAGACAAGAGACATGAAATACTAGATGAACGTGGGAAGGAGGAAGCTCCAATTTATAAGCAACCGACGTAATCTTCTGAAGAACCATATATGGCCCATAGAACTTTGGAGCCAACTTATGACGCCCTTTGAGTTTTAGGGATGATTGCTTGTATAGTTGTAGACAAAGAAAAACCATATCACCTACTTGAAAAGTACGCTCAGAACGGTGTTGATCAGCCTGTTGTTTCATTCAATTTCTTGCCATGTGAAGATTGTCCTGCAAGATGCAGAGAATCTGATACCAGGTTCAGAGAACTGTGTCGACTGCTTGAATTGGTGAACTGCTGGGGGTCTATGGAAGGAGCACTGGTGGCGTCTGACCATAGACTGCTTCATATGGAGTCATTTTAGATGCAGTGTGGTAGGAGGTATTGTACCACCATTCAGCGAGAGGGAGCCACTTTGTCCACTAATGTTGTTGTTCTGAGGTGAAGCAACGAAGATAAGTTTCCAAACATTTGTTGACAATTTCAGTCTGACCATCTGTTTGTGGGTGATACCCAGAACTCATCTTCAGTTTGGTGCCGGTGTGTCGAAATAGTTCTTCCCAAAAATAACTGGTGAAAGTTGCATCACGATCTGAGACAATGGAAGAAGGGATGCCATGAAGATGGAAGATCTAGTCCATGAATATTTGGGCGACTGAGGAGGTTGTATAGGGATGGCTGAGGGCACAAAAATGACTATATTTGGAGAGGTGATCAACCACGACCAAGATTACTGTCTTTCCTCTAGGGATCCCCCCAATGAAATCCATAGAAATATCTGTCCAAATCCATGTAGGAATGGGCAAGGGTTCGAGCAATCCCAGAAGGAGTGTCGTTTCACCTTTTTTGTGTTGACAGATATCACATTCAGCCGCCATCTGTTGAATTGCCAGTTTCATTCCCTTCCAAAAGAAGTTACGTCATGTCCGCTCATAAGTTTTGAGGAACCCAGAGTGCCCTGCCAATGGAGAAGCATGGAGTTCATAGAAGACAGCCTGCTGAAGATCTATGCTCTGGGGAAGCACCAAACGACCCTTGTATCGCAGAGAAGCACCATCCCAAGAGTAATGTGGTACAACAGAAGGGTTATTGGCCAAATGTTGAATGATTTGAGATAATGAAGAGTCATTGACATAGTCCTGCTAGATAGATTGCAACCAATTTGGAATAGGCATAGAAATAGCTGAAAGGGAAGCTTGGTCACCAAATGTGCAAGAAAGAGCATCCGCCACAATATTGTCCTTACGCTTCTTGTAAGTGATCTCATAGTCATAACCCATGAGTTTGCTGACCCATTTCTATTGTGCTAGGGAGGATACTCATTGTTCTAGGAAATATTTCAGACTCTGGTGATCAGTCTTGATGAAAAAATGATTTCCTAGTAGGTATGGCCGCCACTTTTGTACTACATGCAAAATAGCCATCATTTCCTTCTTATATGTAGAGAGAACTAAATTCTTACCAGAAAGGGCTTTGCTGGTGAATGTAATGGGATGATCCTCTTGCAGGAGAACAACACCAAGTCCATTGCCACAAGCATCACTCTCAATAGTGAAGATCTTGAAAAAATCTGGCATAGCTAGAACAGGTGTAGTACACATAGCTTGTTTCAATTTTTTAAATGCACACTCAACAACATGTGTCCAAATAAAAGCATCCTTTTCTAACATAGCTGTTAATGGAGCTACAATCTTCCCTTAATCCTTGACAAACTTGAGATAGTAGCCAGTCAGCCCCAAAAAACCACGGAGGCTCTTGAGTGTCTGAGGATGCGGCTAAGTTTTCATGGCATCTATTTTTGCAGGATCCACGCGAACCCCTTGGGCTGAAACAATATGCCCAAGATACTCCACTTCCTCCTGGCCAAAAACACATTTAGACTATTTTACATAGAGATGATTATTAGAGAGAAGTTCCAGTACGAGATCCAGATGTTGGAGATGCTCAGCCCATGTTTTACTATAGATGAGGATATCATCGAAGAAGACTAGAATGAATTTCCGCAAGTAGGGCCAAAATATTTAATTCATCAATGCCTGGAATGTTGAAGGAGCATTAGTGAGGCCAAAGGGCATGACCAAAAACTCATAGTGGCCATCATGTGTGCGGAAAGCCATTTTAGGGATATCATCCTCATGAACCTAAATTTGGTGATACCTAGAACGAAAATCCAACTTCAAGAAAAAATGAGTACCGTGAAGCTCATTAATAACAAGAATTAGAAACTTATCCTTGATTGTGATGTGATTAAGTGCTCGGAAGTCAATGCAGAGGCTCCATGACCCATCTTTTTTCTAGACAAGAGGAACTAGTGAAAAAAAGAAACTGGTACTAGGGTGAATAATACCTTGCTTCAGTAAGTCTCGAACGAGCATCTCAATCTTTGTCTTTTGGTGAAATGGGTAGCAGTAGGGCCTGATGTTGGGAGGAACGCTTCCAGGAAGCAGTTGAATACGGTGGTCTTTTGGTCATGAAGGTGGCAATCCCACTGGTTCAACAAAGACACATGCATACCTATCCAAAATTTGTTGTAGATCAGAAGGAGTAGTGGAGACCACTGATGGTTGCATCTGAATGGAATGGAGCTGAGCAATGACACCATGTGAATTCTTCTTAAAAAGCTTTTCCATGCGATGTGAACTTATGATGCTGAGAGACCCCGGTTGTAAGCCCTTCAATGTGTGTTTTTGCCCATTGTCTGAAAACTGCATCCAAAGTTTAGCAAAATCCCATAAGATGGGTCCAAGTGTACGTAACCATTGGGCGCCCAAAACCACATCACATCCACCTAAGGGAAAGGAAAATATGTCAGAGCACAGGTTATAATCGCCAATAGAGATATGCACATTGCGACACTTCCCTTTGCAAGGTAATGTGCCCCCATTGGCAATCATGACTTCAAAGCTGGAGCAAGGATGGATAAAACAATTAGCCTGTTTGGTAATCCGAGGGTCAATGAAGTTATGAGTGCTACCAGAATCAATGAGTATTGTAAGAGGGAGCTTTTTGAAGTAACCCTTGATCCGCATGGTTTGTGGGGTGGTGACTCTTGCTAAAGCATGGAGAAGACCTCTGGGTGGTCTTCCTAAGAAGCAGAGTCAACAAGCGGCTGCTGAGTATTGACCTAATCATCCACTGTATAATGAGCATCTGCAGAATCTTCAGTTTCAGGCAGAGAATCCACATCCAAGAGATAGAGCTTTTTCTCAACACATCTATGTCCCCGAGTGAATTTCTCATCACAATTATAATAAACTCCTTTTTCTCTACGTGCCCACATCTCTGCTTCAGTCAAATGCTTGATAGGAGTTATTCTAGGAGATGGTGTTATTTGAGATCTTTGGGAAGCTGTATTTCTGAATGGAACAAAATTAGATTTGGAGCGCTGTTTGTTAGAAATGAAAGTAACACTACTTCAATGGAAATCTGATTCAAGATAAATTTGAGCAATCTTTAACTGTGTGCTATTAACAATGGAGATTGTAACAAAACATAAACCCACAATACAGAAATATACCATAAGCAGAATGAAGCACATAACACAATGTTTAACGTGGAGAAAACCCTTTCGGGTAAAAACTCTATACAGGAAAGATGCCCAATGTTTGTATTAATCTGAAAAAGATTTACAATACAACAACACTTCAACTCTCTCCACTAGTCTTCAATCTAACAGCATTCTGGCAGCACCCGAGTACCTAAAATCTATATTGAAGCAACTAATACATGGCAAATACTTATAGAAATGTTTTCTAACTCATCTTATGCATTCACATTCTCTCTCATGAGATTCCCCAACATACAAATATTAAATTCCATCTTACAAGCACCTTCCACTTGTCCAAAAACAACCATGTAAAGGTTGGGAGCCCAAGACTAAATCTGGCCTTTTACAACATCTTATGACGTGTCATAACCGTCATAGATTCCAACAAAAGAGTATCTTTCCAAGATAGGAACCTTGGGCTAAATATAGCAAATATACAACTAACATATCCGTCATAGAATCATAGAATCTTATGACAACTTGAAGTTGTCATAGATTCACTCACCAAACATTATGACAGTTGTCATACATGCCAAAAATAGTATATTCCTCAAGTGAGCACACCTATCCTCATTTACCATGAGTTTTTACATTTTCCAATAGTAAAAGTCACTCCGTAATAACTTCTGGTGACTCCGAAATTACCCCTGCTAGTGAAACTAGTACATCTCCTCATGGATAATTACAAATTACATATAATAAATGGAATAAATACAATATTAGGATTTATAGAGTTAATGGCACCTTATCCCAACATTCTCCCACTTGACATTATACATTGTAAATCAACCCATAAGAAATCAAATAAAAATAATTAAGCACTAGAAATAAGGCCCATGGCCTCTCTGTACCACACAAACTTCTCTATGCTCACAGGCTTAGTCAATGAATCTGCAACATTCTCCTGAGTGTCTATCTTCTTTAGCTCAATCTCTCCATTTGTAACCAACTCTCAAACAAAGTGATATTGAACATCAACATGCTTAGTCCAAGCATGATACATGGGATTCTTGGCCAAACAGATAGCACTCTGGCTATCACAACCAATCTGAATGATCATGCAATCAAAACCAATACATGTACACAGTCTCCTCAACCAAATTGCCTCCTTAGAGACATGAGTATCAGCCATATACTCTATTTCTAGTGTGGACAAAGCAACTGTGGGCTGTCTCTTACTCATCCAACTCACTGCTCCTCCAAACAAAGTAAAAACATAGCCGCTAGTGGACCTTCGACTATCCAAGTCACCTGCCCAATCTGCATCAACAAAACTTGGTATATCCAAAGATTTATCAGCACTATTAGTACTAGAATAAACCAAACAATGGTTAGGAGTACCTGCAAGATATTTAAACACCCTCTTCGCATAGTTCCAATGTTGTCTACCAGGGTTAGACATAAATCTGCTTAAAACTCCCACTACTTGGGCAATATCTGGTCTAGTCCAAACCATTGCATACATCAAACTCCCTACAACACTAGCATATGGCACATTAGACATATCCTCAAGATCATCCTCAGTCTTTGGACACATATCTAATGAAAGCTTAGTACTAAAGGGTAAAGGAACTCTAACTGGGTTACAATCCTGTAAACTAAACCTCTGCACAATAGTATTCACATACTTACTTTGTGACAACCAAAGCTTTCTGTTAACCATGTCCCTCATAATCTCCATTCCTAGAATATACCTTGCAGCACCAAGATCCTTCATCTCAAATGCACCTAAAAGTTGGGCTTTAAGCTCACTGACCATACCCTTAGTATTGCTGAAAAACAACATGTCATCAACATACAAAGCAATAACCAGTATAGAATCATCAACACAATGAATGTAAACACAATGATCCTCCTCGCTTCTAGCAAAACCCAATTTCAAAACAAATGAATGTAACTTTTGATACCACATTCTGGGGGACTATTTTAGACCATAAAGAGACCTCTTTAACCTGCAAACCTAATGTTCTTTTCCTTTTACCTCAAAACCTGTAGGTTGTTGCATATAAATTTCTTCTTCAAGATCTCCATGCAAGAATGCAGTCTTAACATCCATTTGCTCAATCTCCCAATCATAAGCTACAAGAATGGATAAGAGAAATCTAATAGAAGTCAATTTAGCAACATGAGAGAATATCTCACCAAAATCAACTCCCTCTCTCTGGGAGTAGCCCTTAGCTACCAGTCTAGCCTTGTACTTCTCTAATGACCTGTCTGCTCCAAACTTCTTCTTGAAGACCCACTTACATCCTATGGCCTTTCTTCCTTTGAGCAAATGAACAAGATCCCAGGTGTTATAAGAGTCTAAAGCCATCATCTCCTCCTGCATGGCCTATTACCAAGACTCACTATCATCTGTAGAAATAGCTTCCCTGTAGGATCTAGGTTCATCGTTAGTACTTAATAAAGCATATACACAATGAAAATCTGGTGGGCTATACCTGTCAACTAGATTATGTTGTCTTGTGGATCTCCTCAAGGGTGGAGTAAGAGACTCTAGTCATTCTTCTACATGATCATCTGCAACAACTTCTTCCGTAACTACAGACTCATCTTCATTCGAACTACTCAAATCTTCTTCTTCTTCTTCTTCATCCCCTAATCCATCATTCTATTCTTCATGAGAAGCATCTTGCTGCTCTAAATCAAAGTGCACCTTATTTACCTTTTCATCTGTTTCTTTTGGCTGCTCAAGTTTAGAAATAGCTCTAAGTTCCCTGAAAATAACATCTCTAGAAAAAGATAATCTTACAGGTTAGTGGATTCCAAAGCTTATAACATTTGACATTGTCACCATATCCAATGAATGTACACTTTTTAGCCTTTGGATCCAACTTAGATCGCTTTTCCTTAGGTACATGAACAAAATCCTCACAGCCAAAAACCCTTAAATGTGAAATAGAAGGTTTCTTACTTGTCCACACTTCATAAGGTGTTGAATCAAGAGCCTTACAAGGAGATCTATTTATCAAGTAGCAAGCAGTACACACAACCTCTGCCCAAAAGCATTTATCCAACTGTACATCACTAAGCATACTTATGGCCCTTTCCATAATTGTTCGGTTCGTCCTTTCTGCAACACCATTCTGCTGTGGTGTATACGGAGTTGTCTTTTGTCTGATTATACCTGCATGCTTGCAAAACTCATCAAATTCCTTAGAACAATATTCCTCTCCATTGTCAGATCTTAATATTTTTATCTTTAAACCTGATTGGTTCTCTACTAAGACTTTGAATTCCTTAAACTTAGTGAAAACTTCATATTTATGCTTCATAAAATAAATCCATGTAAATCTGGATACATCATCAATGAAGCTTACAAAATAACAAGATTTTCTAATAGATTCATTATCCACAGGTCCAAACACATCCGTATGAATAATTTCTAACTTCTCTTTTGCTCTGTTGCTTCTTGAAGGAAATGATTTTCTGTTTTGTTTACCAAACACACAATGCTCACAGAAATCAAAGTGCTCATCAGAATAGGAGAAACCATCCAACAAATTTTTATTCTTAATAGTTTTTAATACATTATTACTCGTGTGGCCCAATCTACGGTGCCACAACATACATGCATTTTTAGTATTATCCTCAGATACATAGGAGGCATTATAAACTGTAGTGGCTTCAAGCTTGAAAAGACTTCTGAATCTCTTCCCCTTCGCTACCACCAAGTTCCCTCTCACTAATTTGCAGCCATGCTTTTCAAATGTCTCATGCATTCCCAAATCATTCAACTTCGAAACTAAAATCAGATTTTTAGCTAATCCAAGAACATACAAAACACCAAGGAGGGTTTTAATCCTCCCATCACTGAAACACAACAATACCTTTCCTTTCCTGACAATTGGATATGTAGAGTTGTCACCAAGGTAGATATTACCTCCATCATATTCTTCATATGAGGAGAACCATTCCTTGTGCAGAGTCATATGAAACGAGCATCTTGAGTCAACCAACCAGTGATCATTAGAAACAAGATTACATGCAGAAAGTAAAACTTCTTCACCTACATTCGAAGACTTATCTGAAACACTCTCCCACTATTTCTTGGGGTTTCTGCACTCTTTCTTCACATGTCCCCTTTTACCGCAGTTCCAACACTTAACTCTGTTCTTTTTACTAGGAGTCTTAGACTGGCCCTTGGACATGTCCTTAGCCCCTTTCTAATCTCCTTTAGGTCCTCTTTCCTTAGACCTTCCCTTGACACTGAGAGCATCCCCTAAACTATCCAAACTCTTCTTCCTCAATTCCTGTGACAGTAGCACTGAAACAAGAGCATCCAACTTCGGATTTGCAAGGTTAGTAGTGATAGCAAGGATAACATTCTCCCAAGACTCAGGTAAAGAACATAGAAGTAAGATACATTTATCTTCCTCACTAACCTCAACATCTACTGAATCAAGCTGACTCGCTAACAAATTAAAAGAATTTAAATGCTCTGCAATTGATTCACCTTCTCGCATTTTCATGGAAAACAATTTTCTTTTTAAATAAAGTTTATTTACCATACTCTTGGCTTGATAGATCTCACCCAACCGTTTCCACAACTTGTATGCAGTCTCTTCCTTTGCCACATTTAATAGGACAGAGTCTGAAAGACACAACCGGATGGTTCCTCGTGCCTTCTTATCCAATCCAGCCCATTCATCTTGAGAGACATCGTCAGGTTTCTTCTCTTTTTGAACAACCAACCATTGGTTTCTTTCTTCCAACAAATCTTCTATTTTCAGCTTCCACAACTCATACCCCGTTCCGTTGAACTTCTTAATGTCCAATCGAGAGGTTGATACAACGGTGGATGCAACCATAATAACAACACAAGATCTACAAAACAAACACAACCAAATCTCCCACTGCAGCTATAGCTTCCACACTACCACCTAAGAGTCAAAGCTGGCCAGGCTCTAATACCAAATGTTAGAAATGAAAGCAACACTACTTCAATGGAAATCTGATTCAAGATAAATTTTAGCAATCTTTAACTGTGTGCTATTAACAATAGAGATTGTAACAAAACATAAACCCACAACACAAAAATATACCAGAAGCAGAATGAAGCACATAACACAGTTTTTAACGTGGAGAAAACCCTTTTAGGTAAAAAACTCCACACAGGAAAGAGGCCCAACGTTTGTATTAATCTGAAAATAATTTACAATACAACAACACTTCAACTCTCTCCACTAGTCTTCAATCTGACAGCATTCCGGCAGCACCCGAGTACCTAAAATCTATATTGCAGCAACTAATACATGGCAAATACTTATAGAAATGTTTTCTAACTCATCTCAAGCATTCACCTTCTCTCTCATGAGATTCCCCAACATACAAATATTAAATGCCATCTTACAAGCACCTTCCACTTGTCCAAAAATAGCCATGCAAAGGTTGGGTACGCAAGACTAAATCTGGCCTCGTACAGCATCTTATGATGTGTCATAACTGTCATAGATTCCAGCAAAAGAGTATCTTTCCAAGATAGGAACATTGGGCTAAATATAGCAAATATACAACTAACATATCCATCATATGCGTCATAGAATCATAGAATCTTATGACAACTTGCATATGTCATAGATTTGTTAGGGTTAGCCGGCAGAAGATATCAATTAAATGCAAATAAAGATTAAACAGAGAAATGGAAATACACAGAAATAATAATAGCGAGAGACAATTTTTAACGTGGTTCACCCAAACTCGGGCTACATCCACCAAATAGAGAGTCCAATATTATTATCCAGTAAATCAAACCGATTACAATCAGCAATCCCTACAACTCAATACCGCTGCAAAATGCTACAATACAATATCAAAAAACCCTAACCCTTAGCCGCTTTTTATCAAGCTTTTTGTCGGTTACAAAATAGGGTTTTCTTATGTTGGTCAATGAAAAAATTAACTCCCGGTGCATTATAAAATAATAAAAAACCGTGTGAGGTTTCAGGGGCGTTGCCCCCGAGCCCCCACGGGGGCGCTGCCCCTTGACCCCGCCCTGTATCGCGACAGGGAACGCGCCAGGGGCGTTGCCCCTGGACCCCGCAAGGGGCGCTGCCCCTTGACCCCGTCTTGGGGGCGCGACCCCCAAACCCCCGCAAGGGGCGCTGCCCCTTGACCCCGTAGGAATTTGGGGGGAAACCGCGCCGATAAAAGTGGGGTAAATATAACCTCCGAGTCTGATTAGGCTCCATATAACAACAAGATTCACTCACCAAACATTATGATAGTTGTCATACATGCCAAAAATAGTATATTCCTCAAGGGAGCACGCCTATCCTCATTTACCATGAGTTTTTACATTTGCCAATAGTAAAAGTCACTCCGTAATAACTTCCGGTGACTCCAAAATTACCCTGCCAGTGAAACTAGTACATCTCCTCATGGATAATTACAAATTACATGTAATAAATAGAATAAATACAATATTAGGATTTACAAGGTTAATGGCACCTTATCCCAACATTGTTGAGCTATGATCTTATCCTCCACCAACTTAGCCAACCCTAAGGCTTCCATTATTGTGCTTGGACAAAACATTTTAACCTCAGAGCGAATTGCATCCTTCAGACCACTGACAAAACAACTCCTAAATAATTCATCAGACAATCCCTCTATGTGATTGGTCAGTTTTTCAAATTATGTCTGATATTCTCTCACAATGCCTGTTTGGCGCAATTTAGTGAGTGCTCATGTGAAGTCATCAAAAGCACTAGGGCCAAATCGTTGCAAAATGAGTTTGCAAAAATCTGTCCATTTTGGCTTGTCATGAGCCTTGATGTAACAACAGAACCATTGAAGGGATTCATGTTCCAAATGAAAGGATGCAAGTGGGACTTTGTTGACATCAAAAGTATTATGCAGACTAAAATATCTTTCTGCCCAATATATCCATCTAGTCGGATCATCACCATTGAAGCAAGGAAAATCAAGCTTCAGCCCACAAAAATTGCTAGAAGAAGAGAACCCAATGTTTGCAGAAGAGTCTAGTTGCCGTCTATCATTCATGGTTAAATGCTGAAGATTGAGCCCGAGAATGTTTTCATCTAGATCTTGGAGTTTGGTCTTGAGGGTTGCAAGTTCACCCTCCATGTTTTTTGCCCCTGCGTGGGTCACAACCATAACTAGGAGATTTTTTTTTTTTGGGAATGGGTAGAAAAACACAAACATAAACTTTTTTATTAAAGGAAAATTTGGGTTTGGGAAAAACTCTGATGGGTAATTGGGGTTTGACTAGGTTTTGGACACTTTCTGAGGGAAAGGGGAGAAGAAAATGGTGATTTCAAAAGCGAGGTGAAAGAATGGGAAAAATTGTCCAAGAGGGACAAAGGAGCAGAAATATGAAATGAACATTGTGGCAAAATTTGAAGGCTATTGGGTGAGAATCGAAGCAGTTATGGCAAACCCTAAAAATAGACAAATGTGGGATTTCTGGCTTCGATAAGTGGAATTTGGGATCAGGTCCTCAAGGAAGGAAATATGCAGAATGAAATTTCAGGGGGTTCCAATGAATTTTGAGAGAAAATGGAGCTAAAGCAAGGAAGATGTGGCGAAAAAACTTTTTTTTTTCTTTTTTCTGGAAACTGCCAACTGCTCTAGACAGATTCAATCTGCAATTTGCCAGTTGTCAATAGATATGGGCCCCAGGTATGTTCAGCTTCCTAAAGGTTCAGAGGATTTACTCGGCTACCAATGTTGTCTAACGACTTGCGTATTGGGGCAGTACCCCTCACTCCACGGCTCATGTAAAACTGATAACCGCTTTGCCACAAACGACAACTCTTGGTTTACCTCACGGAGGGGAACTAGTCAATCAGGTAGGGGTCGTTGCCCTTTCCGCTAGCACGTCCTCTCAATGGGTGAACTACTTCGGGGTTCCTGTGGTACTCCTCACAATGAGTTTTAGGGCTATGCCCAGGCACTTCCCACAGTTAAGCGGATAGAGATTATTCCCTGATCCGAACCTGCAATTGAAATGAACAATACAGATGCAAAAAAAAAGAACTACTGCAATAATTGCAGCACCTGGAGGCCACTGCGAAATTTTTTTTTGGTAGAAATTCCACCCAACGAGCCTAAGAAAGCGCTCTGATACCAGATGAGAGGAACCTCCTGCAACAATATAGTGAAAATTGCACAAAATAACAGAAATATATAAATAGCAGAAACATAGAAAGAATTTATTGATCACAAACCACTTCGAGGGGGCAACCTCCTTTGAGCAAGCTCAATACAATAAATTCGTGGATGCCTTTATTAGCCTCAACACATACTTATATACTAAGTCAAATCTAAACAACTATTACTTCCCATGAATGTGGGATAATACAATATGCTCACGGGACGACTTACAAAGCATATGCGTCCAAATGTAATATACTAGCAAAGTAAAGAGAAGGGTTAAACATGGGTTCCTAACAAAGACAAGGAGGGTGTCTATAGAAGATATATTTAGTAAGTCATTGTGGAAAAAGGAAGAGAAAAAGGAAAAAGAATTTGTGAGAGATTGTGAAGAGATATTTTTTGAGATTCAACTACCAAGGGATAAAGGAAGAAATAAAAAATTGGTGAAAAAAAAAAGTGTGGGAAAATTGCTAGAGTTCTAGAGGAAAGGAAATCTAAGAATTTAAGAGAAAAATAAGAAAACTTGCCAATCAATGAAGGAGAAACCTCTAATAGCAGCAACAAAAATGAGGTATCTATCACACATACTATGTAATAGAACAAGGTTAACCTGTTAATTTTTGGCAAGGACATTAAAGAAGCATCTAAACATATTTTTGTTCTAGAATTCACCTAGGGAAGAAATGACACGAGATCCAATTATATCAAACTTTATGATTTTGTTGGAACACTCAGGGATGATTCCCTGTGCTGGTACATGAAGAAATGTTTAGAACATGACAAGGAATGGTAGGATGTAAAATAAGATATCTTGTGCAATTTAAAGTCCCCCAAGGCTCCCATCTTTTAATTTCATTGGGATTTTATCCTCCTCTTTACATATCTCTATGTTTTGATACTAAATTTGTTTCTTCATATTTTAGGAAGGTATTTGTTTTATTTAGATAATATCTATTAATTCAGGTTTTGGTAAATGAGAATGATTCTTACATAACAAATTTGGTATAACTTGATGTGTATTAATTTTATCAAAGGTATTTATGAACCTAATACGGATATCCTTGATCTTTAATCATAAATGAAGGGTTACTCTAAAGAGCTTAAGAGAAGAAGACCCTTGGATGAAATGATCCCCTAGATATCACATGTAGGAAAATTAAGACAAAGTTCACTAGATCAATGTTATAAGTTATAAGGTAGATCATATGATATGGACTGGATTGTTTCATCATTGTTTCAATGAGTGAGGGATAGATTGCTTGTGTGTACACTTGATCTCATCCTAAATGGATAGAACAATTAAGTTTGATGAATATATCTTATTATAAATTTCCACATTTCTTTTAAGATCCTTTTCCTCATTTATGGGTTCCTAAAGAGTCGAGTTGTAGATTTATTATGTCTTCTCAAAATTGTCGTTTTGGCTTTTAAGAGATTGACCCTTATAGGTCGATATGATACCTCAATGGACCTACATCTCAATTGAATTCTTTAATGATGTTTTGGATGTCTTTCTTAGATGAAGTGCTCTCCCCTTGTCACCCTAAGTTTGAGGGAGTTTCATTAGTTACAACCCAAGAAGGGTTTGACAGATGGTTTTGGCATTTTCATAAATTTTAAGCATCTTAATACACACACGGACTAAGATTTTTGAGAAAACACATAGATATATGAGGCATACGCGATAAGTAAGACATGAAGTATACCCCTAAATACATGTGAGGCATGAATCATACACATAAATACATGTGATACACGAAGTATACACGTATGAAGCATATAGATACACAGAATATGCGAAGTATACATATGTAAATATCGTACATGTAATACACAAAACTTATACACTTAATACATGGAGTATGGAACATACACATAATACACAACACATATGAAGCATGAACATAGTGTATAATACACAAGTAGACGCACGTAATACATGAAACATATAGCATACGCTTGATACACAAAGCATGAAGCATACAAAATATATGCACTTAATACACAAGCAAGAAGCATACGTGCAATACACACACATAACACATAAAGCATGAGGTATGCACGTAATTCACAAATTATTTGCACGTAATACATAAGGTATGAAGCATACATGTAATGCGTAATAAACGAATATGAATACAAGTAAGTCATGAAGTGTGCATTTGAACATACATAAGTCATGGAGTTGTTGAAATGCACAAGACAACTGAGAGGGGGGGTGAATTAGTTGTCTCAAAAACTTTAACCACTTATGAATATGAACACATCAAATGCTCAATTACTGTTATTGAAATGTAACCATGAAAGCATGAAACAACAAGCTCAACACAATAACACATGAGACAACAGATTTTTTACATGGAAAACCCTATAAGGGAAAAACCACGATGGGTGTTAGCCCACAAAAATAAATATGTTAACAATACCAAAAAATAGAGGCCCACTGCCTTAGGGCTCACTGCCAAGATCGGCTCATTGCCAAGGGTTGGTGAATTGATTTGATAGCATCTACTCCATGCCTAAGTTCAGTTCCATTGAAGCACAGTATAACTCCTCTTCTCTGCTCTTCTTACACCTTTTCACTTATTTTCACATTTTTGCACAAGGACATCTTTTTTCGCAACTTCATTACATGTTTTTATTCAATTCATCAACCTTGGAATGTACATCAACGTCGGCATTACATTTATCAAC
This sequence comes from Cunninghamia lanceolata, assembly GCA_027924645.1. Taxonomy (NCBI): domain Eukaryota; kingdom Viridiplantae; phylum Streptophyta; class Pinopsida; order Cupressales; family Cupressaceae; genus Cunninghamia; species Cunninghamia lanceolata. Next base: position 17,204 of record BSBN01000203.1, on the reverse strand, counting down.
CATTGGAACAATCTCCAAGGTTGGCATTACAAACATACATAGAAATAGGTCTGGACCTAAACAAAATTAGCTAAGGAAAAGCTGTATGCAGATCACGTTATGCCTTAGCTAGGACTCAAATGTAATCTTCCATGCCACAACATGCTTTCACAATTTTCAATGCATCTCTGCAAGTAGTGAAAACAACTAGGTCAGCCAAGACTGTTGTTAACACTAAGTCTTCTAAGAACAATCTTCATCCACGATCCAAATTTCTCTTTGCAGACCAATCCAAAGGTAGGAACATGATCAGAAGACATCCACAAGCACATTGTAATCACCAAGAACATCTGCACAATCTCTAAACACTTATCCATAATATTCTTCAATCAGGAACACTTGAACATAACTACTATCCACTGCCATATAGAAAGGATCGCTTGCGGACCACCAAATCATGAGCCATTGGAATTGAGGGGTACTTATCATCATTACAAACTATATTCCAGAACTACAAACTGAAATACTTAATTGCGGAGGAATACAGAGCATATTACATTCTCGCTGTCACCACCAAATATACAGAAAAAGCAGTTTTCACTCTGGTGAATATAACTCACTCAAATCTTCATACCAGAGGCTCAAACTTGGAACATAGCAACTTCAAACATGTCTCTAACTAAATTCCAATCCACAGACAAAGATATTCATTCTACAAGAAATGTGGAGCAATCTACTGGAGTATTCTGCTGTAAACAAAGATACTATTCACTACATTGTTTCCACTAGAGGGGCAAATTTTCTAAAAAGCACTTGGAAATTTAGTATTAGGAATACTTATTCATTATCTTCAACACTTATATAAGCCAATGCCAAGAATCTAACTCATTACAAGCAAGCATCAAAGCAAGAGCACAATTCACACCAATGACAACACAAATATGTTGACATCAATGACAACACTGGTTAGGCACATACTTGCAAAAATCTCCCCCTTTGTCATTGATGGCAACATATGATGTGAAAAATTGTAAAGACCATCAAGACAAGATACTCCCCCTTTCATTTTACACATCTGTATTCTTTCTCCCTCTGAGTTTTTCACATGATTTCTCTCCCCCTTTGACATCAATGTCAAAGGGCACATACTTGCACTCTATTGCTTTGATCAAACTGAAATTGTTCTTTCATCAACATTGTAACACTTACTGCTCTTAATCAGGAACTCATGTTAATAACATCTAGCTACTCCCCCTTGAGAGGTAGCTCTCAAAACATCAATCTAGATCAAAAAATGAGGCTTTGGGCACCACTGGACTGATGCATTCATATGCATCTTAGTTCAGAGCAGGAGGGGTAATAACCCCTAACTTTTCTCTAAGATACTCAAAGGTATCGTTAGGTAGAGGCTTAGTGAAAATATCTGCAATTTGATTCTTTGTGGACACATATTCCATCTTTACTTCATTCTCGGTCACCTTTTCTATCAAAAAGTGATATCTTATTGATATATGCTTTGTTCTTGAGTGCATCACTGGATTCTTTAAAATTTTTATAGCACTTGTATTGTCACAAAAGATTGCAATTGGATCTTCATACACTACTCTTATGTCCTTCAAAGTCTACTTCATCCATAACACTTGAGTGCAACAACATGCTGCTGCAATGTACTCTGCTTTTGTAGTAGACAAGGAGATTGAATCTTGCTTCTTTCTCAGCCATGAAACCAATCTTTTGAAAGGAAGCTAGGTGTGCAGAAATCGCTTCCTACACTAATCTAATGAAGGAAGGGCTATGCAAATTCAATTTAATCTTTACAATTACATCAACATGAAACATATAACAGAGATATTACAGCAATACATATAGAACCAGAAAGAAGACATAAGAAGAGAGACAAGATATAACGTGGGAAAAACCCTTATTGGGTGAAAAATCCCACACTCGAAAACCTGCACAATGTATTATCAAAACTGAATATGGTTTATAATACACTTGCAATGGAAGCTCTCAATAGTCTTCAACACTCGTGTATGGAGTCAATCCAGTAGCATAATAGTACCTGTCAAACCTGTAATCCAACTCCTCCTCAAAGCACCTGTTTATATAGAAAATACAAGGCAAAATAGCCTCTATCTTGGAATGGGCGTCCAACTTGGCCTCATGGCCCAATACCCACACCTATGGACACTTGGTCAATATTCTAATATGCTTCTGACACTTGTCCACACACCCCATCCCAAAGAGGTCACCTATTTCCAAAATGGGCTATGACAGATGCTCTTACGACCATCATAGAATCTGTCATAGCAGTTACAACTTACAATTGTAAGAGAATCTGTCATACACAGGCTATAAATAGCATATTCTCTTATAATATGTCATAGTCCACCTTGGGGCCCCCAAAGATGCCTTTTTCAAAGATGCTTCTCGACACATGTCTTCACTTGTCTTACAAGCTTCTATTTCTGACTCTTACATGTCATAACTTCGTCATAGGAATCTGTCATCACCGTTACGGTCAATATTCCCTTACACAACATCCAAGATGCCGACACATGGCAAAATATTCCTACCACTAAGGGGGATGCCTATCTCCTCATGTGAGGACAAAATTACATTTGGTCATATGCCATGTATGATGACACATCACCGTGCCAACTCCCACAATATGACAACATAGGATTTGCATCCAAATTATACAATAGGCAATAAATAAATAAATAAATACAATGAAATAATACAAGGAATTACCAAGGTTGAGACAGCTTAATTCCCAACATTCTCCCACTTGTCAAACACGTTGTAAGAGCCAATAGAATAATAGGATTTAACTGCTATAGGCCGAGAGGCCCATAGACTCCAAACACCATCTGAACTTCTTTGTGCCCACTGGCTTCGCCAATGCATCTGCAACATTCTTGAAAGTATCTACCTTCTCCAAATTTACCTTTCCATCCTCTGCCATGTCTCGCAAGAAGTGAACTGTACATCAATATGCTTTGTTTTGGCATGGAAAGTTGGATTCTTCGCAAGGCAAATCACACTCTGACTGTCACAACAAATCGTAATCTGTCCTGCATCAACACCAATATCTGAACACAATCTCTTAAGCCAAATGGCTTCCTTACAAGCATGAGTTTCTACCATGTACTCAACTTCTATTATGGACAAAGCAACCACAGGTTGTCGCTTACTCATCCAACTAATAGCACCACCAAACAGTGTAAACACATAAGCACTGGTGGATCTCCTACTGTCAATATCACCTGCCCAATCTGAATCCACAAATCCATGAATATCAACAGAATGCGGAGGTCCTGTAACATTACCATGATAGCATATGGAATACTCAGAAGTACCCCTCAAATATTTGAACACTCGCTTAACTGCATCCCAATGCACCCGTCCAGGATTAGCCATAAATTGACTAAGGACTCCCATTGCTTTAGCAATGTCTGGTCTTATGCAGACCATAACATACATCAAACTACCAACAACACTAACATAAGGTACTCTGCTCATGTCTTCCACCTCACTAGGAGATTTTAGACAATCACTAATAGACAACTTTGTCCCCAAAGAAATAGGAACACACAATGGTCTACAATCTGCCATGCTAAACCTATCCAACACAGTCTTCACATACTTACTCTGGCTTAACCAAAGTTTTCTGTTAGTTCTGTCTCTTCTGATTTTCATTCTAAGAATGTACCTGGCTACCCCTAAATCTTTCATTTCAAACTATGCTGCCAACTGAGACTTAAAATCAGAAATCATATTCTTACCCTTCCCAATGAGCAACATATCATCAACATATAATGCAACAATGAGAATACGACCACCATCATACTTATAATACACACAGTGATCCGATTTTGATCTCACAAATCTAATTGATAACACAAAGGCATCAAACTTCAAGTACCACATCTTAGAAGACTGCTTCAAACCATACAAAGACTTCTTTAACTTGCAAACCAAATTTTCTTTACCTTTTACCATGTAATGCTCTGGCTGTGACATGTAAATCTCTTCCTCCAAATCACCATGAAGGAAAGTTGTCTTCACATCCATCTGCTCCACCTCTAAGTCATAAGTTACTGCAATAGATAACATGAATTGAATGGATGTTAGCTTTGCAACGGGAGAGAAGATCTCACCATAAACTATACCCTCCACTTATGAATACCCCTTCGCAACCAATCTAGCCTTATACTTCTCAACACTGCTATCTGCACCAAATTTTTTCTTGAACACCCATTTGCATCCAATGGGTTTCCATCCAGGAGGAAAAGGCAGCAAGCCCCAAGTTTGATTCTTTTTCCAAAGAAGCCATCTCATCCTCCCTGGCCTCCTTCCAGGAACCTACATCTTTCATATCCATAGCTTCTGACACAGTTCTAGGTTCATCACTATTAGTAAGCAAAGTAAAAGCACAACTAGTATCAAGCAGTGTATAACCAAACCTCTCAGGTTGCTTCCTGATTCATGTGGACCTCCTCAAAGGCTGAGGTGGAGGTTCTACTTCATCTTCTAAACTTTCAAAGCTACTAAAGCTCTCATCATTTTTAGGTCCAACATTGTCTTGCTATTTAGTCTTCTCAGGGGTAGAAGAAAACTGAACAACATCCTCTTTCTTTTCTTTTTCTTCTGGCTGTAAAATAGTGGAAGAAGGTGTTAGCTCTTTGAAGATGACACTTGTGCTATACAACATTTTTTCAGCCACAGGATCCCAAAGCTTGTATCCTTTCACACCGACACCATAGCCAATGAAGATACACTTAACAACCTTATTCTCCAATTTTGACCGCTTCTCCCTAGGCACATGTGCATATGCCTCACAACCAAAAACATGAAGATGCCTTATTGAAGGCTTTCTACCAGACCACACCTCCATGGATGTCTTACCAACAAGAGCTGATGTAGGAGATCTGTTTACCAGATAGCAAGTAGCGGCAACAACTTCAGCCCAAAACTTTTGTTCTAGGCTAGCTCCACTAAGCATACTCCTAGCCTTCTCCATTAGTGTCATGTTCATCCTCTCTACAACTCCATTTTGTTGTGGGGTATATGGAGTTGTCTTATGTCTTTCAATCCCAAGTTCCTTGCAATATTTATCGAATTCTATAGAACAGAACTCACTACCGTTGTCAGTTCTCAAACATTTAATCCTTTTACCAGTCTGATTTTCGGCAAAGGCTTTAAACTCCTTAAATTTACTATATACTTCATATTTGCTTCTAAGAAAATAAATCCATGTCCTTCTACTATAGTCATCTATGAAAGATATAAAATATATAGATTTTGATAACGAAGGAACATTAACAGGACCAAATACATCAGAATGAACAAGGTCCAACACACCAGAAGACTTATGAGAACTCGAATAAAACTAAACACGGTTTTGTTTTCTATATATGCAATGTTCGCAAAAGCCAAACTCAAAATTACAATCATCTAACCCCTCAATGAGGTTTTTATTTTTCAGGGTTCTAAGACCCTTCTCACTAATGTGGTCAAATCTCTTATGCCATAACATTGTCTTTTCAGCAAGAAGCTTAACTTCCAAAGCATGAATACAACCATCAAGACTAGATACAACAGATTTCTTCACTCTTGGTTTAGATGGTGGGGATGAAGTTAGTGTTGCCCTCTTCCTTGATTCAGAAGAACTATTGCATTGTGAAATGCATGCCTCCAGCTAAAACAGAGTACTTCTCCTAGTACCCTTAGCAAGCACCATATCTCCTATAGTCATCTTGCATCCTTCTTTTGAAAAGACAACCTACACACCTGCATCATTCAACATACATACACAAAGAAGGTTCTGTGCTAAGCCTGGGATGTGCATAACCCCAGAGATCCCCTTCACTCATCCAACAGGGAATTAGATAGAGACTCTTCCACGACCAACAATCTTCATATAAGAGTTGTCACCCAGGTACACCCTTCCACCATCGAACTCCTCATACTTAGTAAACCAGTCTCGATGCAAGGTCATGTGGAATAATGCACCAGAATCAATTAGCCACACATCATTAGATGCATGGGTTGCCAGGGCTGCAATGAAAGCGTCACCATCATCTTGTGACTTGTCAAAATCCGAATCTGGGTTCTTCTTCTTTTTCTTTTCCTCTTTGCATTCCTTTCGAAAATGCCTAGATTTACCACAGTTCCAACATAGAGCCTTGGACTTTCCAGGAGATTTGGATCTCCCATGAGATTTGGATATGCCCTTATCAGCTTTCTTGTCTTTCCTTTTCCCTTTCTCCTTGGGTCTTCCACGAACCGCAAGAGCCTCTTTGGCTGCCTCAGAAGACTTTCTCCTTATCTCTTCAGAAAATAGTGAAGATACCACTTCATCCATTGTGAAAGTGGATGTGGTGCTCCTGATAGCCATCACAAGATGATCCCACGAATCTAGCAAAGAACAAAGCAAGGTCATGCAACGATCCTCCTCCTCCATCTTCACACCAACTAATGTCAATTGAGCAATCAACATGTTAAAGGCATTCAGGTGATCTACAACGGATCCTCCATCCTCCATCTTCAGAGCATACAACTTCTTTCTTAGAAAAAAATTGTTCACCAGGGACTTGGCCTAATACACATCTCCCAACTTCTTCCAAAGCAAGTTTGCAGTTTTCTCCTCATGGACATTTAACAGGATAGAATCAGCAAGACTAAGTCTTAAGAGACACTTAGCCTTCTGATCTTTGAGATCCCAATCAGCTTGTGCCATAGCAGCTAGTTTTGTGCCACTAACAGATTCCCAGAGGTCTCGATCAACAAGCATGTCTTCCATCTTGAGCTTCCACAACTCAAAATTAGTGCCATTGAATTTCTCCACCTCTATCCTTTCAGATGTGCTTGCCATCTCCTTGCCGCAATAAGATTCATAATACTTTACACAGACTCCCACTCAACTTAAGATCAGTTCAAAAACCCTTACCCAACAACTAGGACCAAAGGTGATCAAGCTCTGATACCAACTAAAAGGAAGCCAGGTGTGCAGAAATCGTTTCCTACACTAATTTAATGAGGGAAGGGATATGCAAATTCAATTTAATCTTTACAATTACAGCAACATGAAATATATAATAGAGATATTACAACAATACACATAGAACCAGAAAGAAGACAAAAGAAGAGAGACAAGATATAACGCGGGGAAAATCCTTATCGGGTGAAAAACCCCACACTCGTAAACCTGCACAATGTATTATCAAAACTAAATATGGTTTACAATACACTTGTAATGTAATCTCTCAATAGTCTTCGACACTCATGTCTGGAGTCAATTCGGCAGCATAATAGTACCTATCAAACTTGTAATCCAGCTCCTCCTCAAAGCACCTGTTTATAGAGAAAATACAAGGCAAAATAGCCTCCATCTTGGAATGGGCATCCAACTTGGCCTCATGGCCCAAAACCCATGCCTATGGACACTTGATTAACATTGTAAGATGCTTCTGATACTTGTCCACACACCCCATCCCAAAGAGGTCGCCTATTTCTAAAATGGGCTATGACAGATGCTCTTACGACTCTTACGACCGTCATAGAATTTGTCATAGCAGTTACAACTTACAGCTGTAAGAGAATCTATCATACACAGGCTATAAATAGCATATTCTCTTACAACATGTCATAGTCCACCTTGGGGTGCCCAAATATGTCTTTTTCAAAGATGCTTCTCAACACGTGTCTTCACCCGTCTTACAAGCTTCTATTTCTGACTCTTACATGTCATAACTTCATCATATGAATCTATAATCACCGTTACGGTCAATATTCTCTTACAAAACATCCAAGATGCTGACACATGACAAAATATTCCTACCACTAGGTGGGACGCCTATCTCCTCATGTGAGGACAAAATTATATGTGGTCATATGCCATGTAGGATGACACATCACCGTGCCAACTCCCACAATATGACAACATAGTCCATTTGCATCTAAATTATACAATAGGCAATAAATAAATAAATACAATGAAATAATACAAGGAATTACCAAGGTTGAGACACCTTAATTCCCAACATCTATTACCCAAGAAGAAAGCACCTCCACTTGCACTTTTTATGTCATCAACATCTCTGGCCCAATCTGCATCTGTATAAGCATTGAGAGTAAAATCATTATCCTTTGGATACCATAAGCCATGATATAATGTCCCTTTCAAATACCTTGAGATTCTCTTAACTGCCATCACATGTGACTCTCTAAGATCTTCTTGAAATCTTGCCACAGGACATACTGCATGCATTATATCAGGTCTGGTTTGAGTTAGATAAAGTAATCCTCCAATCATAGATCTATACCTTTTCTGATCAGTCTTAGGCGATTTATCAATTTTGCTCAACTTGCAGCTAGTCACCATGGGAGTACATACTTGTTTGGAGTCCTCCATCCCAAACTTCTTCAACAACTCTTTCATATACTTAGACTGATAAATGAAGATTCCTTTATTTGATTGAGTAATTTGCAGACCTAGAAAGAAATTCATTTCACCAAACATAGGCATCTCAAATTCATTTTGCATTTCTCCTACAAACTTCATGCACATACCTTCATTTCCCCCAAAGATAATTTCATCAACAAATACTACAACAATCAAGATTTGATTATCATTGATTTTGAAATAGAGATTGCTGTCAACAATGCCTTTACTGAACCCTGATTGCAACAAATACTTGTCTAACCTTGCATACCAGGCTCTGGGGGCTTTCTTCAGTCCATACAAGGCCTTCAATCTCTACACCATGTTATCTTGGTTTGATGATTGAAATCCTTCTGGTTATTCAATGTAGACCTCTTCTTCCAACTCACCATTTAAGAATGCAGACTTGACAACCATTTGATACACTTTAAAATATTTGAATGCTACAAATGCCAAAAACATTATTATTGTTTCAATTCTTGCCACAAGAGCAAAGGTCTCCTCAAAATCTATCCCTTCAACTTGAGAATATCCTTTGCATACCAATCTTGCCTTATTCCTTATTACTTCTCCATTCTCATTCATCTTGTTTCTAAAAACCCATTTGGTGCCAATCACATTCTTATCAGCAGGTCTAGGAGCTAGTTCCCAAGTTTGATTTTACTCTATCTGCATCAGTTCTTCTTCCATATCCTTTACCCAATTTTCATCATTGCAAGCTTCACTAACATTTTTAGGTTCAACTTTTGAAAGCAAATAGTAATTCACTTGTTCTTTTGTAGCTCTTTTCCTTGTCAGTACCCCTTTGTTTTTGTCACCTATAATCTGATCTTCAGAATGATCAATCCTTACATAATTGGGAGTCTTAACAACACTTTCTAGAGCCTCTTCTTCATCTTGACTGTCTTCTTGTTCAACTTTTTCTTCATTCACTATAGCCACAGGTTCATCTAATTCATAGCCACTCAGATCTGATATTCTTTCCTTGTCTTCATCCACCTTCACATTAGCAGTCTCAACAATCTTTTTCAGTCTCTTATTGTAGCACCGGTAGGCCTTACTCTTAGTAGAGTAACCAAGGAAGATTCCTTCATCACACCTAGCATCAAACTTGTCTAGTTCTTCTTCCCTTCTGATATAACATTTGCTACTAAAAACTTTGAAATACTTCACTGTAGGAACTCTTTCATACCATAATTCATAAGGAGTTTTAGAGTTGTTACGTTTGACTTGAACTTTATTTACGATGTACACAGTAGTATGTATGGCTTCTCTCCAGTACACTTCCAGTAGGTTAGCTTCATTTAACATAGTCCTAGTAGCCTCTTGAATTGTCCTGATCTTTCTTTCAACAACTCCATTCTGCTGAGGAGTCCTAGGTGCAGACAACTATCTCTTTATCCCTTGTTCTTCACAGAAAATATTGAATTCATTTGATGTGAACTCACCTCCTCTATTAGACCTTAAGCATTTGATCCTCAAATCTAACTCATTCTCAACCATTGCCTTGAAATCTTTGAACTTGTCTAGGGTTTCAGATTTTTCTTTTAGAAAAGTGACCCAAGTCATTCTACAATAATCATCAATAAGAAACATAAAATACCTATCACCTTGCAGACTTCTTGTTCTTGTGGGACCACACAAATCTATATGTACTATCTCCAGCAATTCATCAAAGAATTGTTCTTTGCTTTTCAAACTTGTTCTTGTTTGTTTCCCAAATTGACACTCCTTGCAAATGGTGTTGGCAGGCTTCACAAGTTTAGGCAGATCTCTTACAGCCTATGCAGAACTTATCTTCACCAAATTGTCTAAGTTGATATGATACATCCTTCTATGCACCACAACCAGCTCTCATCATTCTAAGCCAACAAATAGTAATCATTAGTTCCTTTCAAATGATAGACATTACCTCTAGTCTTCTTACTAGTAGCAATCACTATTCTGAAGCTCTCCATGATCTTGCATCCATTGTCCTTGAATCTCGAATCATAACCTTTGTCACACATCTGACCAACACTCAAAAGATTGTGCTTTAAACATTCACATACAGAACATCATCATTATTGTGCTTTCCATCAAAAGAATAGACCCCTCTTCCACAAATCTTACCACTGTATCATCTCCAAACCTAATCAATCCTCCATTATACTTTTCCAAACTTACAAACTTACTTTTATCACTAGTCATGTGATGTGAGCATCCACTTTCAATAACCCATTCATCCTTATCTTTCTCTATCTGAACAACCAAAGCACTTTCTTCCACTGGTTTTTCTTCCTTCACACAACTAGCAGGATTAGAAGACACAAATTCTTCTTTAATTGCAATAAACAAGCATTCATTTGCACTAGTACTAGCATCATTAGACTCATCATCTGTTACACCTTAATCATCAAGATCTCTAACATAATAGCATTTCTTTGGGACCCTAGGTCTATTTTCAAATCTCTTTCTATTCCTTTCAATTTTCTCTGGACACAGGTTAGAAGCATAGTGACCAACCTTACCACATGTAAAGCATTTGAAAGGTAATTTGCCTTTGAACTTACCAGAACCTCTTTGCAGTCTATTAACAAAGTTGGCTTCAATTTCATCAAGCTCATCATCAGGTTCCACCTTGTAGTTCTCAGCTCTGGAGATCTTTTTTGAAGTGTTGGCTTTGAAGGAAAATTCAATCTTCGGCAAAGCATCACCAAAACTCTCTCATTTAAAAGCTGTAAGCTTTCCAAGCAATTGATCCTTAGTGACTTCTTGCACAGTCATTACTTCTTCAATTGTAGCTACCTTGTGACTGTAGGACTTAGGTAATGACCTAAGAATTTTTATCACAACTTCCTTCTCATCAATAGTTCCTCCCATACCTTTTATTCCATTGACAATTTCATCAACCTTTTGCATGTAGGCTATTATTTTTTCATCTTTGCTCATCTTTAAACCCTCATATTTTTCTTTCAGGCCTTGCAATTTGGTGCTCTTTATAGACTCATCTCCTTCATATAGATTTTTCAACTTTTCCCAGACTTCATGTGTAGTTTCAGATCCATGACCTTTAGCAACTCAGTGTCAGACAAGGCACTTAACATAGCATCTCTAGATTTTATATTTAACTCATATTATTTGATTTCGTCTTCATTTGTTAAACCATTTTGAGGCATGGTATACTTTGTCTCTACTGCTTTCCATACTCTATAACCAAGACAAAGGAGATGGCTTTTCATTCATACCTTCCATAAAGCATAATTCGTCCCATCAAACTATGAAGCTTCCTTCTTGTAAGACATCCTGGATCAACCTCAAGCTGTTAGGCTTACTTCCGAGGAACCTTGCTCTAATACCAATTGTTGAAATGCACAAGACAACTAAGAGGGGGGGTGAATCAGTTGTCTCAAAAACTTTAACCACTTATGAATAGCAACACATCAAATGTTTAATCACTATTATTAAAATTTAACCATGAAAGCATGAAACAAGCTCAACACAATAACACATTCAACACATGAGACACCAATGTTTTACGTGGAAAACCCTATAAGGGAAAAACCACGGTGGTTGTTATCCCATAGAAATAAATATGTTATAATAATACCAAAAAATAGAGGCTCACTGCCCAAAATGCTCACTGTAAATGTTGAGGCTCACTGCTAAGGGGTGGCTCACTGCAAAGGGTTGGTGAACTGATTTGATAGCATCTACTCCATGCTTGAGTTCAGTTCTATTGAAGCACAATATAACTCATCTGCTCTACTCTTCTTACACCTTTTCACTTATCTTCGCATTTTCACACAAGGACATCTTTTTCACAACTTCATTACATGTTTTATACAATTCATCAACCTTGGAATGCACATCAAGGTCGGCATTACGTTCATCAACCATTGGAACAATCTCCAAGGTCGGCATTACAAATATACATAGAAATAGGTCTGGACCTAAACAAAATTAGCTAAGGAAAAGATGTATGCTGATCACATTATGCCTTAGCTGGGACTCAAATGCAATCTTCCATGCCACAACATACTTCCACAATCTTCAATGCATCTCTGCAAAGTAGTGAAAACAACTAGGTCGACCAAGACTGGTGTTAACACTAAGTCTTCTAAGAACAATCTTCATCCACGATCCAAATTTCTCTTTGCAAACCAATCCAAAGGTAGGAACACGATCAAGTGGACATCCATAAGCATATTGTAATCACTAAGAACATCCACACAATCTCTAAACACTTTATCCATAAGATTCTTCAATTAGGAACACTTGAACATAACTGTTATTCACTGTCATATAGAAAGGATCGCTTGTGGACCACCAAATCATGAGCCATTGGAATTGAGGGTACTTATCATCATTACAAACTATATTCCAGAACCACAGACTGAAATACTTAAATGCGGAGGAATGCAGAGCATAATACATTCTCCCTATCACCACCAAATATACAGAAAAAATAGTTTTCACTCTAGTGAACATTACTCACTCAAATCTTCATACCGGAGGCTCAAACTTGGAACATAGCAACTTCAGACATGTCTCTAACTAACTTCCAATCTACAAACAAAGATATTCATTCTACAAGAAATGCGGAGCAATCTACTAGATTGTTCTGTTGTAAACAAAGATACTCTTCAATACACTATTTCCATTGGAGGGGCAAATTTTCTCAAAAGCACTTGAAAATTTAGTATTAGGAATAGTTATTCATTATCTTCTACACTTATATAAGCTAATGCCAAGCATATAACTCATTACGAGCAAGCATCGAAACAAGAGCACAGTTGACACCAATGACAACACCGGTTAGGCATATACTTGCAACAAGAGTATGCATTTGAATACACATAAGTCATGTGTTATACACTTGAACATACAAAATCATAGAGTATAAACTTGAATACACAAAGTCATAAAGTATACAATTTGAATACACAAAGTCATAAAGTATATAATTGAATACACAAAGTCATGGAGTATACGGGTAAGTGCAAGAAGATGAGTTCACATTTTGGCAAAAGTAGAAGTATTTTTCCTATTTTTTAAATTTTATCGTACTTAGAGTGACAATTTAAAGCACTTGCACATAAAATATTAAGATGAAGTAAAAATAAGAAATGTAGGATTTAGTTTCTAGTTTTCAAATATGTAATTTGTTCTAATACTCAGATGATGCAAGTTAATTTTTTTTATTGGATGTACAAAAAGTGGCTTTTTAAAAGTCCCCTGTTTTTGCAAAAGCATGCATGTGTATGACCAACATAATTTGACCTAAATTAATATATTTTTCTAATTCTTTTTGTGGAAAGATTCTTAGGATGTTGAATTTTGGTCAGGTATATTTTTTTGTAATTTTTTGATAAATATTTTTTTATTAATTTTTTAATGGCCCTAATTAGTGTTTTTAAAACCCCTCGTGGATGACCAACATAATTTGAGATAAACTAATCAATTTAGTAAAAAAAAATTCATCATGTAGAGATGATGTCTAGTTTGGTTAAACATAATTTTTTTTCAAGAAACTTTCAAAATCAAAAGTTATTAAAAAAATAGTAACATGTTATTTCATTTTTATGAGTTAGTTTGTTTAGAAAATAATTAATAAATAAAAAATTATGTTCAATAGTAAAAAAATTACATAATTGAAAACTAGACTTTCAGATCTACAATGGGTTTTAATTTTATTAAAATATTCTAGAAAAAAAAGTTGTCAGCCATAGTGGTGAAACTAGTTTTTTCTCCATTGTTTTCATGGCTTCTTAGTTGCAGGTCTAAGGATTAGGCTTGGGTTTCCAAGCCTTTACCAAGCCTAAAACCAATGCAAATTGGCGGGTGTCATATTTGAAAAAATAGGAAACGGGTACCCATTTCTAAACAGTACTTGCTCGTAACGGATGCCGTTTACAAACGAGTACCTGTTTATTTTTATTTTTTCTATAGAACGAGTACCCATTTCTTATTTTTTAGAATGGGTACGTGTTTTAAAATGGGCACCCATTTCTATTTTAGCCGTTATTTTTTTTAATAAATTGGTAGTACGACTGAAAGCCTGCAACATTCCCTTTTACTAGTACGGTTGACAGTGATAGATTCTGCAATTTTTTATGTGCAAAGTGTTGATTTGAGCTCTCAACGGGGCATATATTATGCAATTTTATAGGATTCAATCATAAGGAGAATTTTCACATAGAATGAAGTAGAAAATCTATTTTTTTATAGGGATTCAATTTCTTGGAGAGACATTCATTTTTACCAATACACCGACAACGATGAATTCTGTGACTTTTTTTTTATGCAAAGTGTTAATTCGATCTCTCAAGAGGACATATTTTATGCAATTTTTACAAGGATTCAATCATAAGGAGAATTTTCATATGGAATGAAGTAGGAAATCCATTTTTTAGAAGGATTCAATTTCTTGGAGAGATCAAACAAATATCAAGCAACTATCATATTGAACAAAGGATCTATTTCTACTTGTATTTCATACATTTTTTAAGAAGGGATCCAACACATTTTGGTAATCATGGGATCAAATAAACATCAACAAGAAAAGAAGAGGAAGGTTATGACAGTTGAAGAAATTGAAGCACATCGAGAGAAAGAGGCAAAACGACAAAGAGAGAGGATTGAAAAATGAAGAATGATGTAGCATCCAGTTTGATGACTATTGAAGAGGAGAACATTGAAGAGGAGAATATTGGAGAGACCAATTCAGATGAAGTGAATGTAGAGTATGCAAATGTGGAAGAGGTCAAGAACATGGAAAATACAAATATAAGAACGAATCTAGGTATGTCTTCGAATCCGTTGAATGATAATGAGATTAAAGATTTAAAGCAAGGGTGTGTGCAAGAAGTTAAGTCCACTTTTTGGCCCAAAAGTGGAAGTGTTTTCTCTAATTTTTAGAATTTGTCACATTTGACCTAAAAATTTGAAGCACTTAAAGGTGGAATCTTGAATTTTTCAGTAATATGAAATGTAGTATTCAGAGTCTAATTTCCAAATATGTAATTTATTTAATACCCAGATGATAGAAATTGATTTTCAATAGGCGTTTCTAAAAACCATTGTTTAAAAGTCACTTTTTTTTTTACTATACCACGCACGTGTACGTCATCCATATTTTGACCTAAATAATCATATTTTTATAAATCCTTTTGGGAAAACAATTGTAACTCACTAAAGCACGTTTTCCATATTTTTTTGTAATTTTTTATTAAATATTTTTTTGTTAATTTTTTATTGGCCAAATTTAGTGTTTTTAAAAATTGTCGTGTACGTCACGCATAAGATGACCTAAACTTATCATTTTTTGAATTTTTTTTTGAAATTGAAAAGAATTGTCTGAAGTACGTTTTCATACAATTTTTTTACAAAAAAATATTTTAATAAAAAGTTATTAAAATACTAAAAAACCCTGATAATTCAAGGTTTATGGACCTGTTTCATCAAAAATTAATTGAAAAAGAGAAAAAATAATCTAATTGTAAGAAAAATTACATATTTGGAATCTACACTATCTCATCTATAATGGGTTTTAATTTTCGTCAAAAAATTTTGCAAAAAAAGGCCATCAGACATATGCCCAAAGTCACTATTTTGTTGTGACATCGACATGACCTTCAAGTTGCAGGTCAAACCAGGTCTAGAGGTTAGGTTCAGGGCCCCAAAGCTTTTCCCGAACCAGGTTACAAAGCAAAACCCAAGCCTAAAATTCAAATTTTAAATAATAGGATCCCGTTTCTTACTCTGTCGGTACAGAACAAAATGAGATCCCATTTTGTAGAACGAGATCCCGTTTCTAAATGGGATCCCATTTTGTAGAACCGGATCCTGTTTCTAAAATGGGATCCTGTTTACTATTTGACCATTATTTTAAATTATAAATAAACATATACATGTCAAGATAAATTATAAATTATAAATAAAACTAGATAAATCTAGTTTACATGAAACTCAAGTGCATGTTCTTTGAGTGAGCATGGAAATAGTTTACATGAAATGTGATCATCATTTATGTTTAATCTATATAGAAATGGTATGATGTTCTTATATGTGTTGTACGGTATTCCTTTTTATTTATACTAAAGAAGGTGGGTGCCTTGAAATTAAAGGTGGAAATAGATGTGCAAGAATATCTTATTAGAATGAGTAGGATATGGTTTAGGGGCATTATTTATGGTTTAGGGTTTATGGTTTAGGGGTTAAGGTTTAGAGGTTTAGGGTTTAGTGTTTAGAGAGAGAGGACCAATAGGGAGATATAGACAGTGAGGGACATGGCCAGAGACATAGGGAGAGAGATTGAGGGGTAGAGGAATGATAGAGATAGGGAGATAGGGAGATAGAGAAATAGAGGTTTAGGGTTGCTTGGGTTTAGTGTTTAGGATTTAGGGGTTAGGAAATAGGGGTTAGGAGTTAGGTTTAATCATGTGTTAATACATGTTGTGGAGTGAGAAAGGGGTGGTATGGGTATGGTTGAATGGAGTAATGAGGTGATTTAATTGGTGATGACCTAGGTGAAGTGATGGGTAAGGAGTCTTATGTGGGATTGCTAGAAAGTGTGATTGGTAATGGTGGGGATAGCTAAATGTCATCTTCTAAGGGTTCAAAGGTGAGGAAAGTGTAAGATGGGGATATGGGATAATCCATGGTTTAATTATTATTCAAAGGAGTCTTCTTATAATGATTATCAATGATTGTGTTGATAGGGGGAATATAGTCTATGAATGTAGGTGTGGGAATGTGAGCTATGACATTGGGATTGTATTAGATGAATAATGGA